>CM018693.1:48770884-49214576 GCA_009363875.1 Mikania micrantha
ATAAAATGAGTATAAGAACTTAAGGTCTTTCTGAGGAAATCCACAAGAGTACCTGTGTGACAATCCAATACATATCCCAACACAATCAATCAAACACATAAGGCAAACAGACATTCACCTATCTCACATATTCATAGATAATCATAGACAATATAGATAATCAATCACATAACCATTCAACCAAATCTCAACATCAATATTCTCAAATAATATCTGTGACTATACATGGATATTATGTAATTAACATAAGTTAAAACACGATCCATGAGTGGAAGCTATCCACATGACAATACATGAAACCAATGCAATTGACCAAAGTCAAAGGCAATGTTTCCCGGAGTTGTGATAATCAAAGTGGCAATTCATGTAATCATTGTTATTGACCGGAGTCAATGACAATGTTACACGGATGTATAGTAATAAGTAATCCATAATATGATATCATATTGATAAACAGGTATCATCCATGTGTTATCAAAATAATATTTATAAATTGGTATACATGTTTCACCTCCGAGTTTTAAAACAAAACAGTTTAAAAGAAAGGGAGGTTATGAGAACTCACCTGAAGTCCTTAGAATTTGTGTTCTCGTATTATGCGCGCTCGCGTATGTAATTCAACTCGACTCAAGATCTGTAATTAATGTGTTTACATGTTCATAAGTATATGCGTTTCATCACTAATAACTGATCATGAGTGTTTACTTTTAATTTATTAATTGCCTCTTTAGCTTAGCTATTTAATTCAAGTTAACTGTAATTCCTCCGGTTTCATTATTGATTATCATCACAAGAACTCTTAATTTGTTAGTTTTAATTATCTATGCTTGATAATCACTTGTAACTCATGTGTTTACTTCCTATATTTAAGCCTTCTAATACAAAAATATTATCTTTATTCATATGTATCTCCATACATGCATATTCCCCCATTCCACTACCATTATATATATTTTATAAAATACCCTTTAGGTTTGATGAAATCCTATTCAAATTCCACAACGTTCACATATTTATAACATCTCATTATTTATCTTATAAAATCTTTTTTTACAAAAATATATAGTGATCATTTTGGTTCATACATGCATGTTCATCAATTGTATTCCCGTAATGTTTAATCCTTCCCTTAACCCTTGTTCTACTTTTAAGTTGATCATTCAAGAGAGCAGCGAACCTATGGCATTTTCTACTTAGGTTCGGCTGATTACACTCGACCCAGCACCTAGATTCGGTTCAGGTCAGGTTCGGCCCAAACAGGCCAAGGGTTCGCTGGATCAAACCGGCCCAAGAAGGTTCGTGAGAGGCTAGGCTCGCCGCACGCATGATCGAACAACATGCAAGGTTCGGCTGATGCTTGGTCACCTTAAGGTTCGCCGTTTCCCATGGTTCGTGACTTGCTAAAAGGTTCGGCCCTCATACGATTAAGGCTCGCCTAATGTGCAGCAGGTAGATAACAGGTTCGTTGCCCCAACACTAAGGTTCGGCTAACCTTCATGGTTCGCTGGGGTTCGTTCAAGGTTGGCTGCACAGGGTTCGGCAATACAAGCTTCGGCTGAAACAAAAAGGTTCGTGAACCTGTGCACGCTTAGGGGATCCCATGCAGGTTCGGCTGACCATGAGCGAACCTCACAGGTTCGTGAGGACCTGCGTTCGGCCAGTCACACGAGATTGCTGTTCATCATCATTCCCATCGAGCCATAGGTGTTTACAAGTTCCCCTATATCTTCCATCCTTACTACCCAAACGATTTACCCATAAAAACCCTAAAATCGTTTACAAGACTGAAAATAATGGCATATGAAGTTCTTTTAACAAAACCAAAAATAATGTCCAGATTTACCTCGAATCTCTGCCCAAAATCTAGCTTTCTTCGTAGCTTCCTGTTCCTCTCGTTCTTGTGGTCGTTTTGGCACCGAGATCTCACAATTCCGTCAAGAAACGAGCTCGAAAAGCTAGAGAGAAGTTAGAGAGAGAAAGGGTGGACGTTTTCTTGGTCTAGAGAGAGAAAGAAGGATGTGAAAAATGAGAAAGATGGTGGAGCTTCCACCACTTATGTCTATCATGTTTCCCCGCGTTCGGTCTCGTCTTTATCGCGATACGACTTATAAAATGTTCGGTTTTCAACGTGAAATACTTTTAAACATAAAACATCCAATTATATTATTTTCGTTTTAAATAAATAGTTTTTCAATTAAAATCGTTTAAATAAAAGATCACCATTTATTTTAGTTAAATCAATTATTTAAATAATTAATCTATTCGAATTCGTTTTATGTTGTGATTCCTAATAAACGTTTTAAGTTTTCATTTATTAATTTAATATCGTTTGATATTATTTAGTTATCTCGTCGAAACATGTTACTTACGTACGTATTCGTAAAGATCGTCACCTTTACGAATCCAACGCTCATATCGTATTTCGATTCGATTTACGATTTATGGAATATTGTTTCAGAATATTATTCTTAATAATTATATTCGTGTGAATCGTCACCCACGCGAATACATTATCAAGTTAATATTTCTAAATCAACATTCGCGTTTAAATAATATTCGTAACCTCACCATCGCGTTATCAATTCCATTATTTTATTAATTTTAATATTAGAATTCCCAAACCAAAACCTACTAAACCAAGTCACTGACACATCCATGATAGACCGAAATATGCATATGTATAGGGCATATGCAGAGGTAGATCGCAACCTCCCCTACACCGTCCCACCGCTATTTCGATAAACCATGACCATGTGTCCTTGACTATGTTTAGTAACCAAACTATAACGAACTCCTAATTCCTTCCATTCCATAACAAAACCATAATCATCAATAATATGACTGTGATAAACTCTCTGGTTCTGTTTAGCTGGGTTACAACTAAACTTTCCATGGTTTACGCGTATAATGTGTTCTAAACATGTATACCAGTAACAGTGATAATCATCAGATAATGTATCAATATTAATAATTACAACATCTCAGGTCGTAACAGTTTAATCGTACGGATGTACGGACAACCGGAAGTACACTGATGTTACAGTGTCCGTCTGATTAGGTAACGATTCGTTTCATCCTACTACTTTGATAATGGTTTGATTAGATCTTGTTTTTGAACGTAACGCAATAGTTAGGATTTTTGATTATTTCCTAGATGATGGCTAGGAATGATTATAAACGAATAACTTGATATGTTAACGGTTAAATTCTTATTTTGATCTGTTGTAATGCCCGGTTATCATGAAACTATATCTTAGATTATATTGGTTTAAACCATTTGATTGTAACAATGTTGTGATTATCTTGATCAATCCTTGAAATGCTAGGTTAAATCCAAGTGTTTCAAACTAATCACAATTATTAATATAATCATTGGAATAACGATCTGATGTTTATGATAGCAGTCAGATTAGTACGTAGAACATGGTTATTAAACCTATTCCAATTTTGCATTCTTATGTTTCATGATATCTGGATAATCAATAACAAAAATTGACCATTCCTAAGCCATAAATCAATCTACAAACTGTTTCAGTAATATAATCAACAACGATATCTATTTGGTTAATCTGAGAACATTCTGATTAATCAAATGAGTCATCAACCTTGTCTTAGAAACCTGAATCAGTATAGGTTCCTACATTATCATACATTGTATGATATTACAATAAAACAACTAATTAAGTATATAATACCAGTTTGGTGACTTTCAATGCAATGTCTTTGACATTGGACGTTCAGAAAGATCTAATCAGTAAGCTAAAACGTAAATAACTTATTAAACATAAACTAATGCAGAATCAAACTGTTGCTACCAGTCTGTACGATATTCTGCTATCTTTGAGACTTCAGGTGAGTTTCGTACAACCCCTTTTATTTTTAATATCTTACAAACATCGGGGTATCTCTGTGAAACTATTTCTGAACATATGATATGTATTACTGTTATCTGTGTGATTTCATGTGACCTTTGTAAGATTTCATGCGATTTTGCCTGAAACTTGTTATCGTATTATCGAAAACGTCCTCATCTCTCGAAACTGTATATAGTGAACCCATGTGAGGCCGAACATGAATCAATGATAGTACTATCGGCTGACAACCCATTCACTGGGAGGTTTGCTTCTCCCATGGTGTGAATGTTTGTTACCTGTTTCCGAAATACCCTCTTAATGTTAGTGATAGACATTAAGATAATGAGGTATCAAGATATTACCGACGGGTAGTATCATCGTAAAACGTAGATGTGTCCGAAAGGAACTAGATATGGGTCCCATGGTTATCTTGACACTGTATATCGAAAGCTTGCATATCATATCATATTGTTTAACTTAAAAATTACGAACTCACCAGCTTTGTGCTGATTTTTCAACTCAAACCTTTTTGCAGGTAGACAGTGACCGCCACGTTTATGCACTTGTAATTAAATAATTCGGTTTGTATAATAAGTTTAGTTTGTAAACTGTAACCGTGGTTGTGATAACGATACCCTTGTAATATATTGTCTTTAAGATAAACTGTGTGTTGTGATACCGGATCAAGTAAGTTACACCCCATCTCTGAGACATCACCACTATGCTTCCGTGACCTTCCCAGAGTATTCAGTGACATCATCAACAGGTGACGAGAGGTAGGGGTGTGACATTTTAGTTCATTCTAAATCCAAATCTGTAATTATAACTGATTGATCGGTTAATCATAAATTGATTAACCATCGGTTATGGTTCGATTTTGGTTAAATTAGGTTAAGTAATGAAATTATTGAAAAGTATAAGAAGCTTGTAGATACACTCATGAATTAGAGATATATTAATAATGACAATTTAAGTGAAATTCATAAGTTTTTGGGGTGAGTGAAATAAGAGAACGAAAACGAAAAAAACTACGTGAACCTTAGCTTATCTCCTGATCTATTAGTTTCATAGATGACCCATAATATCTTCAACCAACAAAAGCAATGATCTGCCTTCTATCTTAACTTATATCATAACTTCTTAAAAAACAAACAAACATGCATACAAATATTTGAAAAACATACACCGGTTTGGTTTGGTTAAATTTGGTTAATGTATTGGCTTAATGTCACAACCCCAATTTACCTCTTACAGCGTCAAGCCGTTGGATGTGATGTGGCAGGATCAGAATCGTTGGTCATATAAAACGACTCTATATGCATTTAAAATACATGGATATATCATAAATACCCCAAAATAGTAATAAAAGTTACACATCGGAATTGTAGCTCATAAAGTTTTGTATGTAACTCATAAAGTTATATATATATATATATGTATATGTAATAACATGATATATAAAAATATATATTTCCTTTTTTGTATTGCTGACTTTATTTTAAAAGAAAATGTAATAAAGAAAAAAATACTTAGTAATAATTGCGATTAGTTTATAAGTTTTCGTTAAAACGAAGGCATTATAAACCTTTCTATATGTGCTTGTGTGTGTTTCAAATCAACAAAAATTATTTAAAAAAGTTAGATCATATATATGACACAAACTTTATACATTATAACTTAAATTAAAAATAATGAAATATATAAAAGAAGTAAAATTAAAAAAAAAACACCAAAAATAATATAATCTCAAGTGTCGAAGTTGATACCTCTAGTTTCAAATATAACAAGCCTAGCCATTCCAACCACATCAATTTAGATTAATACCTTTAGAAACATAAATATAATTTATAAATGTTTTTAAAAATGGTTTCTACTTCTCACCACCATTTTGTTTTGAAGAGTGTATACAATATATTTGGATTCATTATTCTACATGTGTAATAATTATAATAAAAAATACAAATATTTTGATTGACTTTAATTGAATTATACGGGTTAGTGTAATAAAGATGAATTAACCAAGATTGAGTTTTCATAAGATACAATTACATACATACATACACACATACATATATATATATAGACATATATAGGAACACACACACATAGACATACACACACCATCCTCCATATATAGATCTGTTAATACATATTGAGTACAGTAGCAGTGTTATATCTTTAGAAAAATTGACCATTTTGTTTGACTAAATAACATGAAACTCATAAACCTGTAAGATTTGACTATACATAAAATAACATATCCACGTAAAAACAAGAAAATTTGCATATTTTAGTATTTGGTTGAACAAGTTTACATTTATGTTCATATTACGTATGTCTGATTAGTTATAAAATATTACAGCATATCCAAAATTGCGTGAAAATCCTTTTGTTTAAAAAACATAAATAGCTATTTTATACAATTCGTAGTCAAACTTGAAACTGATCCAATAGTATTTTCTTGGAACGTCTTAGAATTACGACACACAAGACGAATTTCGACCCGTAGTTTAATCTAGTACTATATGGTAGTGTTTAATATGCATGAATGGAAGGTGAAATAGAACGAGTCTTTACGTTGGCATGAAAACAAACATGTTTGGTAATCACAAATGAATGAAATGTACTATTTCATAAGAATTGTGATTCATTCCCGTACAGTGGTTTCATTCTTTGGGTACGTAGTTTTTTTTCATTCCTTCAAGGAATGGAATGCCTTTTTTTTTTTTAATTCAGTCTTATTTTTATTAATACTTTGACCCAATTCATGACACGGCTCATGACTAGAAACCGTACCCGACCCATGAACCAAACCATTATCCGACCCTATAATTGACCATTGACCATTGACAATTGAACATAAATGGACTCATTACCTGAACCATGGCTCGAACCAATTGTCGTGCCATGACCTGAATAATCACCTGACCCATAACCCAAATCATGACCTGACTAATAGCCCAGACCTTGACCCAACTCATAACACGTACCATGACTCGACCCATAACTCGAACCATGACCTGACATATAACCTAAACAATAACCCGACCTGTGAATTTATTGCATTCCTTCATCTTTTCATGTTTACCAAACAGTCTAAATTAATGGATATGATAACCAAACAAGACATTAGAATAGTAATGGTAAGTTCCTTTCATTTGTCCATTCAATTCCATCATATATTTCATGCCATCGTTCATTCTATTACACCTTGTCCCAAACCGATTTATACTAAATTTTAAAACCATGAATACACCTTAATATATGTTTATGAGATTGACTATATATGTAGCCTCCACAAGTTAAGACTTTTTGGGCAATCGAGTATGTTCACTTAAAAAAATGCCACTAAACATATATAAATAGGCTTTCCTCCTCATTACAAATCTACCCTAAATTTTTGACAACTTCTCAACTTTCAAGCCATACAACTATACAAGCCCTTTGCTATCCATCAACGTACAACATGAAATTCAATTACCATCTTCTAAAGTTTGGGATATCAAAGGGTCATAAAATCTCAAACCAAAAATGTTTTCATCAACTTAGTTCGATTAGATCACAAAACCTTCTCAACGAGCCACATCGACCACAACCACAACCACAACCACAACCAACTGTGTTTAGTAGAGTGACAAATGAAAATCTTAGATACATACATGTTGGTACCCCGGTTGGTGTTATCACTCAATACGGTCGTATTCATCACCAAGCTCGACTCTCAACCTTAGGAGAGTTAAAACTCCCCGACCACGAAGAATCCAACCCCCTCGATTACCAAGTGACCATAAAGGGAAGAGAGGTCATTTGCGCGGCTCATGAGCCTAAGATCGAATACTGGCTCCCCCAGTCCAACCTTGACCTGCTCCTACCCGCACTGGATGCAGGAGTCTTCTTTTGCTATGATGCAAAGGAGGACGGTTCGATGTCACCCGAAACTGTTGTGAAGAACATGAAGAAGTCTTTGGCAGGGGTATTATCGACATTTTACCCTCTGGCTGGAGAGATAGCATCCAACAGTCAAGGGGAGCCAGAAGTGTTGTGTAACAATAACGGGGTAGAGTTTGTACATGCTCATGCTGACGTTGAACTAAAGATGCTTGATTTGCACCACCCAGATGAAACCATCAAGGGAAAGTTGGTCCCTAAGATCACCCGTGGTGTGCTTTCTGTTCAGGTATAACTACTCTTTAACTTTTTTTTAAAAAAAATCAAAAAAAAATTAAAAAAAAAAAAGTTTTTGTTTAATATTTCTATTTATTATTCACAGGTTGTTTAATAATGTGTCATTTCTCACAAACGTTTGAAAGCTGAAGCTTGACTAATGTAAATAGACAAGCGATGTAGAATCACAAATATATAACAAATATACATGTGAATTTGTCATTTTCAGAAAAGATAACATTTTTATTTTATATAGAGTAAACTTCTCTTTTGCTCTATGTGGTTTGACAATATTAACCATTTTGCTCCAAAACTTTAAAAATGATCATTATGCTCCCTGTGGTTTGACATTTTAATCATTTTGCTCCGTGTGGTTTGACAATTATAACATTTTTGCTCCCTGTGGTTTCGAAAAAAATGGAGTATATTGGAAAAGTTTGGAGTAAAATGATTAAAATGTCAAACCACAGGGAGCATAATGATCATTTTGAAAGTTTTGGAGCAAAATGGTTAATATTGTCAAACCACAGGGAGCAAAACAGAAGTTTACTCTTTTATATATTAAAGTCATTGTTATTAAAACCGTACCGGACTGGCCGTTCGGAACAAAGACGGGTAAGTTACCTGGTAAGTTAACCAATCCAAAATACGATGTTTGGCTGGGACGCTCCTAGTTGAATCGGACATTAGTTTGACCTTTTCTCATTCATAAAATCTAAATGATAAAACATTAAAACTAAACTCTATAGTTTTTAAGGATGTTTATGTTTATTTAATTTCAACATTAGTTTTAAATGTTTTTATAATTCATAAATTTTTCGATGTTTTTTATGTATTTATGATGTTATCTCGTTATTTAAAAACTATTCACGACTCAAATATTATAGTTTGAGCCTCAGTTGATTCAATTAGACTTTAATATATAATATATAATAACAATAATAATTCCTCAAACATGCACGTAGTACGTACATACTCATAATACAATTTAAAATAAAAAAGAATTACTTCAACACATACGTAATTAAAATATCACTAAATATCGACTTAATTATATAATTGAAAAATTAGCACCTGAAGTCAGTATTCTTGTCTATCTTGTTTTAGTATTAAGGATACGTGTTTTAACAACGTGTTCTTCTTCATATTAATTTAATATTATACTTTCATGCGTGCATCATATATAATTAAACTTTATATTTACAGCTATCAACTTTCTTAATAATTTTAAAAGTAGTTAACGATTTGAAGAAAAAAAATAAAGATGCAGGTCTAAACACTACAACTTATTAAAGTATCTTTAATTTTTATGTTTGTTGAGTATATTAATAAATAATTATCTAGGTTTTTAGTTTTAATTTTAATAATTTTAATTAAATATAATGTTTTATAAAATTCAACTTTACTTTTACTTATTTTTTTGTGTTATAATTAATTTTTGTTCAAAATTGAGTATTAGTGATGATATACTAGTTATCAAGACACAAATGTAGAAGTTGTGAAAGTTGCCTCGAGGTTTCGCTCTTTTTATAACTTTTTTCTTTCGCTGGCCATAAAATATGTTTTATAAAATTACCAATTTACGTTTCAACGTGCTTATTTTTTAGTATTGTCTTGACTTGGTTTTTATTGTTTTTTCTCATATAAATTTTAAAGTAAGATCTTTGACAATTGTGAATGTACCATTTTGACGTGCATATTTTTATCCATGTTAGATGTAATTTTTTTTTATTAAGTGATTTCAAAATGTCAACGAAACCAACACACCCGACATAACGTAAAAGTTTGACAACTAGTTTATTCTAAAATATTAAACAACTATTAAATTTATAAAATGACATTAATTTGTTTTTATAGTAAAAATTCCAACTTATTTAACTTAATTACTTAAGGGTCTAAGAAGCATTCTCACCTTAATTGGCTTAGGCCTGACTAGTTTATTCTTTGGCCCATGCTCGTGCTCGGCTCTAAATGCAAATAAGTTAGCTTTGAGCAACAACTTAGCTTTTCTATGAATTTATTTTAATTGAGATTTTTTGAACAAGTTTTAAACCAGCCACAAACTATTCAAAAAAGACTAATTCTACAACTTTTTAATAATATTTATAAACTTTCAGCGTAAAAAAATTGTAGTAAAAGTCTATATATGTCGACATAATATAATATGATATTAAATACATAGATTATTGGATATATAGCGATGGGATTTATTGTTTTACTCGGTTGAACAAAGTTACTACCAACTCCCTTCTCCAAAATAAGTAAACCTTTCCATAAATTTATACATTTTCATGCAACTAAAATCATTATATATATATATATATATATATATATATATATATATATATATATATATATATGTTAAAACTAGTTTAATACCTCGTGTATTATACGGGTTGATCATTTATACATTTTCATGCAACTAAAATCATTATATATATATATATATATATATATATATATATATATGTTAAAACTAGTTTAATACCTCGTGTATTATACGGGTTGATCATTAGTGAAAATATATAATTATATTATTTTTTAAACACTAATTTTTTCAATATTATTTGTTTCCTTAAACATTTTGTTTAAAACATTTTCTTTAAAAATGTATATTTTATAATATATTGATGTTTAAAAATGTGTTTCTTAAATATTAATATATTTTTATGTATTAAAAACATATTTTTCTTAATTTAAAAAAATGTAAAGAAACCTATCTAATATTTAATAATATTATTTAATATGAAGTGTATTTAATAGGAGAGAGAAACAATAAATTAAAGGTGGGATGCTCTAATAATATGTCATGTGTCCAAAGAAACTTTGATTTATTAAAATATATAAATATAGATATATAGATATAGATTAATATTACTATGCCAATCAAATTGGATGTGTGAAACACATTAAAAAATCGTCGATCTAAAAGAATAGAAAATAAAATAATGGTAATTTGTTTATGCAAAATTATTTAATGTTGACGTCAACGTGAAAGATTAAACAAATAAGTGGTTTTTTAAATATTATGAAATTCATTTATCACAATATATATATATATATATATATAAATAAATATTAGGGTAGATTTAACTTTTGTATTTTATGTTTTCATAAAATTTAGAAATGGTTTTTGTATTTAAAATTTCAAAAACAATCATATAAGTTTTCAAATGTTTCAAACTAGGTCGGATTTTATTAAGTATTAATAGTATAGGGGGCATACGTTTCAAAAAAAATTAAATAAGTAGTTGAGAAAATTTCACTTATTTTTTTATTTTTATATAAATTTTCAGAGATAATTTTTTATTTTTAGAAATTTTGGTTTTATTATGTTAACACTTAACAAACTCAACAAATAAAGGACCGATTTTAAAATGTTTGAAAACTTAAAGGACTGTTTTCTAAAGATAAAAGGAACATCTAATTTACCCTAGATATTATAATTGTTTGAATATCAGCATGCAATTATATTTTATTCGACATAAGACCTAGCTATTTTTCTATTACCTGATTGCGTTGAGTTTGTGACTTTGTGTCCTAATTTTTCACATTATATTATTAAAATATATATTACTTGTTACCAGGGAAGTACCACAGACAAAATAAATAAATAACTAAATAAAAGGAACTAAAAGTTTGTCTTGGGTGATTGAACAAAATATTAAGTTAAACTTAGTCATATTCCATATTTCCAGCTAATAATAACTAAGTTTTTGTTTAATTAAAGTTAATTAATTTTTCCCGTCAACATTGTTTTTAATATCTCTGATTTTTTTTGTAAATGTTAATTCTTTTAAAAATTAGAGTAAATTACGGTTTTGGCCCCTGTGTTTTGTCTGTTTTAACTATTTTGGCTCAAATATAATCTTCTATCAATTAAGCCCCCTATGGTTTAGACAAACTAACATTTTTGACCCCCAACCATAGTTAGACTTTGGGCCAAAACCGTTATAATAATTAAGTTTGAGGGACCAAAACCGATAGTTATCTAAACCACGGGGCTGAATTGATAGAAGATTATATTTTGGGCCGAAATAGTTAAAATACATAAACCACAAGAGCCAAAACCGTAATTTACTCTAAAAATTAAGTGACTATATAATACTCATTTGTTGTCTACTGATTTTTATTTTAAAATTAAACCTATAGCACAAGATAAGAATCAAATAATAAAAAAATTTCATAATTGTTTCATTAATTAACTTGAACTCTCAAAGAAAAAAAATCACTAAATACCTCTCACAGTTAAATATATATATTTCGCTTAATTAAGTCGACAAAAATTATAAAAATGTAAAATTTTTTGTAAATATTTTAACAAGAATACAACAATAGATGAAACCTTAATTCATGATATTACAATCAAAAAACTATAAATAAATTTATTTGAACATTATTGAAACTTGTTTGCTGTGTCATGATTTATATTATATATAGTGTGGATCTCTATATTATTTTATTTTCATCCATTCAAAAACAATTTTTTTGTCATTTTGTTTTCCACATTAGACTTAATTAATACTCAATAGTCTTTAGGGAAAAAAACATCTTAACAATCAAATTAGTACCATTAAAACAAATTAATGTCTTTTATCAATATAATTTACATCACATGATATTGATATTGATATTGATTCCAACTTAATTAATTAGATGATTTGATATATAAAATGAAACAGGTAACAGAATTAAACTGTGGGGCAATAATATTATCATGTGCTTTCGATCATCGTATAGCTGATGGTGCATCCTTAAACATGTTCTTAGTTGCATGGGCAGAGTTCACACGGCTTAAGAATATCTCCATCATCCCACGCTTTCGGCCTTCGATCCTAAACCCACGACGTCCCCCTTATTATAACACAATCTATGACAATTTGTACCTTCCCATATCCTCTCTCCCCCCACCTCCTCCCTTTGAGGACCAACTTCATAGTCGAATCTACTACATTCGTGCTGAATCGATCAGCAAACTTCAATCTGAAGCCATTTCAAAAGAAAATAGTCGAAGAAGCAAATTTGTGTCGTTTACAGCATTCGTGTGGAAGTTAATAGCTCAAGATAACGGCAATCATGAACCAAACACAACATCTAGAATGGGTGTTGTTGTTAGTGGAAGGCAATTTTTAAGTGGAAATAATGAGAAAGAATCGTCCATGTTTGCAAATCACTTTGGAAATATACTCTCCGTTCCCTATGAAGTGATGAATAATCAAGATCTTCAGGATATGCAGCTTCATGAAGTTGCAAACAAGGTTCACGAGTTTGTGAGTGAGGTAATGACCATCTTTTACCTTCTTTTAGTATTACATTGTGTCCATGTTTCTTAGGATGTTAATGGTCATTAAGAGTCTGTATCTTAATGATTTGTAGTATCTTAATGGTTAAAAGGTAATCTTAAGCCTAAATGATTAAGAGACTCCCTTTTAATGTATCTCTTACTCATTCAAACTTAAGTTTATCTGCTAATCATTAAAAGACTATGAATCATTAAGAAATAGTTTTTTAATGACAATTAAAAGCCTACTAAACAACCCTTACATATTCATGTTTATAAGGGTACTATTGCTATTTCGGCACCATCTTAAATCACCATACCCTCTTTTAACTTTTTAAGCTTTAGCTTTTTAAATATTTCAAATTTTCATGATTGAAAATGACAAAATGTCAAAAGCCATTTGATACGTTTTTTTTTTAACTTGTTTGAACATTTATAAATTCAAATTCTTTTACTTTTTCAAACTTTAAAAAATAAGAGGTTGTTTAACCCCAAAGCCACACTGTAATTTGAACAAATTTAAACAACCTTTAGAAAGAAGATGGTACGTACGAGAATAATCTATCCCTTTTATAATCATACGCCTGTATAAGAACGACTGAAGTTTTAACATGAAAGATTAAAAATAAAAAAATTGAATCAAAATCTTGTTATTCTCATCTAATGTATTAAAAACCAACCATCTCTAACCAACTTTCATCATTTAGAAGATTCACCATATTGAATCGGTATTTAACAGGTAAAAACACAAGAACACTTCAAGGGATTGATCGATTGGGTCGAGTTGCATCGACCGGAGCCAGCAGTTGCCAAGGTTTATTTCAAGTTACAAGAGAGTGATGGTGAGGCAGTAGTTGTGTCATCTGGACAAGCTTTGTTGGGTATAATCTTGATGTTACGGGTCAAGTTCGGTTCGGTTGCGGGTCTCGGTTCAAGAAACAAAACGGTGGGTCAGATTAACTCCAAATACAGGGAAGATTGAGCCATATGTTGACCAAGTTTTATGCAAATGGACGTTGGTTTGTTGCTGATTTGAAGGAGTACGTGGGTAGTTTTTTAGCATGTGTTTATTTTCTTTGTTTAGTATATAAATAGGTATAGAGTAGGTTCACTTTTGTATTCACTTTTGAAGTTCAATATACAGAAGCTACGTGAATTTCTTTGAGTGTGTGTTTGTGTGTTAACAAAGGGGCCTGAACCAACAATTGGTATCAGAGCGTAGGTTACACGAGGGTCGTTTTGAGAGTCGGTTTCGAGAAGAGTTGTAGCCCTTGTCTGCGGGGCAAACGTAGCAGGACGTTGAAGGTGTCCGGGGCTGTGTTTACAGCAAATGAAAGAGGCGATCTCATGTGTTGAATCATGTGTTGAATCGCTAGTAAGAAAGAAGACCGTCACCTCACCGGAAGGAAGAAAGCACCGGCGATTGCAAGAACGTTCCCGGGCAAGAACAAAATCCGTAACAGACCGAACGGCTTGACCGAGACCGACCAGTTCTCTGCCGGAAAGAAAGAAGACCGAAGATCATGACCGAAGACCGAAGCAATCAGCCGAGACCGTGATTTGCTGAGAAAGAGAGATCGTCCAGATCCTAGTTTTGATCACAGAAGACCGAAAGGAAGAAAGGAGGCATGAAACAAGAACGAGACCGAAATCCATCGTTGAATAAAGGATCAATGATTCAAGAGAAGAGCGAGAGCAAGAAAGCTCCTGTGTGGAGCCATGTGAAAGAAAACTTTGCTGCTCGTGTGACATGCAACGAGAAGAAGAAGAAAAAAAAAGAAAAAAAAAGGAACTGTGCACGCATGAGGTTGTTCATGAAGAAAAAAAAAAGGCAAGGAACAGGAACATAATTAAAAGGTTTAGCAAGTGAAAATGTGGAGCAAGAGCAAGAAGAATTCGAAACAAGAAAGTAAGAACGGTTCGAATCAAGTAAGTAGCAAGTTTATCAAGGAAAACAGATTATGGTTTTAGCGAGAACAGCAAGAACGAAAGCAAGTAGCAAGAATCGACATCAAGATTAAGGGGGTGAATGTTGGGTATAATCTTGATGTTACGGGTCAAGTTCGGTTCGGTTGCGGGTCTCGGTTCAAGAAACAAAACGGTGGGTCAGATTAACTCCAAATACAGGGAAGATTGAGCCATATGTTGACCAAGTTTTATGCAAATGGACGTTGGTTTGTTGCTGATTTGAAGGAGTACGTGGGTAGTTTTTTAGCATGTGTTTATTTTCTTTGTTTAGTATATAAATAGGTATAGAGTAGGTTCACTTTTGTATTCACTTTTGAAGTTCAATATACAGAAGCTACGTGAATTTCTTTGAGTGTGTGTTTGTGTGTTAACAAAGGGGCCTGAACCAACAAGCTTTACCAATTAATGATACAAATTTTGGATGGGGCCAACCAAATTTTGGGTCGTATCATTTCCCTTGGGGTGGTCAAACCGGTTACATAACCACAATGCCGAGTGCAAAGAAGAATGGAGATTGGATTGTTTATGCACATCTTAAACAAAAGCACCTGGATTTGATCGAGAGCAAGGCACGACATGTCTTCAACCCCATTACAACTTCTTATTTATCGTTTAACTAATCTAAGTGTTCATGAATTTGATACATACTTCACTACAAATATGGTTTATTCTTCCTCTTAGTTTTCGTTTGTAATATTAGAAATTAAGTATTAAAACATTGATCAAATTGTTAGTTTGTGATGAGTGTTTTCAATATGTTAACTTGTATCCTAATTTTGATGTTTTTTGTATTTTCTTCAAACTAGTGCATCTTGACACAAAATGAAAGATATATATGCAAACATAAATAATATAATAATTAAAAGCATTAGTTAAACACGTACTTAAACGGATTGTTTATGTATTATGCCAAGTTTGATCTTAAACTTTAAAAATTACATTTTTATTATAAACTCAACCTTAATACAAGTGTTTATGTTAAGAAAATGTAACATAGTGAAGATACCCTTTTACGTTGCAAGTACTTATAAAACTAAAGCGTTTGTACACTCATTAATGATTTGATAATCGCAAGTTGTCAGTTCATTATCGTTCTATTTATATTGATTGAAGTTAATTACCCACTCAAGACCTCCAGACGCTAGTGTAAAAGCCAAAAGGTTAGTAGAGCATATATTCTTTTTGACTTTTTCATAGTTTTATATGCTTGATTTAGCCTACCTCTACATATATAATTAGATCATCTTATATGATTATAACTTTTAATTGGTTATTGTTATATTTTTATAAATTATGGCTTCTAAACAACTATGTGGTTGTCAAAAATATTTAAAAAAATTAGAAAATAGAAGAATAATTAGCAGGGGCAGACCTAATTAATGACCATGGGAGTCGACCGACACCCATGAAAAAAAATTGTATTTGTTATATATGATTTAATCTCAACCGACCCCCAATAAATTTTATCACCGACCCCCATGAATTTTTGACAACAATTATGAAGCTTAATTTAAAACCAACACTAGTAAAATTAACATAAAAATAACACATTATGCATTACCAATGATAAAACTCAATTATTAATTAACAATTTAATTTAATTTTCAATCAATTTTATACCAATATGCTTATTTGTTAGATTTTTTTATCAGTAATTTTCTATATCAATCAGTCTTTAATGGGCACAAATCTTTGACCTAAAGAAGAGGAACACCTTAACTTTAACGGTTTTGTCATTTTGACTCAATCAAGTCACTTATTTGTCAAATAGTTAAATTTTTATATGATTTAGTCATTTAAGTATAATATTAAAAGTTGAAAGTTGTTATCATGATGAGAATATTAGTTGATTTGGATATAATATGTATATTTAGGTAATATGAAACAGTGTATAAAAAGAAAATTTAGACTAGTTATCACCTTTTTTGAATCTCGAATTTGTTAAATTGAATATCATTTCTGCGAATCCTTTCGAAAGATAATACTTTTATCATTTAATCATAATAAACGAGATGACGATTTAACGTACTTTTATTACATATTTATGATTTTATTTAGGTTTATCGTTTTTTCGGGCGATCTAACCCGGCCCAACCTGACCCGTTTTGAACTGGCAAAAAAATGACATATTTAATGACGTAAATCACCCACAAAATATTTCCGACCCCCATGAAAAAAATTTCTGGGTCCGCCACTGATAATTAGTAAAGTCTCAAACTAGAGCCCTAGATAGCTTTATCCAAATTAAAAAAAAATGTATGAGTAAAAATTATGTGAGTATTATGTGATTGATTTGATTTGAATATGGTGTATAAAAGAGGGGGTGGTGTATGAATATTAGGACCCCAAAAAAATAGGCAAAAGAATCTTCTCATAATCAAAATCATGATGATGTTGATGTTGATGTTTATAGTTTGTACACTGTCTGTGTGTCAATGAATATCAAGTTGGTGATGTTAGCTTCCAGATTCTAATATTGTTGAAGATCAAGTTGGAGATGAAGATATTGATGCACCCTAATGATGCTAACATTATTGAAGATGAATTGACCCTAATCATGTTAATATTTTTTATCTAAGAACTTGGGATGGATTTAATCCTAATATGATTAAAATTTTGATAAAGTAAGGTCCAAACAATAATACACTATTTATAAGGATCTTAAAAATAAATTTTCTATATGATTTTCTGCAATTCTATATATACTAGAAGTCTAAAAGCTTCATCCAAAAAATAAAATAAAAAAAGAAAATTGTGACAAAGAATGATTATTATAATCGAAAAAGTTTGACAATTTTTTCTGTTCTTGTTTCAAAATACTTAGAAAAGGGCTAAATGTCCCCTTGATAATGGAGGTTAAGCAGATTGACAGCATGTTAGCAGTATATATATTTAAATAACATGATGAAGTTGGCTCATGTCATGAATATCAGTACTTGGTTTGAAATAGGCTATAGATTGAAAGCTAATAAAAAAAATTGATAAAATAATATACGATCCAGCAATAAACAAATATTTTTTAGAATCATTGGACTTGTGAATTATCTTGCTTAACAAACATTTAATTTCATGGATCTAATGAGAACTTGTATCCAAAAAATAATGGAAATTTTTTGGGACCTTGAAGAGTTTGACCCAATCATGAAAACCATGTACGTAGTATTACAAATAATGAATTTCACGTGCATTATTTGAACATAAGACCCAAAATGAGAATACTTTTACTAGCTAATATGGCTAATGAAACGAAAGAAGCAAAAATATTACTTTACCATACTATTGCATCCCCTATAATTTTGTTATTGTTGAGGAGTCTTTCGTAAGTTTTTTGAATGTTGATCTATGAATATTACACACAAGGAATTAAAGTCTCTTGGTCTAGGTATTAATAATATGCACACTCAAAACATAAATATAATTTATACATGTTTTTATTAGTGGTTCTACTTACCACCAACATTATGTTTTTCAGAGTGTATACAATATATTTGAATTCATGGTTGTACATGTGTGTAATAATGATTTTGATGGAATTATATGAGTTACCGTAATAAAGATAAATTAACCAAGATTGAATTTTCAAATGATATGATTTAAATACAAAAGGGTTTTAGGTGAGAAGAATAAATATTATTTTTGGCCCTAAATCAAATTAATTAATAGCTAAGATGTAATGGTCCTCACTTTTAATTTAAAAATTGCGTAAATTAAAGCTTGAAGGTAAAAAAAATTAACCTACATTTGTTGATTTTTTTGTGATTAAATCAAGATTCATCATTTTTTTTAAATCGAATAACTTTTAAACGTTTAATTATTTTTTTGGAAAAAAAACTATACCATAACACATAAAGAATTTTATTATCATTAATTTGAGTACAGTATGGCCATAGTTTTTTTAAATGTTTTACGTGTTTCAGTAATTTTTACATTTGGTTAAGTTCGTGATTTTGTCCCGTGACTTTTTTCAATTTTTTACGAAATCTGATCTAATGTTCAGTTTTTTAGACTAGTTAATTTGTCAAATATCTTATGTATTAATGTGTGTGATGATGTATTGTGTATGACCAAAGGCCATTTAGACTAGTAATTACCCCATTGACTTCTTTATAGAAGATCCTGGAATTGAATTCGGGCCAAGTCATAAATATTTGTTGAGTCAATCATAGAGAGTTTACCTAGTTGTATGGTTCCTTCTGATGTGGGCTCGGACACATGCCCTATAACATCAAATCTGAAGGACAGTTGAAATCTCTTCTTACGGTGTCTACGTTTCAAGCCGTTTAAAAAAATGAATAAGTAAACACACTTTTATATTTATAACGTACATGCATGTATATCTTTATTACATAAATAAATGTATTATAACATATTTACATATATTTGATATATATATATCCCGGCCGTAACATATAAAAGCCAAAAGGTTAGTAGAGCATATATTCTTTTTGACTTTTTCATAGTTTTATATGCTTGATTTAGCCTACCTCTACATATATAATTAGATAATCTTATATGATTATAACTTTTAATTGGTTATTGTTATATTTTTATAAATTATGGCTTCTAAACAACTATGTGGTTGTCAAAAACATTTAAAAAAAAACAAAACAGAAAATAGATGAATAATTAGTAAAGTCTCAAACTAGAGCCCTAGATAGCTTTATCAATATATATATATATATATATATATATATATATATAGAGAGAGAGAGAGAGAGGAAGGTTCCGTTGTTAACCCACTGTAATTGTGGTAACCCAAATAACCCTGCAAAAAATGCCCGAATCTTTAATTTTTTTACATGGTTTTTATTATACATATTTAGGGGGGTTTCTTTTTTTTTTTTAAATTTGGTCAGCGCTTTTTTGGTTTTTTTATAAAAATGTGCCCAATAATGTTACAAACCTGTAAAAAAATTCAAAAAAAATAAGTTCTTTTTACGTGATTTTTGCATGGTTTTCACGGTTTTCTCATTGAGATGTGGTTTTCAGTTTTTCTTTTCCCTATATATATATATATAAGGTAAGGATCAAAGAAAAAGTATATGTTGCCTGACAAAGCTAAAAAGGATTTTTAAAATCTCTAAAACCGACCCACACGAGCTCCAATTGAACTCATTTCGATGACATTGGAACCATCTTATCGAACCCTACAATATTTGCTTTTTGGTTTAGCCTTTAACAACTAGTTTTAGAGTTTGGATTTTAAGGCATGTTTTTTTAGCTTTCAAGTTTTATCTTTAGGTTTATGGTTTGTTTTTATAATTTCGGTTTTATTATTAGGGGATGGTTCCTTTATTAACTCTCCCTTATTGCGTTAACCGAATAACTACATCTTATTACTTTGAGGCTTACATTAAAGTAAATTTAAAGGTGTAAATTTTTTCTTTTTTAATTAATGTAGGCCCAGTTACATTAATAAAAAAAGATGAAAAAACCTAAACCATTAGATTTACTTTAATGAAGACCCCAAAATAATAAGATGTATTTATTCAGTTAACGCAATAAGGAATGGTTAACATTCGAACCATCCCCTATATATATATAGGGAGAGGATCATATATTAACTCATGTTTATTGCGTTAACTGAATAACTACATCTTATAATTGAATACTTATGGCGGCTAAGTGAACACGTTTACAATAGCTTCTATAGGGTTTTATGTCAGTATGACATACATTATTTGCGTTCTGATATGCGGATTAATGGCAGCTAGAATACAAGCGGCAACGCGCGAAAAACCCACTAGTTATGTCTATATTACAAGTTTGATCTTTAACTTTAAAAATTACATTTTTTATTATAATCTCAACCCTAAGACAAGTGTTTATGTTAAGAAAATGTAACATAGATAAGATACCCTTTTACGTTATATAAATAAAAACTAAATTAATCTTACTATTATAATAAATAAATATTTTTTTTGTCACATGTCAATTTATTAGATAACTGTTATTAGATAACTATTGCCACATGTCATTTTTTATATTCTCATTCATTATCTCTCAAATTAATGATAGTCATAAATTCATAATTATATTCCCTAATTTATTAAATAATTACAAATCTAATGACCAATGATATTATATACCTTTACATTTTAAAAATTAGTTTTAATAAATTAAAAAAGAAATCTTTTTTTTTTATTTAAAAACAATTAAAAAAGTTTACGAAATATGAATTTTTCTATAAAATAGTTGTTTTGAAAAATAATTATTTTAAATTTGTAGTTTTATAAAACTAAGTTTTCTTAAAAATATTATTTTTAAAAACAAGTTTTCTTATAAAGTAAATATCATTTTAGTTATCAACCCGTGTAACACACGGGATTTAACCTCGTATACTAATATATCAACTACTAGAACTACAATACTACGCTTTTACCAGCGAATAATTCTGTCAAAAGTTCAACGAACTTGTTTGATCTTGGGTTTGTTCAACCTGGGCATCGACATAGAACCCAAGACTAAGAGGAGGGCCTAATTTTTTCAAAGAAAGTGTCTTATATTATATAACTATGTATGTAAGAACATGTGTATTACATAGATTAAATAAATTAATTCTTAATTTATGTATTTTATTAACATTTCTTATATTCTCATAGGCTTTTGAAAAAATTAAAAAATATGACTAATAATTTAACCATATTATTTATCAAATTAAATAAAACTATTAGTATTTGTATGATAGAGATGGAAAAAATCAATATTTAATAAAATGTGGTTTTTTATGATCGGAGAACCCACTTGCATGGTAAACCCCGGACCCCTCAATACCCGACTAACCGAGGGGAACTAGTAAATCGCGGGCACAAGCACCCAGGTCGGTGGCCTTGCTGAGAAAATGTCACCCCCATGAGTCCATGACTAGAACCCTTGATCTCAAGTTTGAGGCCCAACATCCTTACCACTAAGCTATATCCACAAGGTTGGTCTTTATATATTTAATAGATAGGTGACCTAAAAGATTGAGATGTCTCTAACAAAACTCTGTGTGTGTCTATATATATATATTAGACTCAAGCATTATTCTAAGTGTAAGTACGATGCATTTCAAAAGGGTGTGGGTTGCAAATTACAATGAGACTAACAATAGCAAATCATGAAACCCTAATGATTGAATAAAAGAAAAATAACCTAGCTAACACTTCATAGAAAAAAACAATAACAAACATAAAAAATTTTGATATGAACAATAATTAATGTTTCAATCCAATAAAAAATTCTCGAGTTCGGAGTTTATACCTAGGTATCGTTAGTACTTATTTTTTTAATTGTTAGCAGTAGCGGAGCCAAGGCAATGGGAGGGGGGATAGGCACCCCGTAGGACCTCGTGATCGTATGTTAAAATGTATTGTTTTTAAAAAAATTTGTTTAACTTTGAAACAAAACGGGGCAAAAATCTTATTATAATGTGCACAAATCTTATCAAAAGGGGCACAAATTTGATTACAAGAGGCACAAATCTGATTACATGGGGCATAAATATGATTACAGATAGCACAAACTTGATTACAAAAGGTCATAATTGGAAGTAAATAATGAAAAATGTGTTCTTTTCATTGATTTTATACGGATATAAACTTGTGATATAACTTTGAAATTTATTATTTAAACAATTGTTTTTTAAATAATTTTGATATGTTTGTTTTGTGGTTTCAATTAACCCGACCAACTTTTTACGAAGACCGATAGGTTTGTTTTGTGATTTTAACTAACCCGACAACCCTTTTTTTATCCATACCCATTATTACCCACTCATTTTTTGCCCCTCATGAAAAAATTTTCTGAATCCGCCACTGATTGTTAGTATAAAAATAAATTGTTTGAACACTCATAAATGATTTGATAATCGTAAGTTGATTGAACTTAATAATAAAAATATAAGCATCTAATAATAATTATTATTATGCGTGAAAAATAGCAAGTATTTAAAAGAAGAACTAAAATTCAGTTCGACAACTTTTGAAATTAGTTGAAGATTTTTTACGTTTATCTTGATTGGCATCAACAATTTCTTAATCAAAAACATTTCTTTTGAAAATAAATCAATACTTTTCATATTTCCTTTGATATATTTTCCAAAAATTATGTACCAATTCAACCAAAAATAGAATTTTCTATCAATGATGTCCCTGTGGTTTAAAAATTAAAGGCTATGGCCCCTAACCATAGTTAGGTTTGGGGTCAAAACTGTTAAAATAGTCAAGTTTGGGGGCGAAAACCATTATGATAGTCAAGTTTGTAGGCCAAAGCATTAGTTGTTTAAACCACATGGCTTTAAATAATTAAAGATTCTATTTTAGGTTAAAATAGTTAAAACACTCAAACCGCAAGAATAAAAACCATAATTTTCTTTATTTAGGGAAAATAAAGGGGAAAAAATTAGAGATTTTAATATGTGGGTAACTTTTGAAGTTAATTTTTTATTTAGAAGAGATGGTAATATATATTTCTTTAAATGAGTGGGGCGAAATCAAAACTTTTTAAAATAATTAATCTTTCGGCACGAAAACTAACACACTGACGAAAAAAAGAGGTCCCTTCAACCCTTCGCCCATGTCCGAAAAAGTTTGACAATTTTTTCTGTTCTCGTTTCAAAATACTTAGAAAAAGGGTAAAAGGCCCCTTGATAATGGAGGTTATGCATATTGACAACATGTTAGCAATAGATTTAATTAACATGAAGTTGGCTCAAAACATGTCATGAATATCAGTACTTGGTTTGAAATATGCTATAGATTGAAAGCTAATGAAACAATTGATAAAATAATATACGATCGAGCAATAAACAAATATCTTTAAGAATCACTGCACTTGTGAATTATCTTGCTAAACAAAATTTAGCATTTCATTTCATTGAATTAATGAGAACTTAGGATCCAAAAAATAATGGAAATTATTTGAAGAGTTTGACCCAATCATGAAAACCATGTACGGTACAAATAATGAATTTCACGTGCATTATTTGAACATAAGGTCCAAACTGAGAATACTTTTACTAGCTAATATAGATAATGAAAGTAAAGTAGCAATCACCAAGTAAATAAAAGAAGCAAAATATTACTATTGCATCCCATATACATGTCAACAAGAACGTACGTCTTCTAAAGTACACACAAGGAATTAAAGTCTCTTGGTCTAGGTATTAAGGATATGCACACTCGAAACTATGAAAATAGATCAAACATGAGAGAAAACATCAAGAGATTCAAAAAATGTTTTTATATATAAATCTAAGCTTATTTTATACATCATGTGATTATCCCAGTCTCAATCTTATATTATATGACATAGCTAACACTTGTGGTAAAGCTATAGAGCTTTTTGGTATCATACAATGCATTTATACTATATTTTATAATTCCAAGACATGGCTAATTTTGAAAAAAGAATGTTAAAAAAATTGATTCCAAATTCATTGGTTGCCATTCATTGAGAAAGTCGTGTAGTGTTAAGGGTATTAATGTATTATATTATAACTTTCATATATATGATAGGTTTACTTTAATTTGTAGAAAATTCAAAGTGAAGCCAAATAACCAACATTGTGATTTTAAATATATGAAATATTAACCATATTGAATTTGGTTAGCAGAAACTTATATTCAAATCATATGTTTCTCAATGATGCTATCTAAAAAGTGAATAAATTGATTGAATACTTTAAGAAGTTAAAAGAAACTAGGTTATCAAAGACAACTAGGGTTGTTCACGTGTTGAACCGAATCGAACGAGAGTATCCTCGTACTTGGCTCGTTTACAAATCGAGTGGCTTGGCTTAATTCGGATTTGTAAAATCGAGCCAAATTTTATGCTCGTTGCTCGGCTTGTTTTAAAATTGAGCGGCTTGACTTAGTTTGGTTTGGCTCGGCTTGGTTTAAAAATAAAATTTAATGCAAATTCAAAATATATATATCAATTTCAAACTCAATAAATAAAACTAAATAAGTTTAACCATATATAAATCCAAACTAAATGAGTAGGGTTGTAAACGAACCGAACGAACACGAACGAGCCCTTGTTCGTGTTCGTTCTTTTAACTTGTTCACGAACGGTTCACGAACGCTAACCGAACAAAATTCTTGTTCGTGTTCGTTCATTAAGAATTTAGCTTGTTCACGAACGCTAACGAACACATATTATTTAAACAATAAAGTTCAACATTCTTAATCTCAAGCATTGAAGATAATCATTTATAAATATATAAATTAAAATATTATAGTATTAAACTAAAAATAACTTAAATATGATGGTATTAAACGAAAAATTAAAAATTAAAAATATACAACACATTTAATGAATAAATATAATAAATGAACTTATCCGAACATAAACGAACATGTTACCGAACGTTCACGAACACAAATGAACGAACATGACCTCTGTTCATGTTCGTTCATTTAACTAAACAAACAGAATTTCTTGTTCGTTTTCGTTCTTTATTAAACGAACGAACATAAACAAACTTCCCGCCGAACGGTTCATGAACGGTTCGCTTAATGTTCGATTCGTTTACAGCCCTAAAAATGAGGTTCATAAATTACAAATTGTCATAAAACGAAAACATAAAAAAAAGTCTAAAATGTTTGAGTTGATTATAATATCATTATTCATTAGTTTGAATACACCAACATCATCATTATCATCAAAAACTTGTAACATAATAGTGTTAATAAAAAAATTAATATGACTTTACACACGCACCCTCCCACCAAACATATGTGGATCCAATCACGATCTTATAATAAGAACAACTATGGGAGTCGGTCATGCCTGAAGTCGTTACCTTAACCGTGGTAGCAGCGGCGGATCCAATCACGATATTATAATAAGAAAAAGAGATATTTCTTGATCAAACATTATCGGAGCTGGCCATGCCAGAAGTCGTTACCTTAACCATGGCGGTGGTGGGGGCTGGTGGAGGTGTATACGAAATAATAATGATAATCAGATAGATCAAATGAAAGATGTGAATCCAATGAATGCATTGTTGATTTCAAACATGACACCTTGAGACAAATTTGATTGGATTCTTGATTATGATGTACGATGAGGATGGATTATGTAGAGACTTGACAAGGGTTATGAATTCTAGAGATTAGAAATTCGTTTATGATGTTATGTTGTGTAACCTAATTAAGAGTCTTATTCTCCTTTATATACAACCAAGAGGAAACCCTAATTAGGATAGTAAGGGTAGTTACAGGTTGTATTGTACACTGCAATATATTTAGTCATCATAGCTAAGGTTATTGTCAACTGATGCTTATGACTGTTCCATGAGATCGGTCCTCCTGCTAACATAAAGATATCCCCGAATTTGATTTCTTGTCATCTTAGCATTTCATAAAGTCGGAATTAGAGTAACCAACCTATTCTAAATTATCACTTATTCTATAAGTCAGTTTAAAGTCTTTTGTGCCATGAAGATATCGAAGTACTTTCTTAGCTGCTTTCTAGTGATCAAGGCCAGGATTAGTTGAATAACGGTCAAGTATTCTAGCAATGTAAGCGATATCTGGATGAGTACATAATTGATCATACATAAGGCTCTCGACTATTAATGCATAAGGCATCATTCTCATTTGCGCCTTTTCAGTCTTAGTTTTCGAATATTGAAAGAAACCGAAAACATCTCCTTTAACTACTAGAACTACATAGAGAGAGCAATTGTACACGTTGTAGCGTGAGAGGACCCATTCAACGTAGGCCTTCTGATATAAACCCAAAAGTCCATTGACCCTATCTTGGTGTGTTTTGATGCCAATAACGTAAGAGGCTTCATGGAGATCTTTCATGTCAAAATTATGCGAAAGTAAGAGTTTTGACTCATGCAACATATCTAAGCTATTAACTGCCAGAATAATTTTATCTATAAAAAAGACAAGTATAGTAAAGTTGCTCCCACTCATCATGGGGTAAGCGCATTGATCCACTCAATTTTTCAAGAAACTGTGTTTTTTCATGACTTCATCAAATACCATTAATGTAAGGTTTGCTTCAACTCGTATATAGATTTCTTTAGCTTGCATGCTAAATGCTCTTAACCTTCAGGCATGAAGCCTTCAGCTGTTTCATGAACACGTCTTTATACAAGTTGTCGCTTAAGAAAGTGATTTTGATGTTTATCTGATGCAGCTCTAAATCATAATGAGCTACGAGGGCCATCATGATCCCTAAGGAATTCTTTTGAGAGACAGGATAAAAAGTCTCTTGATAGTCAATTCTTTCTTTCTGAGTGAAACCTTTTGAAACCAATCTTGCTTTAAAGCGTTCAATGTTTTCATTTAGATCCAGTTTCATTTTGAACATCCATTTACATGCTACATGTTTTATTGTGTTGGTTAATTCTACCAAATCCCAAATGTAACATCACTGTACTTCAGGTTGTCCGTACATATGTACGACTGTACTATTATGACCTGATATGATAATTATTAATGACAATGAATTATTGGATGATATTATTGATAATTGGTATAAATATTGAGAACATAATATTATTATTACACGCGTAAACCATGGGAAGTTTAGTTGATACACAATTAAACAGAACCAGAGAGTTTATCGCACAGATTATGGATTGTGGTTGGAATGGAAAAAGGAATTAGGAGTTTGTTAGTGTTTGGTTGCTAAACATAGTCAATGACACATGGTCATGGTTTATCGAAATGGCAGTGGGACGGTGTTGGGGAGGTTGCGATCTACCCCTGCATATGCCCAATACATATGCATATTTCGGTCTATCATGGATGTGTCAGTGACATGGTTTAGTGGGATTGGATTGGGAAACTAAAATATTCAAGATAATAACATAATGAAAGCTTAATTGAAATAATTACGCGATGGTGAGGTTACGATTTTAAATTAAACGTGAATGTTATCTTAGAAATATTAACTTAATAATGTATTCGCGTGGGTGACGATTCACACGAATATAATTATTAGGAATAATATTCTGAAATGATATTCCATAAATCGCAAATCGAATCGAAATACGATACGAGCGTTGGATTCGGAAAGGTGACGACCTTTACGAATACGTGCATGAGTAACGCGTTTCGACGAGATAACGAAACAATATTTACCGACATTAAAATAAGAATAACAAATTAATAACGTTTATTAGGAATCACAATCTAAAACAAATACGAATAAATCGTTTATTTAAATAAATAATTAACGAAATCATTTACGAAACAACTCGATTTAAAGAAATCATTTTATTTAAAAACGAAACTTATTTATTTAAATGTTTATGTTTTAAAAGTATTTTACGATGAAAACCAATCATATAATTAGTTTATCGCGAAATAAACGAGACCGAGCACACGGGGGTTACACGGGTTAATAAAGAAGAAGATTTTCCTTTTCTTCTTCATTTCAAACAAACCCTCTCTCTCTCTAACCACCAAAAACGGCCCACCACTCTCTCTATCTTTTCTCTAGCTTTTCTTGCTCATTTCGCAACGGTTTCTTGGTGCCAAATCGTTTATCTAAGCAAGAGGAACAAGAATCCACGAAGAAATTTCACTTTTGGTCTACATTAAGAGGTAAATCTAAGTTTTATTTTCGGTTTTTGTTGTAAATTTCGAACAATATAAGTTACTGAGGTTATAACCGATTTAAACATCTCAAAACCCTAAAACGAACGAATATGATGTTGGGTAAACCATGGGGGAAACAGTACCAGGAAGAAACTCGATGGGGATGGTGATAACTAGCCGGTTCAGTGCTGTGGAGATGGGTTCGCTGCAATGTAACCCACGAACCTAGCCGAACCTTCTTGGTGTGGGGCGAACCTGCATGGGATCCATGGAGTTAGCCGAACCCTTTTGAGGTGGGACGAACCTAGCCATGCAAACCGACCAGCGAACCTATATAGCCATGGGCCGAACCCTATCAGTTGGCGAATGATAGCCGAACCTTGTCACGCACACTTGAGAGAGGAACAAACCCGTGGCCATAAACGAACCTTAGGAGCTGCATGAAAACCACGAACCTTGGCCTAGGCAGACCCTAGCCTTGGCCGAACCCTACACAAGGGTCGAACCTTAATCCAACGAACCATCATGGTTGAAGCTGCCTTGGCCGAACCTCGCCATGCAACCTTTGCCATGCGAACCTTCTGTCTCGGCCTAACCTTAGTCATGCAAGCAGTGTCTTGGACGAACCATGGGCCTGCAAATTGAGGAGCTACGAATCCAATGGTGTTAAGAACCTTGTTGACCAAACCCATTGGGGCGGAGCTAGAGCATCTAGCCGAACCATTCTTCTTGGCCGAACCTAGGGCTATTGCACCTATTTTTAGGCAGCGAACCTAAGGGGTGAATGAGCAAACGAGGGAGATTAACACATATATTTGAATATCCATGCATGCATGAATAACTCAAGTCAATATTTATTTATTTTTTTTAAATAAAATAACATAAGTTTGAATTATGGGATTTTACATGGTATTTACAATCTATGTAAATGAACCACGTATCATTGTATTAAATTTAAATTGAATTTTTATAACTTAGAATATGGGGGTGGATCTAATTAATCATGCATGCATGTATACAAAAGGATACATAGAGTACAAGGTTAATACCTTTACAATGTTGTAGACTTTTGAGGTATTATTTGAAAACCAACATATATATTGGACAATTTAAAACTAATGAGTTTAAAGCACAATTGTATGATGATTATCGATAAACCATAGGTATTACAAACTAACTTAGGGTAAATAAACTATGTTAATAAAATATCTAATGATTAAAAGTAAATACTCATGAACACTTTATCAAAATGAAACGCATATACTTATGAATAGGAATCACACGATAATTACAGGTTGTTGAATTGTGTTGATTTCTCTTACGTGAGCGCGCATTTCACAAGAACACTGGTTCTAAGGACTCATGTGAGTTCTCATAACCTCCCTTTTAAACTATTTTGTTTTTTTTTAAACTCGGAGGTGAAACATGTATACCAATTTAAGTATTATTTTGATAACACATGGATGATACCTCTTTTATCACTATGATATTCATATTACGGGATTTTCATTGTTTATGGATTATCACGGATTTACTTTATTCCATGAGTTGTTGCTATTGACCTTTGTCAATCGCAACGATTGCATGTATGGTCACTTGGATTATCACAACTCCGTGTGTCATTGTTGTTGACTTTGGTCATCCGCAATGATCACATGTATTGTCACGTGGGTTACCACAATTCCGTGTGTGTCGTTGCTGTTGACTTCGGTCATCCGTAATGATCACATGTATTGTCACTTATACTAATTGAAGATATGAATGATTGAGATTGGTTGAATATATAGGTGATTGATTATCTATGATTATCTGAATATGTGATTATGTGTTTGTGATTGTGTGTTTGGGTTATGTGCTGGATTATCTCGCAGGTACTCATGTGGATTATCTCGGAAAACTTTATACTTTTATAAACATTTCGCCAACATTTTGAAACATAAAAACTTATGATTACTCACCAACTACTTCGTAGTTGACACTTGATTTTTTCTACATGTTTCAGGGAACGAGGAGAAGTAGGTAGGGCAGTATAGCTCTACATTCTTTTGGACATCATCACATAGGATCTTGGACTTAGCTATGATAACTAAAATTCTGAAGATTAGAATTTAGTTAGTTAGCTAAATCTTTTGTGTATTTTGATGTAACTAATTCATGATGAACATGATTTTTGTGTAATTAATTTGGTTGATTAATTGATATATGATGATTTAAATTAGATGCCCACGAGCTTATGAACAATCTACACATCCCTCGTGGCATCCCGACGTTTCCGCCATCGGTCGGGGTGTTACACCAAACATCTTTTTTTTTTCATGGAGTCAATCTCATCGGTCATAGCTTTTTTCCATTCAGAATACAGATCGCTAGTAATGTCTTCATGATAAGATGTAGGATCAGTCAACTTTCTAGTAGGGGTGAGCATAATATAACCATAACCAAAAAATAACCGATAACCGCACCGAACCATAACCGATTTAACCGAAACCTACTTTAACCGACGATTATGGTTGAGCAAAGCCATTAACCAAACCATGCAGTTATGGTTATGGTTAAAGCTAGTCATTAACCGACTTTAACGTAACCGAACCAAATAATGTATATTTGTTTTTTAATATTTGTATGTTTTTAAGAAGTTATGGTGTAAGTTAAGTATAGAAGGTGAATCCTCATTTTTTTACTATATCAAAATATTATGAATCATATATGAGACTAAATATATTAGAAAATAAATGAAAGTTCACGTGGTTTTTACTTTTTGTTCACACATGCTTAGGCACTACAAAATTTTACGAGCTTCACTAATATTTTCATCATTAATATATCTATAATTCACAAGCATATTTCAAGTTTTTCTTAGTTTTTCAACAAGTCAATAATTAACCGAATTTAACCGAAACCGAACCGTAACCGGTGGTTAACCGATTAGTGGTTAACCGATCAAATGGTTATGGTTATGGTTTAGGATTTACAATTAACCGAAGTAGCGGTTTTGGTTATGGAAATGGCCATAACCGCACCGAACCGAACCATGCACACCCCTACTTTCTAGCAACCATTTAAGCTTCAGCTATGTAGGTTGCATAATCATTAAAGTTAGTAGGCACTTTAGGCCTAAATGACCTCCATAGTTGATTAATGGGTTCAACATGGCTGGTATTGTGTTAAAGTGATCAGTTGAGGTGTCTTCATTCTCGATAAAATTTACAGTCGTATTAAGTTCTGATTGTGTCGGAGCTGTTGCAGTGAAGTTCAAAGTAACAGTGTGTACAAAAGGAGTGATCAAAGGTAAATTAGTCTATGAGTCCTTCCCCCCCCCCCCCCGGGTCTTCTGCTTCTTGCAAATCAAAATAAGAATTTTCACTACTTCCACTGACCTTATATACCTCAAGAAAGTGAACATGCTTTGTTTCTATTATGCGAGAGACGTGGAAAGGACAATATAATCTATAACCTTTAAGTGATCAGGGTATCTGATGAAATAAAATGTAACAGTTTTCATGTCAATATTCTTTAAGAAATGATACTTTCTCATATTTAAGACTTAGTTTCCTTCTTGTCCAAAGTTTATTAGGAGTTTTAGGGACAAATTTTGAAAGAACTATATTAAGCATATGAACTGATGTCTTTAAGGCCTTGGTTCAGAGGAATACGGGTATATTTTGAGTTGTTTAATGATGTGTGCAAAGTACTTTAATTAAAACTAATAAAAATCAAAACTCACCTAGACACTAAGTAATACTCTAGACTCTCTAAACTAGACTACTAACAGGCAAGTGAACCTATCGAAAGCGGTATAGAAAAGTAAGTCCGGATATCGAACCCACAGACTTCTATAGAAAATGTACAATAGACTCAAAGACTTATCTATACAAATTGACTTAATTTAATATAATTGTTTGAAAAGGGGGTTTTGTTAATAACTGATTAAACTGACTAAAACTCAATAAGGAAAATGTAACTAAAAAGTCACGAATGATGAAACGACTACCTAGGGTTTACTCTATACATGTCTAATGTGTTTAGATTGATTATGGAACTTATTCTGGAACCGGGATCTTTGAATTTTAACTTATTAACAAATTAGAGTATCTTTAACCATTCTCAAAGATTTCAACTAAAGTGTCTACAAGTCTTTTAAATACCAGTTTAGGCTAATTACTCTCACAAGTTAACCAACCCGTCAATGATATATCCTAAAGACCATCTACCTCACGGAAATGAGAGTCTCGATACACAAACATGCAAGGGATAATAAAGAGATTCATCTTGGATTTAGCATACAAGACTATGTTCAGTTAACCTAATCTTAGTCTTCTCACAAAGACTTTAACTAGTTACTAAACATTCAAGATATACTAACAAACCCTCACCTCATGGCTTTTGAATTTGGTTAAACATTTAATTCATTTGTGACCTAATCATAATTCCTATGAATCACTACGTCTAGTAATTCATCCACAAATCAAGAACACCAAGTAATTGACCTAGCATGCACCTATTACACGAAAGACATTCGCCAAAGCACATGAGGAATCGATAAACCAAATCACAAATAATATAAACATTCATACACATCCAAGAATCCAAACCAAATCATTATATCATTAAAAAATCCAATCTTGTTCCACAATCAATCCTCACAACCGTTAAACATGCATATTATAAAACCATAGGTGGTCTAAAAGGTTTAGCCATAAATCATCATGAATAAACAGGAAGACATTATAAACCACAATCAATCATCATACGAATAGGAAAAACAAGAAAGGAATAAGAACCGATCACGTTACACCCTTCGGATCACTCTCTTAGGGCTTCTCGATGACCAATCTCGACCCAAATCTCGTCCTCTGGCTTCTAGTCGCCTCCTCAACTCGTCTTCAGTCGTCCAAAATCGAATATCCTGCCTCCAACCGTTTTTGGATCATTAAACTCAAAATTCTGAAATTTTAACCCTGTCGCGCTACGCGGCAGTCAATCAAAAACCCTTCGCGCTACGCGAGGGCACCCATTACCCGACAAATTAGTCGAGTCAACCGCTATCATTAAAAAGGGTAAAACTGACTTTCTCCACCTGTCGCTCTACGCGACAGGGCTTCTTGAAGCTGTCGCGATACGCGACAATACCCAATTTCCAGCTTTTGTCTTCTTTTGTCTTTGGGTCCGTTCTCGTTCAACCTGGAGCTCGTTTTCCTGATCTTTAGTGCCATAATAACACGTTAAATACCTGCAAGCATCAAATCATGGAAATGTGAAGAACCAACATAAATTGACTCTAAAAACGCATAAAACTGTACAGAAACTAAATAAAAACAAATAGAAAAACAGATGTGTTTCACAACACATCATTTAACACATCGCGTACCATGTTCATTAAGGTTCTATTTCTCCTTTCAACAACACCATTTTGTTAAAGAGTACCAGGCATGGTGTATTGTTTCATGATCCCTACACTTTACAAAACTCATGAAATGGACCAGGAGTATGACCCACATCAGTATGTCTACCATAATATTCACCTCCTCTATCTGATCTCACAACTTTTATTTTAAAATTAAGTTGATTTTCAAATTATGTGTAATAATATTTAAAAGTTTCAAGTGATTCAAATTTATCCTTGAATAGATACAAGTACATATAACGAGAATAATTATCAATGAAAATGATAAAAGAAGTATATCCAATTATTCCAGCAATGGTGTAAAGGACACTAATTTCAGTGTGAGAAATCTAATAAATTAGAGCTCCTAGTGACACATTTCTTAGTTGTTGTTTCATTTTGCCTTGAAGGCATTTTGACACATGTTCCAAAATTGGTGAAATCAAAATAAGGTAAAACTTCATCCTTCACAAGTCAAGATAACCGATCCCGTTAAATGTAGCCTAAATGTTGATGCCATAACATGGATGAAATTTCTAAGTCTCCTTTTCTTTTATTATTTGTTGAGTTCTCATTAATGTTATATGACAACAAAGATATAGAGAACTCATCATCTATTTCTAATTTATAGAGACTACCATCCAGAAGACCAGCACTAAATACGTGAAATTAGAATTAATAGTAATTCTGTCATTACCATGAGAAACATACCATAAAATTTAATACATATACCAATTTTCATTATTAATTCTAACGTTTTTATGACAGTAGCAAATGGTTCATTTCCATCCTCAAGCTTAGGTGTTCTTTGGTTTCTTTCCAGCTTCCGAATTGTAAGGAATCCCTAAGTAGATTGGTCACATGAACCATAGAACCAGAGTCAAACCACCATGTATTTGTAGGAACATTTGAATTAAAAGACTCAATTATTATATTAAGATGATTACCTCTTTAGCCTGTCATTCCTTAAAGTCAGGGCAATTTTTTGGCTTATGTCTTACCTTTCGACAAAACTTGCAGTAAGGCTTGCCATTGGAATTGTTAGAGCTGGAAAAAGCACTTGCATGGGATTTAGGGGCTTTAAAAGCATCCTTGTTAGTATTGTTCTTTCTTTTATTTGAACCAGTAGCCATCAGGTAAGTAATATCATATTTCTCAAGCTTCTAACGCTCCTCCTATTGTACACACATGGCAATCAACTCATTCTTCATCAATTTATATTTCTCGGTGTTGTAGATTATCTTGAAGGCCTCATAAGATGTAGGAAGAGAAGTTATAGTGAAGTGAACCAAGAAACCATCACTTATATCCATGTCTAATCCCTTGAGTTTACAAGCCATGTCCTTCATTAACATGATGTGCTCACGAATGTCTTCATTATCATGATGTGCTCATGAATGTCATTTATCCCTTCATAATTCGTAAACACCAGTTTCATGGTTATGGTGCTAGTATGTGCCTTAGAGATTCCTCTGAATTACTCATCCACATAATTCAGATAAACTTTAGCGTTATATGAGTCTAGCATGGCTCCTTTGATTATTGGGTTGATGGTGTTCTTGATAACCATGAGAGCTATCGAGTAGCCTTCTCCCATTTCTCATATAGCAATTTAGCTTCAGCAGTGCTCGTTGTCACACCCCGAGCCGACGGGGTTGGATCAAAGTCCCCGTCGGGCGGAAGGTTCTCGAGGCGCGATATAGTGAGTGATAATCGTGATGATCAGATTGTTTTACATAGCATCAATGTTAAGAATAACTAACGCACAATAGCATCAAACTAGTGATTACAAAGTTAAATTACATTGACAATGTTCAGTAATTTAACTAAATAAACCTATCAAAAGGATCAAATGTATCTATCTTGTATCTGTACAAGATATCAAAAGTGATTTGCTTCTGAAACAAAATATGTGCTTTCCAAAAGTCTACTAGGTCCTCTATCTGAGTATCCTAGTATGCATTCCTGAAGTCTGAGCCGATACATGTGCATCACCTGAGAAAGCATGTAAGAAAACAAAGTCAACACAATAGTTGGTGAGTTCATATAGTTTTAGTATTTGTAAAATAGCTTTTGCAAACCTCTTCGGTAAAACCTTAACATCATTAACAACACCTGTATCATCCAACTCGGTATGCTTATATATAGGGCATACCCCTGAGTCGAGCCTACGACCCGCCCAGACGCCGTCCCACCACATACTAAGTCGCATAGGACATTGCTGATAATGATAATTAAGCGTCTTACCTACCATCCGTTTCGTTTATAGCTTTAGCATTTCGTTAAGTTTACAACATGAGTGGAAAACGAGGAATCACTGTATGGCAAGCACTGAGAGGCCATCAGTCTACTCCTCAGAATCCCGACTATGTAGAACACCCTTTTTGGCAAGCACTGAGAGGCCAAATGACATGATCTACAATAGTCATAGCTACCAGAACACCCCCAGGCAAGCACTGAGAGGCCAGTTGGTCCATTCTGAATAGCTAATAGCTTTAGCATTAAGTTTAAGTTTATAGCATGAGTGAACATTGAGGAATCACTGTATGGCAAGCACTGAGAGGCCATCAGTCTACTCCTCAAGTCAAGACTATGAAGGTTACCCTATGGCAAGCACTGAGAGGCCGACGGTCTGTTCCTTCAAGTCCCAACTATGAAGAACACCCCATGGCAAGCACTGAGAGACCAATTTGGTATGTTCTACCATAGTTGATAGTTTTAGCATTCAAATAGTTTCACAACCGGTAAGGCAAGCACTGAGAGGCCAAACCGTTGTTTTAGCATGGCAAGCATATAAGCATACAAGTGTTCATAGCATCCGTAGCTTTAGCATATAGCGTTAGCTTTAGCATTTAGTATTAGCATATAGCATTAACATTTAGCAATATGCATTAGCATTAGCATTTAGCATTATCATTGTAGTATTAGCATTGTAGCATAAGCACTTGGCATTCGCATATAGCATTAGCTTATAGTATTAGCTTGTAGCATTAGCATTTAATATTAGCATATAGCATTAGTGTTTAGTATTAGCATTTAGCATTAGCATTTAATATTAGCATATAGCATTAGCATTTAGCATTAGCATTAGTGTTAGCATTTAGCATTAGCATTTAGCGTATAGTATTAGCATTTAGCATTAGCATTTAGTGTTAGCATTTAGCATTAGCATTAGCGTATAGTATTAGCTCGTAGCATTACCGTTTAATATTAGCATATAGCATTAGCGTTTAGTATTAGCATTTAGCATTAGCAATTCGTGTTAGCATTTAGCATTAGTATTAGCGTTTAGTATTAGCATTTAGCATTAGCATTTAGTGTTAGCATTTAGCATTAGTATTAGCGTTTAGTATTAGCATTTAGCATTAGCATTTAGTGTTAGCATTTAGCATTAGCATTAGCGTTTGGTATTAGTATTTAGCATTAGCATTTAGTGTTAGCATTTAGCATTAGCATTGTAGCATTAGCATTGTAGCATTAGCATTGTTAGCATTAGCATTGTAGCATTAACTTTGTAGCATTAGCATTGTAGCTGTGGTTCAAGCATATAGTTTACAGCTTAATCATCAAGAATAAGTGTAAGAGCATTTTATAAATCATTTGTTTAAAACGTATATCATGCTTCTCAGTCCCGAGGTAAAATCAAAATAGTTAAGAAAAGGGACAAATGAACTCACCTGTGTTGCTAAGTATAATTTACCACAGATAATGCGCGCTCTTTGATTGTAGCTTAAGTATCTTCAACACCTGAGTTGTTTTAAGAGGTTCGAATACGATAAGTCGTTAAAATAGACGAAAACTAGGGTTTTGGTCTCGGTGTGCAACTAAGTGTCCTATGTTCACTAGCGTGTTTTCTAGGATTTATCTAACTATTTTAAGGTATTACCCATCATTTAAGAACCCTTAATCCCCGTAAATAACCCTTACAAGACATTGGTTAAATATTTGTAAGATAATTTAAATCTAGGTTAGAAATCATTTAATTAATTTTGGAAAGTTTATCATTTATTTCATTTACTAAAACTATATTGCATTTTAAGGAAATCATAGCTTTATGTATTAGACTCAAGTTAATCCAACTTGATTAACTCCAAGTCTAAGATTAATTCTTAGCCTCATTGGTTGCTTAGATCATTCGTGCGTACAATTTATCTTAGAAGTTCCATATAACTATCTAAATTAATTGTAGGTAGTAGAATAATTAACTAAGTATTGGGTGTTAACCACTACCCTTATACTTAGTTAAAAGTCTTGCCTCGTTGTGTTCATTGCTTCATGTTTAAGCCCTTAATGTTGTAGTATAATCTATTGTTTACCCTTGATCCCATGTGATAGAAAAATGTAAGTTTAGCATGTGTTTAGCCACCCCTTGATGTCTTAATACTTAACATTACAAGGTTAGAAACTCATCATCTTTGTTAGTAACATTAAGATGGCTTCTTGTTACAAAACCCTAATAGTTTCCATATGTACACACACCATGCGGCCACCTTGCATGGATGTGTACGTGAGATCCCATGCACTCACAACCGTATGTCTGTGACCATGTAACCCTAACCTACCCTTAGCCGAATCAATCTTGACCGAATAGCCTTGGCCGAATCATTGGCCGAAGAAGTGTGGCCAAAAGAAGTTTAGGTCGATCGAATAAGGCTTAGGCGAATGGCTGGCCACATGGCCTTGGGCCGAATGTGGCTTAACCAAGAGCCTGATGTCCGAATGGCTTAACCCGATTGAGTTCGGCCGAATGCAATTAGTTTGGGGCAAATGGGAGGCTGCCGAATGAGAGCATAGTCGAATGAGCTAGGGCGACTGAGATTGGGCCGAAGGAGACTAGCCGATCGAAGGAGTTCTGGCCGAAAGAAAATTGCCATTCGATGGGAGCCATTCGGCCACCTGTTGGTGGTCATTCAGCCGCTCTGGTTCCAACTGGTGCAGCCCCCATTTCATTCCCAAAGGCTAACCCAAGATGTAAGATATTTTCCTATCTCATCCTAGGTGTTGTGGGGGTGATTTCCCTAAGGTTTTATGGCTTAGAACCGGTTAAAGAAGTGGTTCGAACCAAGGGTTTTGAAAACCCTAAAATCGTCACTTTTCATGGCTCATTATCTCGATTTTCAGTGGGTGTTTGAACGGATTCTTTGTACTTTCGTGTAAAGAATGATGAGAGCTTCGATTTGGCACAAGAATGAGGTGATTTGGTTGAGTTTTGAGAGAGTGGGTGGCCGGAAATGGTTGCTAGAGAGAGAAAGTGGAGGTGTTGAATGAGGAAGAAGCCTCATTTAGGGTATTTATACCCCGAGCGTGTTCGGGTTCGTTTTTGTTGCTCGGTTCGCGTCTTCGTTGCGTTTCCGGAATGTAACACGCGTGTTATACGTGTTTTAATTTAAAAGTTCTTTCAAATTCATTTTTGATGAGTTTCAAAATTGTAAAACGTATTTTATTATTTTTCTTTAATTTATTATCGACCGGGTCGTTTTCGTTTTCGTTTCGTCAGAACGCGACACTTACGCGCGTTTTCGTACAGAGCGCTAACTGTACGAACACGATCGTACGTTTCACTTTCTGATTTGTTTTCTACTTTTCAGTCATCATTTCAGATCGTTAAACCTTCAAATTTATTCGTACAGATCGTCACCTATACGATTAGTTTGTCGGTTTAACATTCAATAACAACAATTGTTATGGTTTTGTTCTGTTTATCCTCGCATACGTTTATACATAATAGCATCAATTCAAGCATGTATGTACCTGTTCATTGTTGTCTGATATGTTTCTGACTGTTTAAACTGTGAGGTTTAAGTCAGATTGCAGACAAGCGCATAATAATCTAGTGTTAAGCATCAAATGTAAATAGCATGAACATAGTTTCACGTGGTTTGTGCCTAAGTTACTGTGCCAGTTACTGTACAGATTACTGTTCCGGTAACGATTCCGACACAGATGTTACAGTCTCCCCTTGTTAAAGAAATTTCGTCCCGAAATTTAAAAGTTATTATCGTTACTACTTTCTTTGTAATAAGTGGGAAATCTTTGTTTGATGTGATGTCCCTACGCTCCCAAATAACTCTAGGTCGCGTTTGGGATTCTTATGTATGGCCTCAGAGTTTTGCTAATCTTATTGCTTATAGTTGTCTTACTGTTACGGCTTGCTAAATTTCTGTATGACTCTAACACCTTATTGTTCAAAACTAACTGATGCTATGAGCATCAATTGTTACACAATCTTAGTGTTAGCTATGGTTTCCTACGTATGTTATGTGCATTAACCAAGGATCCTTTCATTGGTTCTATCGCAATAAAAGAATTCCTAAGTTCCATGAAATTACTTATGTGATTATACTAATAGGAACAAATTAAATTTCTTGTGCATACTAGTATCAAAATGAAACGAGCACTTATGGTTTAAAGCATATCACATACCAGTACCCGTCTTTGGCATATCTTGGTCTTGTACCCATAACTGATTTTCCTTGTCTACTTATGTAGTTTAACTATGACTCCAGCATTGTGCTAACATTCATCCTTTATTAACCTCCTAGAACCAAATTTCTCCAAATTAAGTAATTTCGAGTTCTATGATGTCTAGGTGAGGAGTAACAGCTTACACTCTAGTCTTAGCATTTTGACTTTCTACGACTTTTTGTGTTCTAAGTAGGTAAGGTCCTCTTTCTAATTATAGTAGTTAAACTATAATCAAGAATTATCCTTTCTTTATTTAATCATTTAACGCTTATTTGACCTAAGAATTTCCTAGGTTACTATTTCGATTATCTTATTGACACTGAGTTTGCTCACCGTTACCCTAGGTTTATTGTTTCTAAAATCACAACAGATCATGCGTTCCTCAGTAATACATCAATAGATAATTCATCGTAACATGATGAAATTTGCATACCTATGGGGTCATCGGACTCCGAGTGATTTCCAGGAGCTGGTAAAGCAAGTAATTCCTCAGTGATTGCTGGGTCAGCTGGAGGCATCCTCCTAGGGCAGTCCCTCGCGAAATGTCCGAGCATTCCGCATGTGTAGCAGTTGTGGTTATGTTGTGAGGGAACAGAGGTATTTGCTCTTTGCTCCTGTTTCCTAGTGAAAATAAACCGACACTGTTGGATCCAGTGTCCGTATTTCCCACAATTCAGACAGTGTCTACAAGGTTTCCTATCGTCATGGCGGGGAATATGGGTCATTGGTGTCCTGCATTGTTGCATCCAGTGGCCCGCCTTCCCACAACGTGTGCATCTTACACACGGGAGTTCAGTCCTATGATAGTAGTGACAAGCTGAACAGAGAGGGGTTTTTCCCTCATAGTGAGCACTGAACAGAGAGGGGTTTAAGTCAGATTGCAGACAAGCGCATAATAATCTAGTGTTAAGCATCAAGTGTAAATAGCATGAACATAGTTTCACGTGGTTTGTGCCTAAGTTACTGTGCCAGTTACTGTACAGATTTCTGTTCCGGTAACGATTCCAGCACAGATGTTACACTCGTCTATGAGAGCAGGGGGTGCAGGCTCTCTTAGTGCATACTTGAACTCAGTAATCCCAATAGTCAGCATAAGTGTAAATAGTTCGCACCAGTAAGTGTTTCAATTCCCATATTGGGAGCTGTGGAATAAATTAGATGAGAAAGATTAATACACTAAGGCTATAGAAGAACTTAGAATGATATATGAGGTAACTTGGATCTAAAGCATACATATATATGGATCATTATAATAAGGAAGTTGTGATAAAAGTCTAATATAACATCAAAGTGATAGACTAAATTAGGTTATACTAAAATAAATAGCTTTCACTTTGGTTAATAACCATTTATTTAAGTATTAGGGACATTTAATTTGAAAATAAGATATGCATTGAGAATATAACAATCACATTTGGGTAGAAGTGAGACATTATAAACATTATGCACATATTAAGTTTGCGAACATAGATATAACACATCACCTTTATATAGAAACGAAACATGTATGCTTTAAGGCAAAAATGTCATATGAATCTCTAATGTTTACGAATATACACAATTAAGTAACAATGTTTAATAAGACTCAAATAATAAAATGTAATACGTCACCTTTGAGAAGAAGTAAAACACTTGTTATTGAGTTTAAGCAAGTTTTATATCCAAGGATTTGTAAAACATAATAGTCTAAAGTTTTAACAAAAAGATTGGTTATAATTAGCCCCTAGTTAGCGTGGATCGAACTGTTCTCGGTTAAAAACTTGTTCTCCGTAAGGAATTGATTTTCGGTTATGGACAGTTCTCTATAAGAAAATCTATTCTCAGTAAGGAACATAATTCTCTGTCAAGAACATAGTTCTCGGTTTTAAGTCCAGTTTTCATTAGAGAATATGGCTCTCGGTATAAGAACTTCTGTTCTCGGCTTAGGTCTGAGTTCTTGCTATGAGAAAATTTAGTTCTCTGTTTTTATCTGAGTTCTCAGTGGAGAAATTTCAGCCGAGATATGTTAATTTTAGTATAAGAATTTTCAAAATTTTAACATATTGTAAACTTGATTTCTTCCCAAAATAAGAGGATTTCATGAAAATTTCGTAAAAAAATTTGAATGTTTTAAAACATGATATTAGATTAAAAATAATTTCTTATTTCAATTCAAGATTAGAAATTGATTAATCAACATATCACTCTACAACATGTTGATCGATTCCTATGATCTGATTTATAACATGTATACAAAATAATAATAATAATTAGATGAAACCTACGAACCCAATGAATTCATTGTTGATTCATGACTTGACTCCTTGAAGACGGGTTCCTGTTTAGGGTAGAGGTGGGCAAAAAACCGGACCCGGAACCGGAAACAACAACCCAAACCGAAACCGGCCATACCCGATACCCGAACCGATGGGTACAAACAGGTCCAGTTTTTCAGACTAATTAGAACCGGAACCGGCTAGAACCCGAACCGGAACCAGTCAAAAACCGGTCGGAACCGGATGAAACCCAGAACTGAAATTGGAACTGGGTATTGACCTTGTTGACCAGAACTGGTCGAAACCGGTTAAAAAAAACCCGATTTACGCACCTCTAGTCTAGGGTGCATGATGAGGAAGGAATATGGTGAGACTTGTAAGTTGACAAGGGTTGTAAATGATGTTATGTTGTAAAATCTAAATAAGAGTCTTATTCTCCTTTATAATTAGGATCGTAAGGAAAATTACGTTCATCAAATAATTACATATTTAAATGAGTATTAAAGTAATTGATCAATTAGATAAATAATCATGAGAGTCATATAACAAGTATAATTTAATCTTACAAACAGTTCCAAAACCAACTGTCAAATCTAATATTACAACACAACATCCTACAAATATTCAAATGTCTTGCAAATTACTGAAGTTCTTTAGGTTTTAAAATTGAAAATGACAAGTAGCATAACATTGTTTCTACCTTTCTTTGAGTTCTGCTTCAAACTCATGTAATTTCTCGCAAACAGGCTTCAGAAACATCTTCATATCCTTGCGAATTCTTTCTTTATCTTCAAGAATAAGATCCTTAGCCTCATTCAGCCTCACTTCAACCTATCAAATGCAAGATTAAAAACAAACTTGTTGGCATGTTTGGACAATAAGTGTTCCTGGTCAACCAAACCCGCCTGTTTCACGTATCCAAGACCCAAGACCGCACAACCCACCCATAACATATGTGAAAATGACATGTTAAATATAATTTTATTAGTTTTTCACAAAAAGATATGTTTTTTATGCAAATATAATAATACTGCTAGAAAGCAGCCCATTTAGATCAAGTCATCCACTTGAGAAATCAATCAATCAACGTACTCAGTATATCCCGCCATTAGCATGCTAAGGCAGGGTCTGAGGAGGGTGAGATGTAGACAGCCTTACCCCTACCCCGTAGGGGTAGAGAGGCTGCTTCCAGTGAGACCCTCGGCTCATGATGCTTGATCAACCGTCCGAAACGATTTTAACGTTATTTTCACTGAATAAGTAAAATAACGTTAAAATTAGTGCAATTTTACTTTTGCCCCTCAAGAGCTGTCGACACATATATACATTATATGTGCGCACTGCTAACGGGGCGTCACTTGAGAAATATGATGTGAAAAGATTACCTGCAAATCATCCAGTTCTCCAAACGAGAATTCTGCTAAATCCAAATTGCCATTAAACGTTTTCTTTTCTCCATCAACAAGCCATTCCCCTGCTCACAAATTATCACATTATAACCTTAGTTAATTAACCAGATATGGTAAAATGTCTGAGTATAAACTATGATTTATTAAGATAATATCTAATTCGTTTAGATGAATTATCAAAGACATCCAAAACATCTGATAACACTTTGGTCAACTTTTTTCTGAATTCATCTGTTTGACCCACTTGGCGATTTCATTTTTAGTTGAGATTTTAATCTTAAGCAGTTCAACCTGTTAGGAATAAAGCTAACCCAAGGTTACCAGTTTTCAAGTAAATTGGTTTACCTTTGACTTTCAATGTTATTTCATAAGTGTACCCAACACGCTTCTTGTTCCTTACAGTCACCAAAAATGCCTGCAAAATAAAGCAAAAAAGTTAAACAGAAACAAAAACAAACTTAAATTTATATAAAAGACCACGTTCATCTTCATCCATTTATACGGATGCGTGATATTTCATGTTGCAATTCACTAAGAATAGTTCAAATACAGAAAATTCACTATATCACAGATCAAAGGCTGCCTAACATGTATTCAAATGCTTACAAAACCCTTAAACAGAAATCGATCTCATTTTTGTACCAATATAAATTTTTATGGAAATGGTATATCTCATTATCTCCCCCCACTAAACATGCAAAATTGCATATTTCCCCAAAACATGATTAAAGAGCATTGTACCTTATGCATTAAAAACTTATGGTATGAAGAAATAAGCAATTTTACTAGTTTAAAGGGGAATATATGCAATTCCTTCCAATTTTTTAAATCATATATAACAGTGTACTATTTATAATTTAAAAACACATAATTTAGAGGAGGAATTCCTTCCAATTTTTTAAATCATATATGACAGTGTACTATTTATAATTTAAAAACACATAATTTAGAGGAGGAATCCCTTCCAATTTTTTAAATCATATATAACAGTGTACTATTTATAATTTAAAAACACATAATTTAGAGGAGGAAAAACACTTTGGAGGTGTCAAGACGCATACGCGCACACAAGGTTCATAGGCCTTGCACGGAGATTAAGCACAAGGTGCTTAAAAGAAGAGAGCTTTTTAAATCAAGGTGCATAGTATCAAAATACCATTTTGGAGGTTTTTAAACATGTTCAAGGCTTATTTAGGGCTAGTTTAGGTTGTTTTAGGTTGAATTCATGCTTGTGTAGGCAAGGCTGCAAAAATCGCTACGCGCTCCCAGGTCAGAACAGCTCCCTAGAGCGAGTAATCAGGGAGCAATCAACCTAGGTGGGGAGTACTCAGCCTCGGAACAACTTCTCTGAGCGAGTACTCGGCCTTGGAGGCCGAGTTTTGCAATCATGTGTGCAGGGCTAGTTTAATTGTTATAGATTTTGTTTAAACCTTTTCAAGCAATTTTTGGCCTGAATTTGACGGATTTTTGGCCAGATTACGCGCCTAAGTGACCAAGAGTGCTCCTATTCATGCAAGGCACAAATGGTGCGCCACGCTGCTCTTAAGCAGCTAGGCATGCACCTTTGGCAACTACGCCTACTACCCAAACTGCCCGACCCACACCTTATAGACCACATATAAGAAAAATACTAACATCTCCCGTGCATCTTGATACTTCAGCAATCTCAGCTTTTCCAGAAGAGAACTCCAAAGAACCCACTGACAGAACTAACTCCTGAAGTATTACAAACAAGGCAAACAAAACTCAGAAGATAAACGCATTTGGATCTTATGATTGGAAAACTAATTTATAGTATTAACAATACTCAGTTACAAAATTCAATTACATAAGCATGTGTATAAAAACAAACCTTAATTCTTTCAGTCGCCCATTTATTTAAGTTCTTCTCCTCCCATGTTCCAGCCTGTAAAATAATGTTTTTAATAGATTTTTCTACATCACATATTAGAAAGAATTTCATGATAAAGAAAGATGAGATAATCAGAATAACATAAAGCAGCAGTTGGCCAGCGATTAGTTAAAACTTAAAGAAAAAAAATGTCATAAATCCAACCTGTTTACAATCTTGAGATGTAGAAAGAAACGCAATGGTTGAATTTGATATAATAATAATAATGCTTCCATATATGAAAGTGAGATTTCCAAACACACATACTTAAAAGTCCAAACACCATGAGCATTATATATTAAAGTAGTGCCTAAGATGACCAAGCTGAGGTCATTGAGAGTTTGATACAATGGCATAATTTAACAAACTTAATTTACTCCAGTGACAATTTCATGCATGATTGATTCTTACATCCTTCGACGCCTAATTAAAATCCCAAAAAGAATCACAAAACTATCATATAATTCAATTCAAGGCTAGTAACCATCAAATGCAAACTTCACATTGTAATTATACCCTTTTATTGCACACATTGGGTACCTCAAATTATCCTACAAGTGGCTGAAAGAAAGATTAGCATTTGCATAAGTTTTAGCAATAACAAACACCCATCTGAAATCAAGAATCAAGATTAATTTTCCTGTTACTTTTCCAACAAGAATGATGACTTCCTGTTACTTTTCCAACAAGAATGATGACTAAATTCTAGACCCTGTGCATCAAGCAATCATGGATCCATTCATTTAACAAAATCAAAATTTTCACAGATCAAGAACACATATAAACTACCTTATTCCAAGCAGAACCCAGATGATTAGAGCCAGCAGAAAGATCCTGAGCAGCGATTTTCCGAGGAACAGGGAACGGTGCAGCATCTTGTTTAACTTCTCTTACCCAATAAGTATAAGACGACGTGGTCGTTGATTCCGCATTCTGCTTCTCCGATGAGACCACACCACCTCCCTCCATCTATAAAATCTTCAAACCCAACTGAAAATCAACAAAATGGATAAAATTTTGTTGCGTATTTCTGGGGCAAATAGAGATATGAAGTTCCAAGATCAAACCTGATTCGAGGAAGGGCGATTGTAAGTAGGATTAGGAAGAAGAATGTGGTCAAAATTGAAGGGTTGCGAAGAGGAGATCTGTTTTGACCGAGGAAGGTTCTCGAGGTTGAACACTTCCTTCCGATGGATGTGGAGGTTAGAAGATTGGTGTTTATATAAGCTTGCAAATTGGGCACTAAAATAATATACATAATAATAAAAGTCTAGAAACACCCTGAGATGCACAAAAAACGATTAACCGAACCGAACCGGTACTAGTTCACCGGTTATTTGTATCGGTTATAGGTTTTTGAAAAAATCAACATCTTAGGACCGGTTTGAAGTTTCAAGAGACCAAACAGGTTTTTTCAAACCGGTTAACCGGTCCGTCTTAGGAGAAAATCGTTTTCTTTTTTGCGGTTAACCGGTCGGTTACCGGTTTCGGTTATTATATCGGTTTCGGTTTTAGAGATTGAAAAACCGGTTATTAACCGAACCAATTATTGGTAAAAACCGGTTACTAGACTTAAACCGGTTAACCGGTTCGATTATTCCAAAACCGGTTTTCTACCGGTTAACCAGTTTGTGGCTTTGTGCACCTCTAGAAACACCCATAGATAGACATTATAATAAATAAATAAATAAATTTTCCAATCTGAATCGGTTTTTAAACCGGTTTTTGTATATTAGGTAATCAACTGATCCAAACTGACGGTTTAGACCTAGTTTTAGATTAAAAGATTTTGTAATAACTTATTAGCTTATAGCAAAGTGCTCAGTCGTTAAAAAAAAATAGGTGTTCATGTTGATTTAGGCCATCAATTTTTTTTGTATAAAAACCAGTCTTGTAAAAATCGGACTAAGCGGAGCCTATGCGCTAGACGCCCAGAAACCTTGTCGATTTTGCCCTAGGTGGCTTATTTATTTTGGTTTTTTTGCTTTTTTTTGGCTTTTTTCAAGTAAAAAGGACCCAGATCGGTGATTATTCGAAATATTTCTCAACCTCAAATACTTAATATGTCTCTAAAATATCAAATCCAACATCAGAAACATTGAGCCCTGCCACTAAACATCGAAATCCATCTATAAACTTTGAATTTTGTGTTTATGTTTGTAATTTGAAGTACTTGACTTAGTATGTTTAAGTTTATTTTTTAATATATTTGAAGTATTATATTAAATTATTGATATTATTGTGTGTATAAAATAAATATTTGTAAAATTACATATAAAAATTCTAATCCGCATAGCACCGATTAATCCTTAGGTGGTACCTCGCCGCCCGACTAGTACCTAGCGACTTCTACAACCATGATAAAAACAAAGAATATTTTTTTTAAGATATGGAATACAAATGATGCTTAATAAACCCAAACAAGGGGTTTACCAGCCCATGCATTACTGCAGAACTCTTTATTAAATAAAACGAAAATACGATATTTATCAAATTAAAATTCTGTTAAAAAGTATTAAGTCATACCGTTCTACTGGTATGTTTATTCGATTAGGACTCGGTGACACCATCATAAAAAAAACGTTCCAAAAAACCAACTATAACGACCATTAATCCGCTCTAAAACAATAAATAGAATTGTCACAAAAGCAAGCATCACTCGCAAGAACTACGAACCCCAATATAATTAAAATATCAAAGAAAGGGTGTTTACAATTGTAAAATATAGTATCAAAAATGTGAACCTAAAATAAACAAATATTTAATTATTATCATTATTTAGTTATCCGTAATTAATGTATTTAATTATTACAAATTTAATTGGTATATAAATTAATGGAAAAAAAATACGCCCAAAGAAAGTATCGAACATGAGATCTTATGAAAAACTATGCAAAGCTCATGCCAATCCATCTGAAATCATATTAGAACAGTTTCTTCAAATTTAATATACAGATTATAAGAAGATATAATACATTAATAATATTATTATTCACTCGTAATCATTACGTTTTGAAGATGTATATATAGTAATGTATAATAATAGACAACCAGGAGAGGAAGATGAAATAAGCTTAATATGTTTGTATTAAAGTATCAAAGGTATGCACACAAGCACACAACATGGATATGTTAATGTTTAAAGAAGTAAATGGATGAATATGTTGGCTTTCAAAGTAATCAAGATGACAACCTAATAATGATCTAATCACTTGAAAGAGGTGAATAGGTTGGCTTCTAGAGTATAATGATCCAGATTACTATTAAACATGAAAACTTGTCATTGATATTGTGATAAAGACATAGTTGATTTGTATGAAAGAGTTCATTGCAAATCATTTGATACATACAAATGAGACTCTTAAATATATGAGTTCATTGCAAGCCTCATCTATAATATTAGACATCAAGATGACAATATCTATAAAGACATATCTCTTTAACAAAGTATATACAAATTAAAATCTAGCACACCAAATTACTAAAACATGTGCCTATAGTTAGACAAGAGAAGCATGTTGCAAGGAATACTAAACCTTGAGAGTTGTTTATCTTTTTCTTTTTTTTTTACATTAGTATTTGAATATGTGGCATATTGTCTTTTAAATAAGAGGTCATGGTTCAAATCCAAACCAAAAGTGTATTATTTGAAGGTAATTTAAGAGTAGAATAGATTTGCCATTCTAAAAAAAAGTATTATAATATAATGAACATATAGCAATTATATTTAGTTTGATTAAGAAATAAACGTTATGTTCTCACTTATTAATATATAATGTGTTAAATAAAACGTGTTTTGGTTGTTTTTTGTGAAGATATGTTCGAGCGTAGGTTTGAGATCGCGACCAGAAGACAAAGGAGGAGGATAATCTAAAATTTTCAGGTTCAGTCTCTAGCGTTGCTGCTTTCCCCCTTTCTGGCTTTATAACAGTATAACTTCTTAGTCCTTATTTGTAGTATTAAAATTTACAAAGCTTACCCTTCTAGTTTTGTAACATATTAGTTTATGTTAAAGTTTATTACCAAAAATTCTCATAATGCTTTATAACTATATTATTTTTTATAAGACTAGTTTAAATTTTATTATTTATATATAGTAACTTTATTTAAATCTTTTAAAGATTTATTTTTATCATATTTTAGTTTTCGTACATTTTATTTCTAAAAAACTATATGTGTGTTAGTAAGTATTTTTAATGTGATTATAAAATTTAATTTGTTTTCCATCCTTATATATTACTTTCATGAATAAAATTGTATAAAAATTTATAAAAACTAGAAAAGCGATCCGCGCAATGTGAAGCGATGCGATTAAAATTCATGTGTCACGATGTGGTGCTAATATTAAAAGAAACATTCAAAAGTAATGAAGATTGAAACATAGATAGAAAACATTATCCTATCCTGTAAGCGAAATGACGTGATGCGGCATGTTTATGAATTTCACTACATATATTGCATCTTAGGCACATAAAAGATATATCAAGTTACAACGACTCAAGATTTGGAGATCAGAACAAATAAAAAAGTTATATAAAGGCGAGATGTTATTCGGTTGGTCTTGTTTTCATTTTTTTATGTACTAACACGCCACCTTTAGCATATATCATGTTACATCGAATCCGTTTTAGGGATTTAAATACATATAAAAAAAGTTATACAAAGATGAGATGTTATTCACTCAATCTTGGTCTCATTTTTCATGAAAAACTATGGTTGTAGAAGTTGCTAGGCGCTAGTCGGGCGGCGAGGTACCGCCTATGGATTAATCGAGATTAATCGGAGCTAGGCGGATTGGAATTTTTATATGTAATTTTACAAATATATATTATATACACACATCAATATCAATAATTTAATATAATACTTCAAATAATTTTAAAAAATATACTTAAATATACTAAAAAAGTACTTTAAAGTGCAAACTTAAACACTGAGTTCAAAGTTTAGAGATAAATTTTGATGTTAACTGCCTGGATTCGATGTTTCAGAGACATATTAAAGATTTTTGGTGAGAAATGTCTAAATAATCATGAAATTGGTCCCTTTTTACCATAAAAAAGTCAAAAAAAAGTCAAAAAAAGTCAAAAAAGTGAAAAAAAAAATAAAAATCTGATTGGGCCGCCTAGGCCGCCTAGGCAAAAAATTAGACAGTAGATGGGCGCCTAGCGCCTAGGCGGCCGCCTAGGCCGATTTTTACAACATTGTGAAAAACATGTCACCTTTGGATGATATAACCCTCGATTATATAAACTTTTTAAAATTAATAAATAAAAATTATTGTGATAAATCCGATCATATATAATATAGGAGATAACTATATACTTTAAAAAACATGTTTCGACTAGTATATTCGATAATCAATATAAGTTGTACCGTTGTAGAAAAATTTCAAGAAAAATGAAAACGATCGAAATGTAGTTGAAATATCATGTAGTTGTAAAAATTAAAATTAAGCAGCCCGAAATCGTATTTGAAAAGGTCAAAAATATATTTATAGGAAAAAAATTATTTTAAACGAATAATGAAACTAAATGAAAAATAACCACAAAAAAAAGTTGTCACCCAAGTCGTCTATAACAAAATATGCTAGCATCTATTGGAAGAATCCATTAAAATCTTGAACCAGCCATGAAAACAGAAAAGACAGGGAAAAATTAAATTGGAAGAATTGTATTCAAGTCTTATAGATAATTTCATAGCAATTACTCTATTAATATTCTAACATAAACCCTTGGGTTACATTCGATATCCGATTAGATCTAAATAAGAAAAATGGATATCTGACTTCAACATACCCAAATATCCGAATCTCTAATTCGGATCGTTTTTTAAGTTTTGGATACTATTCGGATTTCGTATTTTTTCGGATTTCATAGTTTTTGAACACTCCTAATTTCTAAACTCCATCAAAGTTTGCTATGAAAATTTCCAAAATTTCAATTTCCCTTCAGCCATAAATCAAAAGCTTGACCAAAAAGGTCATACATACATGACCAAAACCAAAAACAAAACCATTCCCACAAGCTTTCTTCTAATCGACCCGGTTAGCCGATCTGCACCACCAAAATATGGCTCAATCATTATCTCAAACCGGCAAGTCTTCGTGGACGGATCCTCTTTCGTAACCATTGAAACATTTGGAAACTTACAAGCTTGATCAGCCTGATCATTCTTCTGGTAATAACTGTTAAAAGCATATGAAATGTTCCCTCTAGCATCCAAATCACCACAAGAGGTTCCATACCCAAGGCTTGTGCAATCCCCAAGTGCACACGCGTAGCTAACCGACTGTGCAATCGACGGGTCATCCAACTTAGCCGAGTTCTTCATCACACACCATTTTCTCTGCAAATACTTTACATCACTAGCCGGAACCAGAGCCCCCGAGTTGTTCGTTCCAAGGTTTAGCGCATATTTCGGTTGCCCATCATAAAAAAACACTCCCCAGTGTCTTTCAAAGTTTCCTGGTTGGATACTTTTTTCATCCTCGTCGATTAAACTAAACAAGTAGGCATCAACAGGGCCCGGTCTCAACGGGGTCCCTTTATTCCCGGCTATACGAGTCATGAACCCTTGCATGAACCTTTGGGCATATTGGTTATTAGCATTCCGGTCACCATCACTAGGCCACCCAATCTCTCCTACTATGATCGCCATGTTTGTGAACCCATTCTTTTGTAGGGCCCACACAAGCGTATCGTAGTTAGCATCGAACATGTTTGTGTACGACGTCCCACCGTCGTTCAAGGGAGTTGCATTCCCGTCAAAGAACGCGTATTCGACAGGGAAGTCAGGGCTGAGGTAAAGGCTGATGAAGGGGTAGATGTTGACCGTAAAGGGAGACCCGTTATCGTTTAAGAACTTGGTTATTTGGAACATGTAGTCATGGATATCAGCTCGGAAGTCGCCACCTGATGGGACCCCGGTCGCACTCTCGTACACGTCAGCGTTTTGTGGGACCGTGACTTTGACTTTCGTGGCGAGCCCGACTTTTATAAGTGCAGCCTGGATGTTTTGGAGAGCTGGGAATGTGGACTTTAGAAATGTCCCGTTGTAGGTTGATAAAAATGGTTCATTCCCAACTGCAACATACCTGTAAAAAACACAAGCATTATGGTTTAAACATCGTGTTTTCCGAACAAATTCAGGGCAAATATCGTTTCAATAGGTTTAAACATGTCTAAAACAATTACACTTAACCTAACAAGCATGGATTCAACTTAAACTAGCTCTAAATAAGCCTAAACATGTCAAAAACTTATTTTTTATTATTATACGTCTTGTTTAAAAAAACTATTTCTTTCACCTAAGCTCCAAGCGAAACCTTTTCGCCACACCTATTCACGTCTTAATAAGGTGTGAACGAATCAATGTGGCTCATAAGCCACTCAAGATTTGATCGTCAAAAATCTTGAATGAATCGAGCCTAACCTAGCTTTGAACCCTGAATAATAACTCGAACTCAAGCTCAAGCTTGAGCTTCATTTGTTGAGCTCGAGCCGACTCGCAAACCTAAAGTAGTTTTTTATTTTTTATATATAAATTTTTTATTTTAATTAAATAAGTATTTGGTTATATAAATAATTATTTTTATTATAAAATTAAGAAGTATAATAAAAATTACATATATTATGTTATATATGTAAAATAAAATTAATTAATTAACTAAATACTAAACGAGCCTAGCCGAGCCAAGCTCGAGTTAGTAAGTAATTAATTAACTAAATACTAAACAAACCTAGCCAAGCAAAGCTCAGGCTCGAATTATTAAGTAATTAATTAACTGAATACTAAACGAGCCTAGCCGAGCAAAGCTCACGCTCGAGTTACTAAGTAATTAATTAACTAAATACTAAACAAGCCTAGCCAAGCAAAGCTCGAGCTCGAGTTAGTAAGTTTTTTTCGAGCCAAGCTCGTTAGTCAAACTTGAGTTCAAGCCTGAACTCTTTAACAAACTGAGCTCGAGTCTTAGAAATACTAAGCTCGGCTCAGCTACAATTCTGGTCGGACCACCTATGCTTAACTATGCTAATTACATATATTCCTATTTTAAACTCATACCTGTTACCTTAAAAACATCCATCCAAAAGTAATTTTACCCAAAATAAACAAAACTAATCATCAAATACAACAATTTACAGCCAGAATTAAGTAAAAAATAATAATAAAATAATACAAATAAAACAGAGAGAAAATTAAAGAATTACTGACCTGATGTTGACATTATTGTTATTAATATGATCAGTAACATTTTTTGAAACCCATTTATCAGCAGCTTTCATGCTGCTTGCAATGTTAGCAAGCATGTCATTAGGGATTCCAACCATAACTTCAATTCCAGACTTACCCAAAGCTCTTAGCGTATCGTAATCGGAATCAAAAAGCTTCACTTTTTGGATTCCGTTATCTGTCAGCATCTTCACCACCGTTGCCGGTGGCAGTTGGTGAGAGGATTGGGTGCCCCAGTTAGCCCCGATTCCGTACACCGATTCCATCCAACACAGGAATGGAATCAAGACTGCTGCTTTAAACAACCCCATTCAAAAAAACTAATTGTTTTCTTGAGAATTGATGAAAAACTGAAATCAAGATTGGATTATTAGGGTTCCAAGATGAAGATATTGCTTGTAAAATCAAAACCCACAAAGAAATTTTTATTTAAAGAAAGATAATGCAAAGTTTACAGAGATTTCAAGAAGAGAGAAGACAGTTGAGGAGAGCAGGGGAAGTCTTTAATGGTGGAAAGTAGAAGGTTCTTTTCTTGAGTTATTTCTTGTAAATATATTAATCTTAAAAAAAAGCATTATTTTTATTTTAAGAGTTTAATAGTTCAAAATTCATAAAGCAAATTAATTAAATAATAGAATATTTAATTTAAAGGAAAGCAATAGTATTATTATAAAGAGTAAATTACCAATATGGTTGCTAAGATTTTCTAATATTTTACTTCTAATCCATAAGTTTCGTAAATTACTTATATAGTTTCAAGCTTTAAACATTTATAACACATTAGTTATTATCTAAGGGTAATTTAGTCAAGTATATAAGGGTAATTTGGTAACATAAAAAATATGTGTTATAAACGTTTAAAGTTTGAGAACATATAAATAATTTATAAAACTTAAAAACCAAAAATAAGATATTAGCAAATATAGAAACCATATTAGTAATTCACTCTATTATAAATTACATTTTTTTGCAAAACGTAAACTAGTATTCAAACACTTAATTGGGGTAGGGTTGTATTTGAGGGAGTCGTATGTGGGCGTGATCTTTGATGAGGTGGTAAGCTAGCTTAAAGAATTTTATTATTATTATTATTATTATTATTATTATTATTATTATTATTATTATTATTATTATTATTACTATTACTATTACTATTACTATTACTATTACTATTACTATTACTATTACTGCTGCTGCTGCTGCTGCTGCTGCTGCTGCTGCTCCTCCTCCTGCTCCTGCTGCTGCTGCTGCTGCTGCTGCTCCTGCTCCTCCTCCTGCTCCTGCTGCTGCTGCTGCTGCTCCTGCTCCTGCTGCCGCTGCTGCTGCCGCTGCTGCTACTACCTGTGCTACTGCTACTGGCTAGTGCTACTGCTACTGGCTAGTGCTACTGCTACTGCTACTGCTACTGCTACGGCTACTGCTACTGCTACTGCTACTGCTATTAGTATTATTATTATTTTTATTATTATTATTATTATTATTATTATTATTATTATTATTATTATTATTATTATTATTATTTAACGAGCAAAGTTGTATATATCCTACAGAGTGACATGATTAAAACAAATACATTATAGCATGATGATACGAATAAAAGAAACATTTAAAGTCTTGACCTCCTGGTTATGAGATTTATGCGTAGATAAAGAACACTAAAAAACGTACGTTAAGGTATATAAATTGTAAAAAATAGAAGTTAATAGAAAAAAATACAAGAAATGTCAAAAGTTGCACGTTAAATTCTACAACTCATCATTGATTCTTGTGGGAGAGCAATACAAGCACACCATATAAAGAAATGTACATATAAAGCATGTCAACTCTTTGGGATGGGTAAGAACATATATATATATATATATATATATATATATATATATTGTGATGTATTACACTAATTACATTTAAGTTAATAGTCAAGACAATATGTTTGTTAATTCCTATTTACAAATGTATGTTATGTGAATTAGAAGTATATCGGATCAAATATATAATGACCTATTCACATGGGTGATCTAGTAATAGGTGCAAAAGTTGCAATCTTTTAAGCATATTATTTGAGTCATAATTTGGAGTTTTAGCTTAAAACATAATAACTACAACAATGTATGAAAAGCTTATCACTTTACTTTTTATACGAGTTCGTGTAAAACAAACAAATATACAAATAGATAAATTGTATGATAGTGGTTTTAGACGTACATCTAATAGAAGAAAATGTGATGCATCATGTGAATTATATCACATGTGTACATAATAATCAATAAGAGAAACCAAAGAAATAAAAAATAATATCTATTTTTGTGATATGTGAGTTTCTTGATGTGAGTGATTCCATATTAATATCCTTAGACTGGCCGCAACACGCACGAAGGCACAGGCGCACGTGGTGGAGAAGAAGGCGGCAACCCGCACTTCGCCCCCCACGAACTTATCAAAGTGGGTTCAAGTGCAGAGAGAGGGTGAGAAGGATGAGTTGGTGATATGGGAGAGAGAAAATGCATGTAAAATGATGAGTTGAAGTTAAAAAAAGGAGAGATGAGCATTTAGCAAGGATGAGAAAAAAAGCTGGTGTGATAATAGTGACTACTATTTAGGATGCATGTAATGAATCCTAACAAAATGGGGTTTTATGCATTTGCGGGTAGTGCTATAAAATTTTCTTTTTTCATGAGACATAGTTTAACGATTGGTGTTTTATGCATTTTCGAAGGGCTATGAGTTATTTAGTCTAACAAAATGTTCTTAAAAAAGTTAAATTAAAGGGTTAATTAATGGATCAAAGAATAAAGAAAGATTATTTCAAATTCATATTATAATTGTATTAACCGGTCGATAGTTATAGTAAGAATATATGACATATATAAGTGACAAGGTAATTGTAAATACAAGATGTTATTTACATAATAAAATAAAGATCATGGTATGATAAAGCATATAAGATATTGCATAATAAATTTCACTTTAGTCAAATTTTTAAACATGTTATACATTCTAGCTAACATGTGTAAAACATCTAAGCTTTAAAAATTTGTTAAGACACATGATCTCTTGGCATGTACCATCAAGAGATATATGAAGCATATCATATTTTTGTGCATGAGTGGAAGATGTTGAAAATGATTACTTGAATCAACTTAGATACAACCTGTCCATATAACCTAATCTTTATTAGGTTGCTATTTGATAAGAATTATAAAATAATAATCATTTTAAGCGAGCATAATGATATCTGATACAATGCACAAAATGCATCATTGATGATGCTAAGATATTGAGATTGAGACTGTAAGTTTGTATAGATTTTATATATGATACCTGATTTTCTCTAGGATAGTAACTTGTAACATGATCCTAAACATAACATACATGAAAAAAATTGGATTTTAGGTTAAAATATTGGATTGACTTATTTACAACATGAGCCATGTTTTATGTTGATTATTATAAAAAACAGGTTAATATGTTAACTCTATTAAAGTTTTAAAATTATTATTTTCTATTGTATAGAGATGAATAAGCCGGATGAAATGGGCGGGTTGGGTCGGGTTAGATATGATTAGAATGGGTTTAGGTCAGATTGAGTGCAGGTCAAGATGAGTTTTAAGCAAAGTTATATTGGGTCTAAATGAGTCGTTTTTAAAAAAAACTTCAATTAAGTTCAAGTCAAACTGAGTCATAACTAAAAAATTAATCTATTTAAATAATTTTCAATGTTTTTTTTTCATCAAACATATTATTAATAATTATTATTCATTTGAATCCATTCTATTTACATACCTTTTAAGTTACCCATCTTGATCCGCATTGTATTAAGGAGTTAACCATCTCAACTCATTATATATTATGAGGCTACCCATTTCTACCTAAAATACAAAATTTATTCACCTAAACCAACTCATTACTCATGTTTTAGGTTAAGATTGTCAGGAATAGAGATAGATATATTATTGCTTTTGTTTTTAGCATATTTTAGTATTCCCATAAATGAGTTAATTAATTACTAAATCCTTTACTTTTTAACTTTCCAAAGTTTGCATCAGTTAATTTTTTTTTTCATTTACTTTAAAAATGATTTTAGTATTAGATTTCTTTTAAGATTTTAATTTTATAATTGTATGATTAGTTATATATAAATATCATTTTTTTTATAAAACATTATGTTACCTTTTTTTTTCAACACCCATATTCACCTATTAAACATATCAATTTTAAAGTGCTTGGAAGCTAAACAATTTGCTTACAGCGTGCAATTTTTTTAACTAATATAGATAAATGAGGTTAAATGGATCACACTTGTGCCGACCAAAATAGGAGCGTTTATGAGAATTAAAGTGCCCAAACAAGCGAGAAAAAAAGGTCTCTAACGAATTCAAAAATATAAATAAAAATTGTATAAATCATTGTTGTAAAATTCGGATTCCAAGGCCGAGTACTCGCTCCAAGGGGTTGTCCCGAGGCCGAGTACTTCCTGAGTTTTACCCGAGTAATCCCGATTAGGGCCGAGTACTCCCCGATTACTCGTCCCAGGGAGCTATTCTGACCTGGGAGCGCCTAACGATTTTTGCAACATTGGTATAAATGATGATTAACATCATAAGAATAAATTATAAACATAACAAAGTTATAGTATTAAAAATACATATCATAATAATTAACTGATGATTCGTGAAGCTCTATTAGTATATTCATAACAACTTAATTGATTAGCTCTTCGTAGTTTATACTCTCTAACATGTTGTTTTAGATAGCTATCATGACCAACTCAGAAAGTCTTTCTTGAAACATTGTTATTTATAAGTACTAAGAAACCTCATTTCAACAAATACAACCAATACTGAAATAATCAACAATATAATATTTTACTAGGTTAAATCTCGTGTGTTACACGAGTTTAATACACAAAATGTTATATACTTTTTAATAAAAATTAAACTTATGTCTATAAAAAAATAAGAATTACACATAAGTTTTTTTTTAATTATACATATTGTATTTTAACATTCAAATCATCTTATCAAGCTAAAATTTTTAAAATATTTAAAAATAATTCATAGAAAATAATTACTATTACTATTATTATTATTGAATATTTTAATGAACATAATTTGAAGTTAATGATAGTAAGAGACCTAAATAGAAGTTTAGATAAGACAAGAAGTTTAACTAAAAATTTTATAACTAATTGCAGATTTAATTCATTTGTTTAATAATATATTCACATGCATGATTAAATAATGCATATCAATAATTAAATAATAGATACACATTGAAAAACAAAATTAAATGACTATAATAATAATAAATGTTACCAATTATATATATTTTTTAAATTAAGAGTTATAAACAGATAATAACAATTTAAAACAAGTTGTTAAAAATATATGAATATTAAAGTTAATTTTCATATTTTATTATATAATTACCTGAATAAGTAAAAATATATATAAATATATATACTAACATTTAATAATATTACAATACATAAAAAGAACTAACTTTCATGAATTATAATATACCATAATTTGTAAAATATATAAAGAAGTCCTTAGTTTTTATAACTTACCTAAAAAATGAAAAGATTTAAAAGTTTTATATCATTTAATGAAAATAGTAAGTTAAAATATAAAAATATATGAATATACATGAAATAATTTAGGTTTTTAATATTCTCATTTTTAATAAAATCATTATATGTATAGTTTACAATTCGTTTTATAATATATGTATTTTATTTTACTTTGTTTAGTTATTAGCTTTTTCAATATGCTCTAAAAATATTATTAAATTTCTACATTGAAAGTGTAATATATTCTTGGCTTAATTATTTATTTGTATACATAATTTATTAAATATAAGAAAATAATTTATAGTAATAATTTGTCAAATTTATTAATTATCATTATTAATTAAGGAGTGTTAATAAATGATTTAATGCTTCAAGTTTTAGGAGGGAAACAAAAATGAAACATGTTCCATTGCATGACATGTGACAAACAAAAACCTTGATTTATTATATAAGATAGATATGCAATGATTGTATTTAAGAAATAAAAGACACTTTGACTTGAATTAAAATATTGGTTGGCTTAGAGTTAAAAGTTTCAACCCGTCAATCAAATACAATTTACAACTGTAACAATAAGGTTAGCTCCTCGTTAATTTCCTTCACGGTCCTTATCGCTTGTTTTCCCTCACGTGTCAAATATTTATAAGTTTAGACAAAAATTTACCACAAAGTTAATTAAATAAACTAATTTGTTTTCTAGCATATGAAAATTAACATAATCATCGGTCTTAATTCTTAGCTATTATAAATAAACAACAAATTTTTTTCATGATTAATTTGTTATCATATGTTAATCGATATTTAAAAATGTAAATCTGTTTATATATACTTTTAAAACTTTACCATCTATTTCAAAATAATGTATTTTTAAAATATGGTTAATAGTTATAATATATGTATGTATGTATGTATCAAACACTTATATAAATTTGTAGATTAAACAATAGGAAATAAAGTGTGCAAAAAAGATAGAGAATGAGTGAGGTAATCTAGCTGGAAAAACCCCTCAATGAGAAAGAATTCCATCAGACAATTCATTTAAGAATCTAAAAGAGAATAAAAGGCATTCCTATTATCCATTCAATTTGCCCTTTTCTTGATTTAATATATATTATCAACATTATCTTTAAAAAGGTTTCTTTAGTAATAAAAAGGGTAAAAAAAAGGCATAAACTAGATCAAACAATATAAGCTGGGAATCACAATGAACCGAAAAACATAAACTTTAAAACTTAAATGTGAAACCCATAAAATAAAATTAAATTCAATATTTTAAATATTAAAGTTAAACCTTAAAGTATGAATGAAAAACATAAAAAATTAGTAGGAAGACATAATGAGTTATAAAATGTAAATTCTAATATATGAAAGATAAGCCCTATAGTTAAACCACAAAGTCAAACCTTAAACAATAATGACGAACAAAATAGACATTGGATGACGAGTAGGAATAACATAATGATAACAGACAAAAACGAACAAAAAGACTTAGACCATCCCCATTCACAATCTAATCCAACCCAACCTTTTAATAAAAAAATAATTTCTCTCTCTTCAACCTACACAACTCAATCAAACCTAAATTTTTACTCTCATTAACAACCTAACATTTACTACTTTTTATCATGATTTTTAGTTTTTATTAAAAGTTATTATATTTTTTAGTTTTTATTAAATAAATATAATTTATGATTTTTCAGATAATAAGTTTGATCCAGAAAATTTTCTAAACCAATAAAAAAACTTTCAAGTTTTATATAAGATAAATCAATGATTGTTTATATTTATTTTATTTTAAAAATACATTTTTTAAACGAATTCCGTTTTCAACAAAATTTATACCGACATGTTCATTAAAAAAACTGATCAAGACTATGCTTTCAGATTTTTTAAAAATGTTAATTATTAGTATTTATTAAATAAAATAAGATTAACTAAAGCTAATTATGTTAAAGTAAAAAAGTAAAAGAGAAAAAAAAACAAATTTATTGGGTTGCAAGTTTGCAACCAAGGTTGCATGAACGAGCAGATCGAGCAATTGAGAGGCTTTTCTATTTTTTTTTTTTTTTTTGTTTTTTGAATAGTGTCACAACCCAATTTAGATCACCAATGGGGATGGTCTTAATGAGCCGCAAACGGAAATTAACTTAATTTAAAGCCTAAAAGTTATGATCATAGTATTCAACAAGTTTGTTCCAATACCTATAAGATATGTTTAATCAAAGTTAGTTTGAGTCGATTTTGAGTTGCTAAAAGTCTTTTTTACCCTATTTAACATAAACACAGTTTTATAAGACTCAATACTTAGTTATAGATTTAACCATATTTTTATATTTTTTTCATTTTGATTAATGAATTATGGGTTTAGAATAAATAATAAACAAAATATAATAAACATTTTAGCCGATTAACAAAATCGTATCAATAATAAGTGTGACCTTTCTTTCGACAAAAGTAAGCTGGTCCAGTGTGTAGTGATGCAATCTCGCTGCCAAATAATAGGGCACAACAATTACAAAGTCACCTTTTACGTTGGGGAGTTTTATAAAAAAATCTTGAAATCGAATCAAGGAGACTGCATCAACTTAAATAACTTGGTTTTACTTGTAGGCCAGAAGTGTCTTTTATTTAGTGTTTGCTACTATGTACATTATCAACTTGATTTGTGTGCTTGATTGCCTTGGTTGCCCATCCTATGCTTTCATACAAGGGTTTTTCAGTATTTCGTATATGACTCGAAAAAATCGAAATTCGATTTGATTTCAATTCGAAAAACGTCAAGTCGAATTCGATTCGAATTTCCACATTCGATTTCGATACGATTAGTAGTATAATATCGAATTTCGAATTTCATATTTTTAATTCGATTCGATTCGAAATTCGAATTTAAATTATTTATATATTTTTATTTTATATATACAAGTAGTTATTATATTTAAAAATTATGCTTTTTAGTTAGGTGGTTTAGTTTGTAAAAACTGAAAGCCTATTACACAAATGTCAATTTAATTATAAAATACCCATAATTTTAACACTATTAAATACACTAAACCTAAACACTCACAACAAAAGCATCAATCGTGAAGCTCGAAAATTGATCATTTTGGTTGTTAATATCTAATATTTTGATTATTTGTCACTTTATGTTTTTTATATGTTATCATTAGCATTATATATTGAATTTTTATCATTTTATTGGTTTAAATGATATCTCTAATATTGCACCTTAGATGTTGATTATTTGATATTTGGATGTTTGAGGTTTTGATTATTTGATATTTTGAATATATAAAGATAGCAAGTATAAACAATTTTTTAATTAAATTCAAATCAAACTAATTGGAACTCTGAATTCGAATATAATCGAATTTCGAATTTGAAAACGAATTCGAATTGGATTTTTCAAATAAATTTCGAATTCGATTCGAATTCGAATGCTCATAAAAAATTCAAAATTCGAAATCATCCGATTTGAAATATTTGATTTATTCGAAATTCGATTCGATGAACACCCCTACTTTCATATTGATTATTTGTAAATGTGGTGTGTCCTGCATATTGCTCATTATAGTCTGCATATTGTGTGTCTCTTATTACTCATTATGTGTTTCTTGATTACCATTGTTAAAGTGTGTTGATTATATATTAAGGCTGATTATCTCTGATTACTCGTTAGGTATTTCTTTTTGGTCATCATATGATTTAGGTCTTTGTGTGATTGATTTATTTGGGTGCTTTCTATGTTTACTTATTGATTGATCTGTTGTATTAATAAACGATAGGAATAATGACATTTCCCTTAGAGGGTGCATAGGTTATGTGTGACATTTTGGAACGTAAAAATCTTAAGTTAGCAATTTGTCATAGGTGTAGACGTACTTAATAGGAAAGTGTAAGAAATAACAAGCCTGTAGGAAACTAGGTGAAGGACATAGAGGGGAAGAGCAAAATGGATATAAGTTCTAGTGATAATCCAATTGAACCAAGAAAATAGTATGATTTTAATAGATATAAACTTGCATAATATGATTGAGGTAATTTGGCACAATGATAAGATCATGGTTGTCACACCCCATCTCTTACTTTACCTAATATAGTCACTGAATGACGTATGAAATTAGTAACTGATGTAATGTGTCGTGGAAGCTTGATGGTGAGGTCTCAGAGATGGGTGTGACTGATTGTTATAATGATATCATACATCCATGGCAAACCATACACTATATATATATATATATATATATTACATTGTAATTAGAATGTTACACATTAAGTCCCAACATTCTTACACAACATTAACTAGTTAAGAGTTGCTAAACATGTCTTGTGGTCGTGCTTCCTCACCTTCGCACTCGTTACCTTCTTTCTGAAAAAGGTTTTGTAATGTAAAAGATCAGCAAGAATGCTGGTGAGTTCATAGATATGATAACTTGATATCCGTGAACACCACACACTTGGTACCGTATAGGTAATGTCTCCATATTTTTAAAGCAAACACGACCGCACCAAGCTCGAGGTCGTGAGTCGTATAGTTCTTTTCATGAATTTTCAATTGTCGGGACGCATATGCAATGACCTTTCCTCGCTGAATTAAGATATAACCGAGACCTTGATTTGAAGCATCGCAGCAAACGACGAAGTCGTCGTTTCCGTTGGGAAGATTAAGGATCGGTGCATTACATAGCTTGTGCTTTAGAGTCTGAAACGCTTGTTCTTGATTAGATCCCCACTTGTATGCTTTGCCTTTGTAAGTTAAGGCAGTAAGTGGTAAGGCTATCTTGGAGAAGTTTGAAATAAACTGACGATAGTAACCAACTAGACCGAGAAATGATCTAACTTCAGTAGGAGTTGTTTGTGCTTTCCAATTCTTCACGGTTTCAATCTTTGCGGGATCCACCTGAATCCCTTGCCCGTTTACAATATGTTCCAAAAATTGAACCTCTTTAAGCCAGAATTCACATTTTGAGAATTTGGCATAAAGTTTATCTTTCTTTAAGAGTTACGGAATGGTTCGAAGGTGGTCTTCATGCTCGGTTTTGGACTAGGAGTAGATCAAGATGTCATCAATGAAGACGATGACAAACTTATCGAGGTACGGTCTACAAACTCGGTTCATTAAGTCCATAAACACCGCGGGTGCATTAGTTAAGCCAAAAGGCATCACCATGAACTCGTAGTGTCCATACCTCGTACGAAACGCAGGTTTTGGTATGTCGTCTTCATGAACACGCAATTGATTAAAAATATGTCGTCTTCATGAACACGCGAAACGAAGTTCAAAATGCAAAACGGACAGAGTTAGGGTTTCTACCGGAATACTCCGCTGGCGGTGACCCGGTGGCAGCAGCGGCCAATGGTCAGCGGTGCTCCTGTGGTGCTATGGTGGTGGCTAGGTAGCCTGGGCCGCTGGCCAAGGTTTTTGGCATGTGGCCGGCTGGTCAGCCTATGGTCGAGTTGGCCCGTGCCTCGTTGGGGTCGCGCCCGTGCCGCGTTGGAGCCTCGGTGCAAAGCGTTCGTGCCACGTTGGGGTCGAGCTTGTGCCGCGTTGGGGCTACTGGGCCAAGCACCCGTGCCGTGCTAGGGCCAAGCGCCAGTGCCGTGTTGTGGCAGTTTCCGAGCTGATGCGCCCTTCAGCGTGCCATCAAGAATTTTTGCCAGCAAAATCCGGTTTTTTTTGTACTTTTACTGGGCCAAAATCTTCAGATCCTAGTATTTAACATATGTCTAGAGTTTGGTGAAGAAAAATCTCGATTTGGACCATTTTGAAAAATCCGGTTTTTGGATGAATATACCCTTTTAATGTGTTTTTGAATTCTGATGATTTTCAAACTTCACTAATCATTCTAACATGTTTGTTTAAGTCATATGAAGCTATTAGAACCAAGAATTGAGTTTAAAACTTACTTGGTGAAGGATTTGCTTGAAAAATCACCAAAAATCCAACTTTTGAAGCTTGATTCTTTGTTCCACTTGATTTTGGTCTTGATTACCACTTGGATCTTCTTAGAAATTATGTTTGAAGTGTATTTGTAGTTCCAAAAAGTTATGGAGAGGAGCCTGGTCGAATTTGAGGGTTTGGGAGAGAAAGAATGAGTAGAAAAGTTGACCAATGTCAACTTTTAGCTTTATATGACCCCAAGCCTTGTTTCTCAAGTTTGGACACTCATTTTATTCATAATTATCTGGAAAAAATACCAGATGGGATAGGATAGACATGGAATAAATCAAGGGTTTGCTTGATTTTGCCATTTTCGCAATTGTTTGTTCAGCTTTTTGTGTGTAACTTCGAGAATTGCTAATCATGATCAACTATCATTGTTATGCTTCTAATTTTATCCCATTATGATGATAATGTGATTAGGAAGTTTGGGTTGTCATGAATTTGTCGATTACGCATGCCGAATTGCCTTTTCTTAAGTTTTCGCAGTTTGACTTATTGAACTTAGGAATTCTTTGATTTAGTTATGTTATCAATTATTTCACTTTGATTCATCATATAATTGATATTAATTTAGTTTTGAATCCTTGAATTTGGTTTTTGGTCATCATTATAGAAATTTCACGTAATTCGGCAATTCTGCATATAGTCGTTTGTAATTTGTTTCATATCGTAATTTCCTTACATATATACACAGATTCACATGTATATACATATTCAATCATGATTTATTTAATTAAGTGTTAAATTCATGAATTTAGGAAATTACCTCGGAACAAATAATGAAATGTCACAATGGTGTTGATGTTAGTTCTCTGTAAGGAGGTAGTGGTAATGGTTGGTGCATACACACCACAAGTAGGACTAAGGGAATAGGATAAGAAAGAGTTTTAGGACTGTTTAGAGGTATAGTTAGGACCACAATGAGATAGGAGAAAATATTTACAGGATGAAATTTTAGCTAGGGCTGTAAACGAACCGAACGTTCAGCGAACAGTTCGTGAACCATTCGGTGGGAAGTTCGTTTATATTCGTTCATTTAATAAATGAACAAACACAAGCAAGAAATTCCGTTCGTTTAGTTAAATAATAGGTGTTTGTTAGCGTTCGTGAACAAGCTAATTTCCTTAATGAACGAACAATAAAAAGAATTTTCGTTTAGTTAGCGTTCGTGAACCGTTCATGAACAAGTCAAAGGTTAAACAAACGAACATAAACAAGGCTCGTTCATGTTCGTTTGGTTCGTCTACAACCCTGATTTTAATAACATATTGGTAAGGACTGTGAGGGCATTTAGGCAACAAAAGTTTTGGTTTGAGGGATAAGAATGTGTTTGGTAGAGACCTTCTGGACATGAAGATCCACAATACAGCTAGCGCTTACTCGCCTCATATGATTACTTTTAGTAGTGGTGGAAGTTACACATAGATTGACTGTTTATTGATGAGATAAGAAGATTGACAAAGCTAAAGAGGCTATAAAATTATATATTGGTATACACCAATAATTCAACAGTGTTTATTGATAATAGACATAAGAATGTGAAAAGATCTAAGTGAGATGGATTAGGAGAGATAAGTACCACATAGAGTTTGGTAGGGAGACCTAACGGGGGATAAAGTTAGAGTGTTTATGGATAAGATCATCTCAATGACAACATATCAACTAGATGGAGACACAAACCAGATATTGATGGAGACACAAACAAAATATAGATAGAGAGACAAACCATAGATGGAGGGTATGATGACCGTCACTACGCAAGCATCAATAGAAACTCTCAAGATGTACACAGGAAATATAAGGGAAAAAAGGAGTCCATGTGGTGAAATAAGGACATGCAAAACAAAATTGTCACACCCCTACTAACATCAGAATACGTTGGGGCGCGGGTTTAACTATTCATTATCTCATGGTGTTATTTTAACGTGTCAATATATAATGCATCATAATTAAAAATACAAACAAACATTCGTTAACTCAAAAAATATTCGTTACACAATTCATAATCAAAACAATACAAATTGGAAACGTAAACAGTATTAAAAGATTTAGCTTAGTCCACTAATGCTTACTTATCCTATGTCTTCATCAAGCCTTCACTTTATCCTTATACATATATAAAATAAAAGGGTCAACTATTTTCATAGTTGGTGAATAACCAATGTAGTTAATACATACACATACATGCAAACATACATACATACATGCATGCATGCATATATATGTTTAAAGTTTAAATGCAAACATAACGCAAATGGATATGAACTAAAGCAAGTATACGACAAGTAGGCATACAATAACTGTTAGGTAAAACAACTTAGACTAATAGTTTGCATCAAATTTCATTTTGACTCTAGAATAACATTGTTTTAAATATTGACATATGTAACATCCCTAAATTACAAAAATGTAGAAGGAGTATGATTGAATGAGTTTGTGTATTCAATTTTGTTGATTATTTTCTATTATAATCAATTGGTGATTGATTTACTGAGTTTTTTTCGCACTCCGGCCTTGCCGGCCTGTGCGACGGGGCGCGACTGGACTGATCTTGCAGGATCGTAGTCTCCGGTCACACATTTGAGCTGGAATGCCACTGAACAAATCCTCTTCAGGATCTCGAAAGGTCCAATATACCGTTGGTTCAGTTTGCCTCGTTTACCAAAACGAATGACGCCTTTCCAGGGTGAAACTTTCAGAAGGACTCTATCTCCTACCTGAAATTCCAAAGGCTTTCGGCGTTTGTCGACATAGCTCTTTTGACGATCGCGAGCTGCTGCCATGCGGTTTCTGATTTGCATGATTTTCTCTGTTGTTTCATGCACAAGTTCCGGGCCAGTGAGCTGACGGTCACCCACTTCCGCCCAACAGATGGGTGATCGGCATTTCCTGCCATAGAGGCCTCGAAAGGCGCTGCCTTGATGCTAGTGTGGTAGCTGTTGTTGCAGGAAAACTCCACCAACGGTAGGTGAGTTTCCAACTATATCCGAAATCTACTACGCACGCTCGTAGCATATCTTCAAGAGTTTGTATTGTGCGTTCGCTCTGGCCATCAGTTTGTGGGTGGTATGCTGTACTCATATCCAACCGTGTGCCAAGCGATTTTTGCAATGATTTCCAGAAGTTAGAAGTGAATCGAGCGTCTTGATCTGAAATGATGGAGATTGGCACTCCATGTCGCGAGACCACTTCCTTGACATAGATTCTGGCTAGCTTCTCCATTTTATCGTTTTCCTTGATCGCAAGGAAATGTGCTGACTTAGTCAGTCGATCAACAATTACCGAGATAGTGTCACATCCACTAGGAGTACAGGGTAATTTGGTAATGAAATCCATGGATATTTGTTCCCACTTCCACATGGGGATCTCAGGTTGTGTGAGTAATCCAGAGGGTTTCTGGTACTCAACCTTGACTTTGGCGCAAGTCAAACATTTGCTAACGTATGTGGCAATATCAGCTTTCATGTTTGGCCACCAATAAAGGACTTTCAGATCATAATACATCTTATCAGATTCAGGGTGAATGGAATACCGGGACTTGTGAGCCTCATCCATCACAAGGTCTCGTAAGTTTCCGTGGTGTGGAACCCAGACGCGTTCCATGAAGTAATGTAAGCCATCGGCTTTGACTTCCAGTTGTTTCTCCATTCCCCTTAGTGATTCAGCCGCTAAGTTTTCTGCTTTAAGTGCCTCCACTTGGGCAATACGTATCTGTTCAGGGAGATTGGGATGGATGGTGAGTTGTAAAGCTCGTACTCTCTTGGGTTTGTGGTATTCTTCCGGCTTAGGGCATCGGCCACTACATCGGCTTTCCCCGGGTGATACTTAATAGCACACTCATAGTCGTTTAGGAGTTCGAACCAGCGACATTGTCGCATGTTCAGTTCCTTCTGCTCGAATATGTGTTGGAGACTCTTATGATCAGTGTATATCGTACACTTTGTACCATACATATAGTGCCTCCAGATCTTGAGTGCAAATATCACGGCTCCAAGTTCCAAGTCTTGGGTGGTGTAGTTTTTCTTGTGGACTTTCAATTGTCGAGAAGCATATGCGATCACCTTCTCTCGCTGCATCAGCACATAGCCGAGTCCCTGTATCAAGGCATCGCAGTATACTACGAAGTCATCCGTTCCGTCAGGAAGATATAGAATAGGTGCGCTACAGAGCTTCTGCTTGAGAAGTTGGAATGCAGTTTCTTGTTTGTCAGTCTAGAGATATTTCTTGTCCTTATGAGTTAAAGCTGTGAGTGGTTGGGCTATCTTAGAAAATCCCTCAATAAATCGTCGATAATAGCCTGCCAAACATAGGAATTGTCGCACCTTAGTTGAGGTCTTTGGTGCTTCCCAGTTCTTGATCGCCTCTATCTTAGATTTATCCACATGTATTCCTTGTTCATTAACAACATGACCTAAGAATTGGACTTCTCAAATCCAGAAGTCACATTTTGAGAGTTTAGCGTACAGCTTCTCCTGCCGTAGCAGTTCAAGAGCCAATTGAAGATGCTCTTTGTGTTCCTCTTAGGTCTTGGAATAGATGAGAATACCATCTATAAAGACAATGATGAACTTATCTAGATAAGGTTTGCACACTCTATTCATGAGGTCCATGAATACTGCGGGTGTGTTTGGTAGCCCAAATGGCATGACCAAAAACTCGTAATGGCCATACCGAGTGCGAAACGCGGTTTTAGGGATGTCTTCCTCCTGAATCCTTAGTTGATGGTACCCAGATCGCAGATCGATCTTAGAGTAATAACTTGACCATTGAAGTTGATCAAACAGATCGTCTATGCGATGTAAAGGGTATCGATTCTTGATTGTTACTTTGTTCAGCTCACGGTAATCAATGCACATCCGAAACGTGCCATCCTTCTTCTTTACGAACAAGACCGGAGCTCCCCAATGTGAGAAACTTGGTCTAATGAAACCCTTGTCCAGCAACTCCTGGAGTTGATTGGACAGTTCCTGCATCTCCGAAGGTGCAAGTCGATATGGTGCTCGTGCAACAGGCGCTGCTCCCGGCACAAGGTCTATGCGAAACTCCACTTGTCTAGGTGGTGGTAGTCCTGGTAGATCCTCGGGAAATACGTCGGGATAGTCGCATACGACTTGGATGTCTCCTATTTTCTTCTCCTCTTCTGTCTTGTCGGTGATAAGCGCCAGAATGGCTGTGTATCCCTTTCGTAAGCATTTGTGGGCTTTCATGCACGAGATAATGTTCAGAGGAGTGTCACTCCTTTCGCCATTGATGTTTAAGGTTTCTCCACCAGGGAGAGGTATGCGTACAACCTTGTCATGGCAAATGATTTCGGCTTGGTTTTCAGACAACCAATCCATGCCCACTACGACATCAAAACTGCCTAGTGTAACTAGCATGAGGTCAATCTTAAACTTATGGCCTGCTAGTTCTAAAGTGCATTCTTTCAGAAAGTGTTTAGTTACAATCAATTTACCATCAGCAAGCTCTACTGTGTACTCGACATCTAAGGGTGTCGGGGTTATAGCAAGTATCTCACTAAAATCCTTAGATATAAAGTTTTTCTCAGCTCCAGTATCAAACAATACAGAAGCATAATTATCATTCAAGAGATACGTACCAGTTGCAAGGTTTGGATCGTTTCTGGCCTCCTTGGCCCCGATCACGAAGGCTCTTCCCTTCGGGCCGTTGTTGTTCCCGTTATTGTTCTTCAAATGTGGGCAGTCCTTTTTGAAATGCCCCGGTTTTCCACATTCGAGCAGCCCTTCTGTCACACCCCCAAATTCCCACTCGTGGTGTCAGTCCACGTGGGTGTGACGTGGCCAGAATCACAGCTCAAGGTCATATAGAACAACTCTATATGCGTTTCAAATCAAAGTTTGCCATACAAGTATTAATACAGTTTGCAGCGGAAATTAAATAGTATTGCAGCGGAAAGTGATACAACACGTTAAGCATCGGAAAATAATATGTTTGACATGTGCAGTGGAAATAATAAGTTGTCAGACACTACGATGTTTGATAAAAAAATACATATCCAAAATAAATATTGTTTGAACGAAAGACATAAATAAATGCATGCGGGTCCTATGCTTGATCCCCTACGTGCATTCCTAGCTTCCATAGCCTGCTAGTTACCTGAGAATACAAGTTTAAAAAGTGTCAACAAAATGGTTGGTGAGTTCATAGGTTTTGATATGTACATAATAGTAAGAAAACATGTGTCATGCTGTTTATCATATGTTAGTACCGAGCCCTAGGCTCCAAGTGTCAGTGCGTCACTACCGAACTAGACTTGTTTGTCCTTGCCTCCACTGTGTCTCGTACACACAGTAATTTAGGTCAGAGTTTGCACGGGTTATGACATCCAGTCAACATTGTGCCCTGTGGGGTTAGTCATGCCCTAATGGATCCATCCAAATCTACCACGTTGTTCGTACATTAACGGTAAGACTTTGTGAGGACTTGTTACGAGTTCAACACCTAATGTTTGTCCAATAAACCAGCATACACAATAAAAATGTTTGTATAGTAGTAGTTGTTTGACTCGATGCAACTAGTATTCTCCCCCTATTTGAAATGTTTGAAAATAGTTAAAGAGGGGCCGTAAACTCACCTTAATGAAGAAAGTAATAAACAAGCGTAAGCTCCTGCGTCGAAGGGCGTGTTGGTCACCGGCGACCTATATCGTATACCATATGTGAGTTCGTATAACGACTGTGCTCGTGTTCGTGTTAGTGCTTGTGTTTGTGCTCAACAACCCTCGATTGTTCATGTTTGTCCGTGTCGGTCCACACTGACCGTGTTTGCTCGTGTTGGTCCACATTGACCGTGTTTGACCAAAGTCGATCGTGTTTGACTAAATTTGACCGTGTCAAGTCAACGACCTGTTGGTGAACCGTGTGACGGTTGTGAATCGTGTAGCAATCGTGTAAGTGCTCGTCGTGTGTAAAACGCACAAGTCGCGTCTATGGACAACTTACTATTTATAGTAAGTTTCCAATTATGGAAAGTTCACAAAGCATATCGATTTTATAGTTCTAGCATGCTCATTAGTCGTACGTGATCATGTTAACACATAACACATCATCATACGGAGTCACATAAGCCATTTATATCATGTTTGCATATAAAAGTTTCCTAAAATGGAAAGATTCCATTTTTAGCATACGTGATATCAGAAACCATCTAACTTAGCATTAAATCATCATGTTACATCATATTAAACCATTTAGTATATTCTCAAATCATACAAGATGTTCCTAAGTCGGTTTTTGTAAAAATAAAGTTACTATAAATAGTAACTTTGTAGTTTTTGCATAAAAGTGACCATCTAAGCATTTCTAATCCACTCTTATGTCACAAATCATCATAATAATCGATCTAACACCATTTAATCATACCAACGTAACCAAAATCACCATTTAGTATTCTTTGGTCCATAAAAGTTACTATATTTAGTAACTATGTCCAAATGACCAAAATCAACATCAAGACTACATTCTAAAGTTCCTAAACATCATAATATCATTCAAATAACTACTTTATAAACATGCATGCTCATCATTTCATCCCTAACACCATTTTGACCATATAAGGTTTCTAATAATAGAAAGTTCATTAAAACTCAACATTTTAACCATTCTAATGACATTCAACCATGTAAATCATCCCCATTAACATCTATAATCGTATAACATCATTCAAAATCATCTAACATGCCTTAGATCATGCATGCATGTGGGTAAATCACTCATTTGTGACCAAATCATGAAATTTACACAAACACATCATCATGGATCTTCACACAACTCAATCTAAACATCACAGATCATCATAAAACACATTTAAATCATCAAACCCAGAAACAAATTTCGTGCATGAGCATTATAGGTGCTTGCATGTGGATTTTAAGCCATGCATGTGTGCTTGTGAGTGTTTTTAGGCTACAAGGAAGGACATACTACCTTTCAAAGCTTCAAGAAGTACTGAGATGATGATTAACAGCCTCCTTGACCTCTTGGTTCGTGGGTTTCGACAGGAACAAGAAGATGGTGTTGATGAACAAGTCTCAAGGAGATCTCCAAGCTTCAATCCTTCCAACTGTGAGCTTCAATTTGGCCTTCAATGGAGGAAAATGTTGGTAACAGAGGGTAGAAGACGAAATCAGTCGAGGGGTGGCGTGTTTAGTCGAGGATAATCATGGTGGGTGATAGAGTAGCCATAATCTTCTTGGTTTTATAATATTTTGTCGTCAGGACGGCGTCGCATACCGCGGTGGGGATTCCAGATCCTCTCCGCTTATCGCGGCGGATTTCGAGAGTCAAACCCCAGCGCCGCATGTCGCGTACCGCTACTGGCCCCTGAGGATCCCAGTAGGTCTAGTTTAATGGGTTCGATCCGTTCGTCGTCGTTTTCACGTTTCCGAACTATTGTTTGGCCTCGTTTGAACTTCCAAGTTCAATGTGTGAGTGTTTCGTGAGGTTTCGAGTGTTGTGTTACACAATGTGCTAGACGTTCACCAACGTTCGTATGTTTTGACACGTGTGTGTTGTTTGCCGATAATTCATCGAATTATCTAGTCGTGTGTCATTTTTCGAACCGTCGTGCCACGTGTCACACCAAATTAAACTAATTCTAGTGCCACGTGTACAAAATCATTTAAATAATTATTTAAATAAAATCAAAGCTGACCTGGAAATTACGGGGTGTCACACCTTCGGTGCTTCAAGTTGTTGTTGTGGTTGTGGTTGTGGGGTCTTTGCAAGCAGTTCACCCCTACAATCTTTAGCTGCATGTCCCATTTTTCCGCAGCGTTGACATTGAAATTTGCCACATTGACCCTATGCATGATGAAAGTTGCACCTCTGGCATTTGGGTTGCTTGCCTGCATAGCCTCCTGGGTTTTGGGTGGTTGGGATGGGTGGTGTGTAAGCTTCGGTTGACCCGAACTTACGCTGTTGTGGTGGTGGTTGAAGTGTGGATGGTTTACTCAGGGTGTTATCCCATTTGCGTTTGTTGTTTGGGGTCTTGGTTACTGCACCCCGAGGTGGTAAGAGTCCTTGTGCGACCGCTGAATCAGTGAGCTTGTGGGCTAGTCGCACAGTTTGTTGCATGGTGATGGGGTCAGCAGAGAGTACCATGCCCTGTATTTGAGGTGGTAGTCCCTCAATATACTTCTCTATGTGTTTGAAGGGTGGGGTTGCCATTTCCGGGCACAGGTGTGCCAGCTCATAGGATCGAGCGGTGTATGCCTCGACCTCGGAACCAATCATCTTGTGGTTCCAGAATTCAGTCTCTAGTTTCTGCACTTCATCGCGAGGATAGTATTCGCGGTTTAACATCCTCTTAAACTCTTCCCAAGGTAGGGAGTTGGCTGCATCGAACCCCATATTCTGAACAGTGGCGTTCCACCAAGTGAGGGCAGCTCCCTTAAATGTCCCTGCAGCGAACTTGACTCGGTCCTCATTCCTGCAGTTGCTCATGGCGAAGGCCGACTCTGCCTTCTCTATCCAGCGTAATAGTCCAACGGCACCCTCTGTACCGCTGAAGGAGTGGGCTTTGCAGTCAAGGAACATTTTGAATGTGCAGAGAGGTGGGTTGGGGTTTGCTCCTGAGATATGCAAAGAATAAAGTTGGATTCGGTATCGGGTAAACGCCTTGAATTGGAATGAGTGATTATGACGCAAGGTGAATGTGAAATAAAATTCATCACCTTGGTTCAGCGGGTTTTGATTACGGGTAGCTTCCCGTGCAGCAAGCGCCTCTTCAACTTGCTCGTTGATGAGTGCGTTCAGTTCAGCTAGCGTCAAGCTGATGTTTCCACGTCCACCCGCATTTCTGCGTCCTCCGCGTCTTCCAGCCATGATCTTCATAGCGAGAATAAGTGTTAGTGTTTGTCTAATGACTAATGTAGTGTGTGCGGTAGGTATTGAAAGAAAATATGTAGAGCTATCAGCTCCTCCCCGTCATGGGTAGCCGCATGTGGTGATGAATATAATGTATAAAAGATGTGACATGTGTGGAAGTATCACAATACTAAGCACTAAGTGTTGTGTGGAGACTAATGGTTATAGACTAAGTTCACTAAATGCAAACCTAATTCGCAATAACCGAAGTCTCTGATACCAATCTGTCGCACCCCGGCCTTCCCGGCCTGTGCGACGGGGCGCGACCGGACTGATCTTGCAAGATCGCAGTCTCCGGTCACACAGTTGCGAGACCTACATGTCTGGTTGCATACGTACATCCAATACTTGGATAAAATAGTTTTGTAAAATCAGAGTTGCGGAAGCAAGTATAAGTTATCAAAACAGATTATAATTCATATATTGCGGAAGCGTTTAGACATGAGTACCTCCAATCATCCGCAAACCGACGGTCAGAGTGAACGTACGATTCAGACGCTCGAGGACATATTACGAGCTTGTGTCATTGATTTTGGTGACAGCTGGGAAAACCACTTACCGTTAGTGGAATTCTCTTACAATAACAGTTATCATACAAGTATTCAAGCGGCACCGTTTGAAGCACTATACGGTCGCAAATGTCGTTCATCAGTTTGCTGGTCTGAAATTGGTGACAGTCAGATAACAGGTCCTGAACTAGTATATGAAACGACAGAGAAGATAGTTCAAATCCAGAACCGTATGGCAGCGGCCCAGGATCGACAAAAGAGTTACGCTGACAAACGTCGTAAACCGTTGGAATTTCAAGTAGGAGACCGAGTTCTTCTAAAGGTATCACCTTGGAAAGGTGTGATACGATTCGGCAAGCGCGGGAAGCTTAGCCCACGTTACGTAGGACCTTTTCAGATCCTGAAAAGGATTGGTCCGGTTGCGTATCAACTCCAACTACCGGATGAACTCAGTGGAGTTCATGATGTCTTTCACGTATCGAACTTAAAGAAATGTCTTTCTGATGAGACATTGATTGTACCACTGGAGGAAATACAAGTAGACGAACAGTTACGATTCATCGAAGAACCAGCTGAAATCATGGACCGAGAGGTCAAACAACTCAAACAAAGCAAGATTTCGATAGTCAAAGTTCGGTGGAATTCGAGACGTGGTCCTGAATTCACATGGGAAAGGGAAGATCCAATGATGAAGAAGTATCCTCATCTGTTCAAAACGACAACTACAAACACTGTGAAGACACATTAAATTTCGAGACGAAATTTCCTTTAACAAGGGGATGACGTGATGCTTCACACATCAAAACTTCATATTTCAAACGGTAAGCACGAACATTTTATACAATTGGTTTTGTTACAAACATTTGTGCTACATTACATCTTATGTGCTACGTTTCATATGTTACATGTTATCGTAGTAAATACATGATTAGTTTCAAACAATTACTATGTGCAATGTTACATAGTACAAACAGTTGCGAACATTCACTAGGTGCAAGGTTACACGTCACAGTATGATCAAACACAAACAGTCACAGTTAGGTGTACTAACTGGTGTGCACACAAATAGTTACATGGAACGATCACACTTAGCTGTGATGTTGCAAACATTGACCTTTGTGTGTGAGTACACACAAGTATGCAGAATGATCAAATATCGCATTATCACGTACAATCTGAACTCGCAAGTAGTTTCCTAACTACTACTAACATTTAACAATTTTCCGGACGAAAATTCCTTCAACAAGGGGATAATGTGACAATTCGGCATTTCGAATTAACCCCGTTAACCGAAATCTAACAGGAGTTGTATGAAATTACACAAAATCAAACCAGAGGGACTGGAATTGATCAAAACAAGTGTATAAACACTTAAATTAATTGGACTAAACATGTAATTAAAAGAAATGTTAAATTTTGACTATTAAAAGTCAAAATTCGTTCAAAAATCAAAAGTTAATTCGAATTTGTGTATAATTTGAAAAATTACTGAATTAAATCAATTGTAATCATCAATTTGATGATCAGTAACAGCTAACACACGTTCTTGACACATTAATTAGTCGAATTAAACTAAAAACGTCACAAAATGTTAAAACCGTGGCTATTCAATTAAATTGGGCTATGCATAAAACAATTAAATTGGGCTATCTGTTGCAAATGTTCGGTGGGCTGATATGGTAGAGTGTGGGTGTTTGGGGTTGGAGGTCGCGGGTTCGAACCCGGGCTCCACCTAATTTTGATAATTAAAACTATTTTGGTGTTTTACTTCTAACTTTTTCGTTCTAACTCCGTTTCGACTCGTTCAAGTTGCGTTGGAACCGTAACGGGATCTCGAACAATATAAAATAATAAAATTTATATTTTAACCCGAAAACAAAATTGCGTATAGTTACGCTTATTTAAATAAAATCGTATATGATTATATGATTAAATTAAACGATTTTAAAGTCATGCGTATTCATATATGCACATTTCTAACATTCTAACATACGTGTGTTGACACGTATGTGATTTCAAACACAAAACGACATCCCGAATAACACAACGTTATTGTTTAAACACAAATTCTTCGTAGCGGATTTTCTGCGCGATTTCACGTGTGTGATCATTCTGTTTGCTAGCAAAGGTGCGTACACGGCCCCTTTTCTTATTTTAACTGTTTTGGGGGAGAAAACATGTGCAACAAACATTTTACATACATATCACTTGCATGAGTTAGCTGTTTACATTAAGTGCGAACATGGCATTATTACGGATCAAAACAAGGATTTAACCGTTAAAACATCGTGTTCTTTGCTTATAATCAATCCTAGCCATCATCTAGGCAATAATCAACAATCCTAAGTATGTCATTACATTCAAAATCAAGATCTAATCAATCATTATCAAACTAGAAGGTTAAAACGAATCATTACCAAAACTGACGGATTTCTGCGGTTAAAACAACGATCAGGACTTGTAAACATGTTCTCTGGTGCGATCCACACGATTTGAAAGCTTGAAAATAGTGATTTGATGGTGAAAATTTCGTCTGGTGTGTGTTTTTGAGCGTATGTGTTCGAGAAGTTTTAAAAATAAACTTCTGCATGCGTTCTGATAAAGAAGATCAACTTATTTCACCGCCTCACTCGTCGCGGCCAAAGAGGGCTTCGCGTACCGCGAAGAAATTCCGGGAATCTCAGATATTTTTCATGCATAGCGTACCGCAGAGGACCCTCATCCTATCCTTCTCGTACCGCGACGAGTCTAGGAGTTCAATACTTAGAAATTTTTCTTCATTTTTCGATTCCGGGCAATCCAGGACTCCGTTTTGCACACGGTTTTCACCCACGTTCATCATTTCTCGTATACTATCGATCTGTAATAATTTCAATCGTTAAATCAAAGCGGATTTGTAGAAGGACCAAATGTGATCACGTCATCAATGACGTAATTCTCAACTACAATTGTCATAGTCTCCTCCTGTTAGAGAAATTTCGTCCCGAAATTTAATGAATACTTACATAATGACAATCGTTTATGAGAATAGATGTGGGTATTTTTCTTTCATTTGATCTTTACGTTCCAACGTATACTCGGGTCCACGCTGCGAGTTCCATCAAACTTTAACGATTGGTATGCGACTACGTTTCAACACTTTCGTTTCTCGATCCATTACATCTACTGGTTCTTCGATGAACCTAAGTTTTTCATCAATATGAATCTCTTCTAGAGGTACGATCAATGATTCATCAGTTAGGCACTTCTTCAGATTGGATACATAAAAAACATCGTGAATATTACTGAGTTCAAGAGGTAACTCAAGTCTGTAGGCTACTGATCCAATTCGTTCAAAAATTTTAAATGGCCCTACAAATCTTGGTGAAAGCTTACCTCTTTTCCCAAATCTGAAAATGCCCTTCCAAGGTGATACTTTCAACATAACCCGATCACCTATTTGGAATTCTAACGGTCTACGACGATTATCAGCATAACTCTTTTGACGATCGCGAGCAGTTTTAATTCGTTCTTGAATGAGTGCAATCTTATCGGTTGTTTCCTGAATGAATTCTGGGCTTATGATTTGACTCTCACCTACCTCTGACCAACAGATAGGTGATCAACACTTGCGTCCATAAAGTGTTTCGAATGGAGCGCATTGAATACTGGTATGGTAGCTATTATTGTATGAAAATTCAACAAGTGGAAGATGAATGTCCTAGCTACCTCCAAAATCAATCACACAGCTTCTGAGCATGTCTTCAAGAGTTTGATTTGTTCGTTCAGTCTGCCCATCGGTTTGTGGATGATAAGCTATGCTCATATTGATTTGTGTGCCTAGAGCATTCTGAAGGGTTTGCCAAAATCATGACATAAATCGACTATCTCTGTCAGAAATGATAGAGATTGGTACTCCATGTCGAGATACAATCTCATTAACATAGAGTTTAGCGAGTCGATCCATAGAAAAATCTTCTCGGATGGGTAAAAAATGCGCAGATTTTGTAAGACGATCAACGATAACCCATATAGAGTCATGATTACGTGATGTTCTGGGTAATTTAGTGATAAATCCATAGAGATCTGATCCATTTCCACATGAGAATCTCAGGTTGTTGCAATAACCCAGAAGGTCGTTGATGTTCAGCCTTAACTTTGAGACATGTTAAGCATTGATCCACGTATTCGGCTATGTGTTTCTTCATTCCAGGCCACCAGTAAAAGTCTTTAAGATCTTTATACATTTTATCAGCACCTGGATGAATAGAATACTGGATTTGTGCGCTTCATCCAAGTTGATTGCTCTAGAGTTACCGAATAAAGGAACCCAAATTCGGCTTTTGAAATACAGCACTCCGTCAGCTTTCGTTTCGAGTTTCTTGTCTAATCCCCTTAGTCTTTTAGCAGAATAGTTCGTTGCTTGTAAAGCTTGTTGCTGAGCTTCTTTAATCTGAGGAATTAGACTAGTTTGAATAGTCATTCCTAATGCTTTCACACGTAAAGGTTTGACTCGTTCCTTGCGACTCAAGGCATCGGCTACGACATTCGCTTTACCTGGATGATAACGAATTTCACAGTCATAGTCATTTAAAAGTTCTACCCACCGCCTCTGCCGCATGTTCAACATTTTCCGATCTAAAATGTGTTGAAGACTTTTATGATCAGTGTATATAATACACTTGGTTCCGTATAGATAGTGTCTCCAAATTTTGAGTGCAAACACCACTGCACCAAGTTCTAGATCATGAGTGGTATAGTTCTTCTCATGTACTTTCAGTTGTCGAGAAGCGTAAGCAATTACCTTATCATTCTGCATTAAAACACACCCAAGACCTTGACAAGAAGCATCGCAGTACACTGTGAAATCATCAGTACCTTCCGGTAGTGCCAAGATAGGTGCATTGCAGAGCTTGTATTTCAACAGTTGAAATGCCTCCTCCTGTTGGGAATCCCATATAAATGGTTGATTTTTCTGTGTCAATGTGGTCAATGGCAAGGCTATCTTTGAAAAGTTCTTAATGAATCGGCGATATTAACCTGCCAGCCCTAAGAATTGACGTATTTCAATCGGAGTTCGTGGTGTCTCCCATTGTTTCACCGCTTGAATCTTACTGGGATCCACTTGAATACCGTTCTTATTTACAACATGCCCAAGAAATTGAACTTCCCGTAATCAGAACTCACACTTGGAAAATTTGGTATATAATTTCTCAAGTGCCAAAAGTTCTAAGATTATTTTCAAGTGTTGAGCATGTTCTTGTTGATTTCGAGAATAAATAAGAATATCATCAATAAACACAATCACAAATTTATCCAGATAAGGTCTACATACTCGATTCATCAGATCCATGAAAACTGCAGGTGCATTGGTTAATCCAAACGGCATTACTAGAAATTCATAATGCCCATATCGAGTTCTAAAAGCAGTTTTAGGAATATCATTATCATGAACACGTAACTGATGATATCCAAATCTTAAATCGATTTTTGAAAAGTAAGTAGCACCTTGCAATTGATCAAACAGATCATCGATACGAGGTAGTGGATAACGGTGCTTGATTGTCAGTTTATTGAGTTCCCGGTAGTCAATACACATCCTGAATGAACCATCCTTCTTTTTCACAAATAGAATTGGTGCTCCCCAGGGTGAGAAACTAGGTCTAATAAAACCTTTATCTAGAAGTTCCTGTAATTGACCTAAAAGTTCTTGCATTTCTGATGGCTCGAGCCAATACGAGGTTTTAGCAACAGGTGCAGCACCTGGAATCAAGTCAATACGAAATTCGACTTGTCTCACTGGGGTAATCCTGATATGTCCTCATGAAATATTTCAGGAAAATCTTTGACTACTGGAATGTCTGTGATTTGTTTGAGTGGAGAATTGTGCTCAGTCACGTGTGCCAGGAAAGCATAACATCCTTTCCTTAAGAATTTTTGAGCTAGCATACAAGATATAATACCAAGTTTTCTACCAGCTCGTTCTCCTTGCATTATCAGTGTATTACCATCAGATAATGGAATACAGATCATCTTGCTTTGACAGACAACTTCCGCTTGGTTATCAGAAAGCCAATCCATGCCAACAACGACATCAAAGCTACCAAGCTCAATAGGAAGTAAATTGATATTGAAAATATGATCATTCAAATTCAAGGAACATCCTTGAATTACACTGTTAGTTTTGATTAACTTGCCATTAGCAAGTTCATTGACATAAGGAGTTTCTAGATCTACCATAGGCAATGAAAGTAATGATGCAAATTCAAGAGAAATAAAAATCCTATCTGCCCCTGTATCAAACAGAACTGATGCGTAAAGATTATTAAGAAGAAACGTACCAGTGACAATATTTGCATCATGCCTTGCCTCAGTTGCACCAATCTGAAAGGCTCTCCCCTAGCTTCGTTCCCTTGATTGGTGTTGTTGTTCGGGCAGTTCCTCATAAGATGGTCAGGACTTCCACACTTGAAGCATGACCGGTTGTTTTGAGTGGTTTGTCGTGGTGCTTGGTTTGGTGATTGAGCAGGAAAGTTGCAATATTTAGTATAGTGTCCCACTCGGTTACAGTTCAGGCAAACAGGACACGGTCCTATGTGATGGAATGGACACTTATTGCATTTGGGCGCCTGCCCGGTATAAGTTTTCCTCTCAGAAACAGTTGCACCATAGTTCTTCACCATTGGTTTGCCCTGGCTAGTCTCAGCCGGAGCTTTTGCCTTGGTTTTGGCAAACCACTTTCGTTTAGTACCTTTAGGAACACTAGAGGTACCGATATCACTACGGCTCACCGCCGTCTGAGTTTTCAAAGATAAAGTACCACTCCTTACCGCCTCGTTGGCAAGCTTGGTGGTCAAAAGAATTGTATGTTTCAGAGTTGTAGGTTCAGCTGCAGTCACCATTCCCTGTATCTGGGGAATCAAACCCTTAATGTACTTATCGACCAAAGCTGCTTCCGTAGGAAACATATCGGGAAATAAGCAAGTAAGTTCATGAAACCGATCGGTATAAGCTAAACAATCAGCACCGATCATCGAATGATTCCAGCATTCCTCCTGGAGTTTTTGAATTTCAGTAATTGGGCAGTATTCTGATCTAATCAGAATTTTAAAATTGTTCCAGCCCATCGAGTCGATTGTAACTGTGCCCAAAGTCTTAGCCTGGGTATTCCACCAGGTTAAAGCTGAATGTTTCAAAGAACAGGCAGCATAAGACACCTTATGCTCCTCCAGACACTGACTGATTTTGAGTTTGGTTTCCATCTCCTTAGTCCACCTTAAAAGACCAGCCGCTCCTTCCTTGCATGTGAAAGTAGGAGGGTTGCAAGAAGCAAAGTACTTATAGGTACATCCTTGCTGTGGTGGATGAGGAGCAGTTGTAGTTGTACCGGTGGTCTGATGAGTTTCGGTGTGTCCACCAGTGACATTTTGTTCTACATGAACCCCACCAGAACCCGAAGTATTGTGTTGCTGGTGTGACATTACAATACCAGCGGCTGATAGCTGTTCTTTCACTATTCGTGCTATCATTTGTTCGTTCAATACTAATCCATTGGGAGCTGTCGATGGAACCGTGTTCTGGTTTTGGTCAACGGGTGGAACAGTGTTCGTTTCCAGATTAACGTGCGGATCCGGATTCAATTGTACGTTCATCAGCGGAACTTGTTCCGATTCAGGGTTAGCATTATTCCTGCCAGCTTTCTTGGCTGGGCGACCTCGTTTTGGAGCCATCGTTCTGCTCACATGTAGACAAACTCAGGTCAGTTCAAGAACAATAATTAAATAACCCTTGTTCAATCACATACATTCAATCATATTCAGTTACACTGAAATTTATATTGAAATGTGATTATAAAAGCAAAGTATAACTACATTGACATAGTTCAGATATGTTCTCAATACACATAGATCACACAGATGTTCGTAGTTATACTCAGTCCTATTAATTCAAAAACATGTTAAAATATTTCACAGCTCACAGTACTGTGATATAAATATGTTATTACCCATGTTTTTGATATATTAACATTCAGGACACTGATAAGTTCTCACATTGATATGTTCTCACGTTGATATGTTCTCACAGTGATAAGTTCTCACATTGATATGTTCTCACGTTGATATGTTCTCAAAGTGGTAAGTTCCCACAGTTCTATGATACGTTGCCACACAGGCAATATATATGTTCTCACACAGAATTGTTCTCACAGTTCCATGATTCATTGCCACACAGGCAATAGATATGTTCTCACAGACATGTTCTCACAGATATGTTCTCACAGATATGTTTATAGTTCACACATCACAAATGTAACTCATTACACAGACAGATACACAAAAGTAACCATTTTATTAACACTATCATAAAGTTTGATACAACAGAGTGTTACTATTACATTCATATAGATCACAACCTATCCGCCAACGGTATATACTCAGCTTGAGGCTGTGAGTGTCCGTGTGATGCGGACTGTGCTAGTGGTGGTGGTAATGGTGATGGTGGTGGTGGAGTAGGAGATCTAGGAGCTGATGGTGTGCGTGGTACTGCAGGTGTCGCCTAAGAGGCTGCAGACGAAACTTCATCAGGATCGGAGTCTGGTCCTGCACTAGAACTCGGGGTGTCATCCAATACAACATAAGGAAATCTCTGATAAATATATCTCTCTCCTTGGTCGGCCATCGCTGTACAATCAAAATCTCTAATCAGTATCATGAAATAAATATTAAATAACAATATTTAATATGAACATGATATGATGCTTCTTCCTATCTCAAAACAATTACTTGTCCTTATAGTTATTAATGTTCTGCTTGAATTGAATCAAACTAGAACGCACACATGTTGCAAATTTCAGTTATGCTGGCCACTCATAACTGGAATTCGTACCACCTGATTATCCTGGCTTAATTCAAAACAAGTTTAGTTCATTAGTTATGTTCGGTGCTCTCTGTGTCACTATACGAGCCTATGGTTATAGTCTAGGTCTCTAAGTCAACCTAATTCTCTATAACATGTGGCTCTGATACCACCCTGTCACACCCCCACCTCTCATCACCTGTTGATGATGTCACTGAAATGGTTGCGGAAGCATAGTGGTGATGTCTCCGAGATGAGGGGTGACTTACTTGATCCAATATCACAAGCACACAGATTAACTTAAAAGAAATACATTACAAGGATGTCGCAATCACAACCAACATTACTTTATATAAATTGAGTCTATTATATTTATTTAATTACAAATGCTTAAAGTGCTGCCTCACCGGGTGGTCACTGTCTTCCTGCAAAAAGATTTAAATTTGAAACGTCAGCACAAAGCTGGTGAGATCATACAGTTCAAGTTCTACAATATGATATGATATGTAATTATAAGTTCTCAAAATGTTCTGTTCAAGATAACCATGGGACCCGTATCTAGTTCCTTTCGGACTGTTTAGTTCTTGTTCTATGAAGATACTACCCGTCGGTACATATCTTAGTGCCTCATTGTCTTAATGTCTATCACTACATTAAGAAGTTCTGGAAATAGATAACAAACATTTACACCAAGGGGAGTTGCAAGCTCCCGGCAAATGGGTTGTCAGCCGATAATACTATCAATGTTTTCTGTTCGGCCCCACACGGGTTCACTAGATACAGTTCAGTAATGAGGACTTTCAAGTTCTGTGATAAAGTTCTGTTCTCAGGCAAAATCCCATGAAATCCACAAGTTCTCAACAATCACAAGAAATCACTCAGATAACAGTGATACATATCATATAGTTCTGAAAAGTTTTACAGCACTACCCTGATGTTTATAAAAGAGTAAAAAGAAAAGGGGTTGTACGAAACTCACCTGATAATATAGAGGTAGCAGAATATCTCCCAAACTGATAATAAAGGGGTGATTCTGCATTTATTTATATTTAATGAGTTATTTAGGTTTTAATTTACTGATTAGATCTTTCTGAACGTTCAATGTCAAAGACATTGCTTTGCAAGTCATCAAACCGATATTAAGTATTTAATTGGTAAATTTTGATGTTGTATCATACAGTGTATGATAATGTAGGAACCTACATTGAATTAGATTCCTAATACAAGGTTGATGACACTCTTGATTAATCAGAATAATCTAAGATTAACCAAATAGTTAATGTTGTTGATTAGCATGCTAAAATAGTTTCTAGATGGTTTAATGGCTTAGGAATGATCAATCCTTGTTATTGATTACCCAAATATCATGAAATATCACAATGTAGCATTAGGATAGGTGTAATAATCATGTTTAACATACTAATCTGACTGTTATCATAAACATCAGATAATCTTTCCAATGAGTATGCTAATGATCGTGATTAGTTTGAAACACTTGGATTTAACCTTGAATTTCAAAGATTAATCAAACTAATCACCTACATTGTCATAATCAAATGGTTTAAACCATTATAATCATGGGTATGATTTCATGCAAACCGGGCATTATAACGGATCAAAACAAGGATTTAACCGTCAAAACATCGTGTTCTTTGCTTATAATCAATCCTAGCCATCATCTAGGCAATAATCAACAATCCTAACTATGTAGTTACGTTCAAAATCAAGATCTAATCAATCGTTATCAAACTAGAAGGCTAAAAGGAATCATTACCAAAACAGACGGATTTCTGCGGTTAAAACAACGATCAGGACTTGTAAACACGTTCTCTGGTGCGATCCACACGATTTGAAAGCTTGAAAATAGTGATTTGATGGTAAAAAGTTCGTCTGCTGTGTGTGTTTGAGCATCTGTGTTCGAGAAGTTTTAAAAATAAACTTCTGCATGCGATCTGATAAAGAAGATCAACTTATTCCACCGCCTCACCCGTCGCGTACCGCGACAAGAAGCCAAAGAGGGCTTCGCGTACCGCGAAGAAATCCGGGAATCTCAGATATTCTTCATGCATCGCGTACCACGGAGGACCCTCATCCTATCCTTCGCGTACCGCGACGAGTCCAGGAGTTCAATACTTAGAAATTTTTCTTCGTTTTTCGATTCCGGGCAATCCAGGACTCCGTTTTGCACACGGTTTTCGCCCACGTTCATCATTTCTCGTATACTATCGATCTATAATAATTTCAATAGTTAAATCAATGCGGATTTCTAGAACAACCAAATGTGATCCCGTCATCAATGAAGTAATTCTCAACTACAGTTGTCACAGTGGAAAAGGCAAAATATATTCTAACAGTCAGCTTCGGTGTCGACCGCTTATGTAAATAGTACAAATGACTAGCTATCATGACTATGCATGTGTGATTATGTTATCTGCAAATATTTCATTTCAAACAGTTGCTTTAAACATTTGTGATCAAACAAACCTGTGTATGCACCAACCTTTGTGTTGACTTGATTTACATGTTTTTTCAGGACATTAAGGTACAAGATCAAGCAAGCATGGACTATGAGATCGAGTCGCATGCATATTTTACATTTCTGTTGTTTTGGATTTGAACGTTTGAGACTTTGCTTTGTAATTTACAGTTTTCAAACCGTTATGTTTGTTATTGTTTTAAAAACGCTTCCGCAACGTTAGAACTTTGATATTACAGTTTTAGACCAAACTATGTTTGAAAATCATATAGAGGTCTTCGTTATGTCTAATGATCTGAGATCCTGGTTTGTCACGTCCCAAACGGTATGATTCCAATTGGGGGTGTGACAGATTGGTATCAGAGGCATTGGTTATAGTGAACTAGGTTTGCATTACTAGACTTAGACTATAACTATTAGACATTAGACACTTGTTTACACAACTGAGTTTGCCTAGTATTTACATATGGTCTTATGTAATAGATATGGCAGCACCATCACCACCGCACGTGATCGTACTTGAGGATGAGGAGCCGGTAGCTCCAGCTTTGCATGAGTACGAGGGGGATTCGGATGAGGATCCCGAGGAGGTTCCAGTGGAGGATTCGGAGGAGGATCCCGATGAGGACGACCCGGAGGAGGATTCTGAAGAGGATCCTGAGGAGGCACAGCAGGAGGACCCACAAGAGGCTCCTAAGGAGGATCCTACTTAAGGAGTCATCCGACCGGATGCCACCGACATTTCGTGCCTCTAAGAGGCCACGATTCGAGTCTGATGATATCACCCGACTGACCTGGGAGTCAAAGTGGGCTAATGATAGGATCGAGCACCTCGCGCAGGAGCTCAGAGATGCGAACGCTCGATATGCGGAGCTTCGTAGTGTAGTCCTGGGGATGGAGTCTCACATGGTGCATCTGACTACACGAGTGCAGGAGGAGGAGCACCGAGCTGACATCGCTGAGGGGAGGTTGATTGCGTTGGAGGAGCTGTTTGTATCTGACGCAGAGGAGGAGGAGGAGGAGGAAGAGGAAGAGGAGGAGATACCAGCACAGGATGTTGATTCTGATGCTGATTCTACTATTGAGGATGCCTGATTTCTTTTTATTTTAAACCTAGAAGGGGCGGGTTGTGTCCCTGTATTGGATGTTTGAAACTTTATGTTTTGAAATTGAAAGCATTGTAATCACTTTGAATTATTATCTATTGGAAAGTTATTATTTATTGCCAACAGTTGTGTTAATTCATACAGTTACATGTTTGTTTGTTGTATTGATTACACATTTCACATTGGATTTTGGTAACACTCTAACATTTATTCTAACTAGGAAGATAATGGCCGGTGAAAACGTCAATATGACAGTTGCAGAACTCAATGAGCTGATCAACAACAGGATCGCGGAGGCAATCGCGAACTACACCCAGACACACACGACAGGACCACATGGTCCAGCGGGGGGATTAGTAAACCCACCGGTATGCACATTCAAAACGTTTCTGGATTGCAAGCCTCACAATTTCAAAGGGTCGGAAGGGGCTATTGGACTCCTACGATAGATTGAAAAGGCGGAATCAGTGTTCGAAATGTGCAACTATCCTGAAGAAAACAAAGTCAAATATGCTACAGGTACATTGGAGGGTCCAGCGTTGACCTGGTGGAATTCTAACGTTCAGACTTTGGGATTGGGAGAAGCAAATGCCTTAACCTAGAATGGGTTCAAGACATTACTGCAGGAAGAATATTGTCCTCGCAGTGAAATGCAGAAGCTGGAGGAGGAATATTGGCATCTGAAAATGGAGGGGTCTAACATCGAGGAGTACACTACTCGGTCACATGAATTAGCGAAACTTCTACCTCACATGGCTACTCCACCAAGCAAGTGGATCGAGAGGTACATTGGGGGATTGGTACCTCAGATCCAGGGACTAATCACTTTTGCAAATCCCACCACTATTCAACAAGCTGTTCGGTTGGCGCATCAACTGACCGATCAGGCAGTGTTACAAGGAACTCTGCCTAAACGAACAGCAGCTACTAAGGTGGGAGACCACAAGCGGAAGTGGGAAAGCAACAATTTCAAGAACTCGTCTCAACAATCGTTTCAGCACAACCGCAGGCAGGATTGGAATAAGACTTATCACAATTCGAACTGTGGTCAGCAGTCATCTGGGGGTATATTGGTAAATACCCAAAGTGCAACAAATGTGGATTCCATCATGTCGGGAATCAGTGTGATAAGTACCGGTGCCAACGGTGCGGTAAAGCGGGTCATGCAGCTAACGACTGCCGCGGGGAACTGTAAAACAACTCCAACAATCAGAACAAAAACCAGAACAACACTCAAAAGGGGTGTTATGAGTGTGGCAAGCCGGGGCATTTCAAGAAGGATTGTCCACAACTCAAGAAGGGCGGGACTAATGATGCAAATGGCAACGGCAACAGCAACAGTAATGGCACCAATAACAACAACAATAACAACAAAAATGGTGCTAGGGGCAGGGCGTTTGTGATTGGAGGACGACAAGCACGGGAGGATCCCAACATCGTTACGGGTACATTCCTCTTGAATAATCACTATGCCTCTATGCTATTTGATACTGGTGCAGACCGGAGTTTTGTATCTAGTACATTTTCTAAGTTGCTAAATGTTAGTCCTACTGCCTTAGAAAACCCATACACTGTAGAATTAGCTGATGACAAGTTAATTGTAGTAGAACATATCCTTAAAGGATGTATCCTTGATTTGATGGGTCAAACAGTGGAGATTGATATGATGCCTATCACTTTAGGCAGTTTTGATGTAGTCATTGGCATGGACTGGTCGTCGAAACACCAGGCTGAAATAGTATGCCATGAAAAGATCGTTCGTATACCTTTTCCACACGGAGAGACACTGTATGTACTAGGTGAGAAGAGCAGTATGCCACTGCGTCTCATATCTTGTATGAAGGCACATAAATGTCTGCGTAAAGGTCATACAGCAGTTATATCACTTATAACTGAGAAGCCGGTAGCTGAGAAGAAGATCAAAGACATCCCAGTAGTTTGTGAATTTCCTGAAGTATTTCCAGAAGACCTACCGGGATTACCACCTATCAGACAAGTGGAATTCCGAATCGACCTTACACCAGACGCAGTACTGATAGCTAGGGCGCCTTATCGACTTGCACCGTCTGAGATGCAAGAGGTATCTACACAACTGCAAGTGTTGTTGGATAAGGGCTTTATACGACCTATTTTTTCACCTTGGGGAGTTCCAGTCTTATTTGTTAAGAAAAAGGACGGGACTTTCCGTATGTGTATCGATTACCGGGAACTTAACAAGGTTACCATCAAAAACCGGTATCCGTTACCTAGAATTGACGATATGTTCGATCAGTTGCAAGGTTCAAGTTACTACTCGAAGATTGATCTCAGATCTGGTTATCATCAACTCAGAGTACAGGAGGAAGATATTCCAAAGACAGCATTCAGAACGCACTATGGCCATTATGAGTTTTTGGTTATGCCATTTGGGTTGACAAACGCTCCAGCAGTATTCATGGATCTCATGAATCGAGTTTGCAAACCTTATCTTGATAAGTTTGTCATTTTTTTCATTGATGACATTCTCATCTATTCTCAGACTGAGGAGGAGCATGCTGAACATCTTCGATTACTGTTAGAATTACTGAAACAAGAACAATTGTATGCTAAGTTCTCGAAATGTGACTTCTGGATGCGAGAAGTTCAATTCTTGGGTCATATAGTCAATGAAAAAGGCATACATGTTGATCCAGCAAAAATCGAAGCGATTAAGAATTGGGAAGCACCAAAGACCCCTACCGAGGTACGGCAATTCCTTGGTTTGGCGGGTTACTACCGACGATTCATTGAGGGTTTCTCAAAGATCGCTCAACCACTTACAGCTCTTACGCACAAAGGAACGAAGTATAACTGGACGGATAAACAGGAAGTTGCATTCCAGCTATTGAAACAGAAACTCTGCAGTGCACCGATTCTGTCCTTACCGGAAGGAACATAAGACTTTGTAGTGTATTGTGACGCATCTGCACAGGGTTTGGGATGTGTGTTGATGCAGCGTGATAAAGTGATTGCTTACGCTTCAAGGCAACTGAGACCACACGAAAAGAATTACACTACTCATGAATTGGAGTTAGGAGTAGTTGTATTTGCTTTGAAGATTTGGAGACACTATTTATATGGAACCATGTGTACCATTTACACTGATCATAAGAGTTTGCAACATATCTTTGATCAGAAGGAGCTCAATATGAGACAGCGACGATGGGTAGAGTTGTTGAATGACTACGAATGCGCAATCAAGTATCATTTGGGAAAAGCTAATGTGGTAGCTGATGCTTTAAGCAGAAAAGACACAACATCGATAAGACGGGTTCGCGCACTTATGATGACGATACATACTGACTTACCTGACAAGGTACGTAGTGCTCAGCTTGAAGCCTTAGAAAAGGATAATTTGGAACAGGAATCCTTACGAGGAATGGAAAAAAAATTGGATGTCATGCCTGATGGAACTCGTTGTTTCACGAATCGACTTTGGATACCTATGCATGGTGGTTTAAGGGAACTCGTGATGGATGAAGCACACAAGTCTAGGTATTCAGTCCATCCGGGGTCAGACAAGATGTATCATGACTTAAAGGCACTGTATTGGTGGCCTCACATGAAAGCCGACATTGCTAAGTACGTTAGCAAATGTTTGACTTGGTCGAAAGTCAAAGTTGAATATCAGAAGCCATCTGGTTTACTGCAACAATCAGAAATACCTATGTGGAAATGGGAACAAATTTCAATGGATTTCATTACTAAGTTACCCCGTACACCAAGTGATTGTGATACGATATGGGTAATTGTCGATCGATTAACGAAATCTGCACATTTCTTGGCTATTAAGGAAACTGAAAAAATGGAGAAATTGACTCCCATTTACATCAAGGAAGTGGTAGCACGACATGGCGTACCAATTTCCATCATATCAAATCGGGATGCCCGATTCACTTCGAACTTTTGGAAATCTCTCCATAAATCCTTGGGAACTCGTTAAGACATGAGTACCGCCTATCATCCGCAAACCGACGGTCAGAGTGAACGTACGATTCAGACGCTCGAGGATATGTTACGAGCTTGTGTCATTGATTTTGGTGACAGTTGGGAAAACCACTTACCGTTAGTGGAATTCTTTTACAATAACAGTTATCATACAAGTATTCAAGCGGCATCGTTTGAAGCACTATACGGTGGCAAATGTCGTTCACCAGTTTGCTGGGCTGAAATTGGTGACAGTCAGATAACAGGTCCTGAACTAGTACACGAAACGACAGAGAAGCTAGTTCTTCTAAAGGTATCACCTTGGAAAGGTGTGATACGATTCGGCAAACGCGGGAAGCTTAGCCCACGTTACGTAGGACCTTTTGAGATCCTGAAAAGGATTGGTCCGGTTGCGTATCAACTCCAACTACCGGATGAACTCAGTGGAGTTCATGATGTCTTTCACGTATCGAACTTAAAGAAATGTCTTTCTGATGAGACATTGATTGTATCACTGGAGGAAATACAAGTAGACGAACAGTTACGATTCATTGAAGAACCAGCTGAAATCATGGACCGAAAGGTCAAACAACTCAAACAAAGCAAGATTCCGATAGTCAAAGTTCGGTGGAATTCGAGACGTGGTCCTGAATTCACATGGGAAAGCGAAGATCAAATGATGAAGAAGTATCCCCATCTGTTCAAAATGACAACTGCAAACACTGTGAAGACACGTTAAATTTCAGGACGAAATTTCCTTCAACAAGGGGATGACGTGATGCTTCACACATCACACTTCAGATTTCAAACGGTAAGCACGAACATTTTATACAATTGGTTTTATTACAAACATTTGTGCTACATTACATCTTATGTGCTACGTTTCATATGTTACATGTTATGGTAGTAAATACATGATTAGTTTCAAACAATTACTATGTGCAATGTTACATAGTACAAACAGTTGCGAACATTCACTAGGTGCAAGGTTACACAGCACAGTATGATCAAACACAAACAGTCACAGTTAGGTGTACTAACTAGGGTGCACGCAAACAGTTACATAGAACGATCACACTTAGCTGTGATGTTGCAAACATTGAACTTTGTGTGTGAGTACACACAAGTACGCAGAATGATCAAATATCGCATTATCACGTACAATCTGAACTCGCAAGTAGTTTCCTAACTACTACTAACATTTAACAATTTTCGGGACGAAAATTCCTTCAACAAGGGGATAATATGACAATTCGGCATTTCGAATTAACCCTGTTAACCGAAATCTAACAGGAGTTGTATGAAATTACACAAAATCAAACCAGAGGGACTGGAATTGATCAAAACAAGTGTATAAACACTTAAATTAATTGGACTAAACATGTAATTAGAAGAAATGTTAAATTTTGAATTTTAAAAGTCAAAATTCGTTCAAAAATCAAAAGTTAATTCGAATTTGTGTATAATTTGAAAAATTACTGAATTAAATCAATTGTAATTATCAATTTGATGATCAGTAACAGCTAACACACGTTCTTGACACATTAATTAGTCGAATTAAACTAAAAACCTTACAAAATGTTAAAAACCGTGGCTATTCAATAGCAAAACCACACAATTCGATTACACATATCACAATTGAACTCTCAGAACAACAAATCGGCATCATTAGGCTCTGCTGGATTCAAGAATTCGATCACAGAAGTCGTGGATAGAGGAATTGAATAGTGGGTCGGCCGAACTTGAGACGTAAGTGGAACTACTCCAATTCGAAGTCAAACCGGGTAAGAATTGATCCCTACACACACTAAACATGCTGACTAAAACTAATCCTAAGTCAATTTCGGCTCATCACATCGAATACTATGAATTCTAGTTCTAGGGTTCATCTTAAAAACGGTTTTGGGGGATTCGGTCGAGATGGGTTTAAAAACTAAATCAATTAGCACCATTAGTTTCAGAAACCACCGATTAACAAAACCCATATGCCAATTTTATGAAATAATAACGAATTGATAGAGTTCGAATGGTAGGGTTTATCTTTTAAACGCATTTGGGGGTTTTGACTGAAATGAGTTTAAAAATCAAATCAATCTGTGCAGAGAGTTTCGAAATTCATATTTTAATGATAAGCCCATATCAATTTCATATAATAATATCGAATTGAAGGGTTTCTAATTCTAGGGTTCCTTTTAGAAAACGTTTTGGGGGTTTTATTTCGAACGAGTTTAGAAACCAAATTCAACCACACAGAAAGTTTCGAAATAGTGTCTTAAACGAAAACCATATGTCAATTTCATAAAATCATAACGAATTGATTAAGTTCGAGTTCTAGGGTTTATAGATGAAAACGAATTGGGGGATTCGATTTAAATGTGACACCTCGCAAATTCCAGGTCAGCATTTATTTTATTTTAATAATAATGTGTATTATTATTTCATACGTGGCACTAGAATATTTGTATTTAGTGTGACACGTGGCACAACGGACCAAACACACCAATAATTCGAGGAATTATCGCACGAAACTCGCACGTGCCTTGAAGAACGAACGTTGGTGAATGGATCAAACCACAGTACACTTACACTGCACAATTAGGTTTCGGAGAACCTAAGTTAGTAGAACAACACTTATGTGTCGAGAAACGATGATCGTATTCGAGAAATACGAGAAATTCAGCTCAAAACCATGAAATTGGGCTTATTGGGCTCAACCGAGACCCATCGCGGTACGTGAAGCCTGGGCGGGGGAATTTGAATTCTCTGAAAACCATCGCAGTACGCGACGACCGATCATCTGCCACCGTCGCGGTACGCGGCGTGTTTCGGGAACAGAATGATTATTTTAATCATCGCGGTACGCGATGATGCTTTTTGGATAATTTTCGCGGTACGCGACGACCCCAACACGCATAAAATCTTTATAAACCCAATGTTAATCATTTCTGCCGCCCTACACCACTTCTCTCGACTGAAACTCATCTTCTTCGACCCCCATCACTCTGTGAACGCCATTGGAGCCACTTGAGGTCCTTGAGGAGCAATTTCGAAGACACTCTAGAGGAGCATTGAAGATTTGAAGCCAAAGAACACCATATCTACTTCTTGCTCGCGATTAGCATCATTCCAGCAAAGATTAGGGCTTCTACAGATCTGCTCTAGCCTTTCCTTGACGTTCTAAAGCCTTGTAAGGTAGCTCTTGTGTTCAATCTAGCCTAAAATCACTTGTAGTCGCACATGCAAGCCACTTAGGCCACATGCATCACCATCACCACCATTAACACGAAATTGTGATGTTCTAGATATGCTATTTGGTGATTTACTTACCGACTTGATGATCTTGTAATGATCCATGATGATTTTGATGAGGATAGATGACTATATGTTAATTTCGCAATGATATGGTTACTTTAAACAACATGCATGTATGATCTACCATGTTTTATGCAAATTTCAGTAATGAAATGATCTTAGAATTGATGTATGAGATGTTCTACATGATTAGGATGGTTGATTTTGATCAAGATATGTCAAGAACATGATAGTTACTATAAATAGTAACTTTAATGTTACTAAGTGTGTGTTTTTGATGAAATAACCACATGCATGTGTTTAGATCTATATGTTATGTTTAAAAATGATGTTTGAAAGTTAAAAGATGGTTGTTTGATGCATAAGAATATTTAGAATTGCCAAAATCATGATTTCTATGAATGTTACTATAAATAGTAACTTTTTATCACAAGATTACATACGGATGACGGATATGATAATGTCTTGAGTCAAACATGATTATTGGATGATAATATGATGATATTGATAGGCTTGAGGTGTTGAAAGATTGGATTTTGTGTGTTTCTCACGAGTTACTAAATATAGTAACTTTATTTTGCCAAATCGTGAATAGGAACATGCTAGTCATAACGGGTATGATTAGATGACTATTTAGGACGAAGATAATGATACTAGATGATGTTGATTGTTAAATTTGGTGAAATATGCTTGCTTGTGCACACTTTCTAATTTTAGAAACTTTTACGCGCAAACTATGCTAAACCGGCTATGTGTAACGATGTGCTATTTGATAACATGCTCATTTAGGATAAATATGCATGTTAGAACAATCGGAATGTGATTTAATGCATGACCTGCCTAATATGGAAACTTTCCTAAAATAGGAACTTACTATAAATAGTAAGTTTCCTCGTGGGAATGATTTTTGGTATCCGTACACTTCACACGACACTAAATCGCACATTACACGAGCACGTGATCCAAACCGTCACCAACGGGTCCTTTGGTCAAACACGGTCAACACGGTCAAACATGGTCAACACGACCCACTTAACAACTTGGTGTTGTTGAACACAAACATGGTCCTGTGAGGCCCACATGTACACAAACACAAACTCATAGTACCTATGTGATATAGGTGACTACTTGCCGGCGAGCTACACGAACTCTCTTGAGCAAACGCAGTTCACAAACTCAGGTGAGTTTACGGCCCCACTTTTACTCTTTAACTGTTTTGCTAAACTATTGGGGTGAGATTACTATGCAACTGCTTTAGGTATATGACTGGTATGTTGTGAAAACTATTTTCGAGTGTAACTTTTATCGCATAAAGTCCTCACTTATCCTTACCGTCAATTGTATGACAAACGAGTCGTTATTACGTAGTACTACTGGGTTTGACTAGCCCCACTCGGCAACAACGTTGACTGGAGGTCATAACGAGTGTAATATCGATGTTGATGTCGGGTTCAGCGATGACCCGTGGAGGCAAATGGAAACAGTCGAGTTTCGGTAAGATGACATGACACACTCACGGATCGTAGTATCCAACAACTAAACTTAACATACCCAGTATATATCTGTTTACTATTTGTGTCTGTCTAAACCTGTGAACTCACCAACTTTTTAGTTGACACTTTTCGCATGTATTCTCAGGTAATTGAATGGAGCACACGCAAGGACACGCACAAGGACACGCTAAGGAGTCTGGCACACATATAGACTCATGTCCTAGGCTTGCGTGCCTTTGATGTATTTGAAAATAAGTTTAACTATGTAGTGTCTGTTTCAAACAATTTACTTTCCACTGCAACTTATTTGCCTTATGATGTTAAAACATCTTCCGCTGCATATTGAATGAAACTATGTTATTTTACATCCATGTGTGATTGTGTAACTCATATAGAGTCGTTCTATATGACCATGAGCTGTGATCCTGGCCACGTCACACCCACGTGGACTGACACCACGAGTGGGAATTTGGGGGTGTGACAGACTGGTATCAGAGCCTTGGTTATAGGGAACTAGGTTTGCATTTAGTAAACTTAGACTATAGCCACTGCTCTACACTAGACACCACACTTACCATTTGCACACTGATATTACTATTATCATTGAACTGTTGTTTACTAACCTGAGGTTTACAGGATGGCCGATAACAACCGGGATGCTAACAGGAACCCGGGCAAACGCCCAGCGGTCAATGACTTGACCGAGGAGAGTCGGCGCAGGATTGATGATATCGTGGCCCAGGTAGACGCCGAAATGGAGAGGCGAGCACAGATACTGACTCGGGAACGATATTGGGGATGGCTACCTAACCTCCTACGAGATTGGGTGTTGGGAGAGCGGGTGCCTCCACTACGATACAAGGGTGACACTTCTGAAGGTCCGCGACTACCGGCACTTGGAATGCCGATGGAGAGAGCGTTCGCAGCTCACGTTGCCGTTACACGGCGAGAGCTTCAGAGGAATGCCGAACTGTCTGACGAGGTTCGTGTTCTTCGTGAGAAGAACGATCGCCTGGAAAGGCGAAGCGACCGATTGGAGGAACATAATGACCGTTTGGAGGAGCAGGTGGAGACCCTACGTCTCCAGGTGTCCCAGCTTATGACGCAGCACGGTCAGATGGTCGACATCATGCAGGAGCATGATGGGCGCATCACTGAGAACCGGACAGACATAGCCGAGACTCAGGAGATGGTATAGGCCAGCGACGCCATGCTCAACGCATGGGCGGCACAGTTTATTGAGGAGCCACTAGCTGAGGACGACGGACCACAGTTCGAGGCCGAAGACCTCGAAGAGGGGGATTTTGACGAAGATCCCAATGAGGATCCGGAGGAGGATGATGATAATGGGGACGCAGCTAGTGACATCTCCCATGTCTCCATGGGCTCAGATTAGTGGATTTTCTTACTTTGTATTGTTTTACTTTTATTTCATTTTGGCCTAGACGAGCGGGATGTGCTCGGAGAACTTGCATTGTACTTTCCTTTAAAATTATTGTACTTCAAAATTTGGTATTTATGAAAATTATGCTTTATTATTACCTTCCTTATTGTTATGATTGCTGTTAATACAATCTCTGTTATGATATCTAACTTGACGTCTGACATGACAACTATTCTAACCATTGACCTACACTCTGACATATATTGACTAACACTCTAACCCCTCCATATAGAAACATGTCCGGAAGAGGAACCAATGCCCTCAGACTCAAACGTAAGGCCGAGAAGGCCAGAATCGACATGATGGTTGAACGCAAGTTCAACAAGGTGCTTGCAGAATACGAAGCAAACCGACACGCTAGCGAGACTAGCGGTACTAACAACGGTACTAACATCTACCTAACCTGATTAACTTAGCATAGGCAACGCCGACACTAACACGTTACACTGAACTCCGATGCACAGGATCCCAAGGGAGCGCAGCAAAGGGATGCTCGTTTAAAGCCTTTCTGAGCTGCCACCCTCACAAGTTTCAGGGTACCGAAGGGGCAGTGGGACTGCTCCGCTGGATTGAAAAGCTTGAATCGGTATTTGCCATGTCTGAATGCTCGGAGGAAAACCGAGTGAAATATGCTACAGGAACACTGGAGGGACCAGCCCTCACGTGGTGGAACACCCATGTACAAACTCTTGGACTAGTCACCGCAAACTCCATACCTTGGGAGAACTTCACAAGGATGCTTCATGAGGAGTACTGCCCTCGTGACGAAATCCGGAAGCTGGAAGAAGAATTCTGGGTACACAAGATGGTAGGGTCAGAAATCGAGAAGTACTGCACTCGGTTTCACGAACTGTGCAAGCTATGCCCGGCAATGGTGACGCCGGAGTACAAGAAGATTGAGCAATTCATTAGTGGATTGCCGGAACAAATTCAGAGCATGGTAACTGCATCTGACCACTCCACCATCCAACCACTGATACGCTTGGCGCACAAACTCACTGATCAGGCAGTAGCCCAGGGGAAACTGTCAAAGAGGGGTGAACACCTGAAACCCCAAGAACCCAAACGAAAGTGGGAACCCAACAACAACCGTACCTTTTCACCCCAACAACCAACTCAACACCGACCTACACCTGCCAAGGTCTTCACTGCCACCCAACCAAACAATCAGGACAAAGGGGGGTATCGGGGCAACAACCCCAAATGCAACAACTGCTCATACCACCATCACGGCCCATGCCGAAGAGTTCGGTGCACCAACTGTGGCAGGAACGGACACCTGGCCAAGGAATGCCGATCAAACCCCAACCCTAACCTCAACAAGGATAATACATTGAAGGGATGCTTCACTTGCGGGAAGCCGGGGCATATGCGCAGAGATTGCCCGCAAAACAAGAACGCAGGCGGCAACCCAGCAAGGGGGAGGGCATTCGTGATCGGATCCGGGGAAGCTAAAGAAGATCCAAACGTCGTCACCGGTACGTTCCTTTTAAATAATGTCTACGCTAGCATATTATTTGATACCGGTGCCGATAGGAGTTTTATCTCTAGTGAATTTAGTAAATTGCTTGATATGACACCAACACCGCTAGATTATAAGTATACCGTAGAGTTAGCTGATGGCAAACTTATCGACACACAACATATCATCAAAGGGTGTGTTCTAACACTAGCAGACCATCAACTGGTGATTGACCTAATGCCGGTAACTCTCGGGAGCTTCGACGTGGTGATTGGAATGGATTGGCTATCTGCAAACCACACTGAGATCGTGTGCAAGGAGAAGATTGTACGAGTTATGTTGCCAAGTGGAGAGCAGATCTCAATCCAAGGAGAACGGCGTGGGATACCGTTAAACATCATGACTTGCATGAAGGCTAACAAATATCTGCAGAAAGGATACACGGCTATCCTAGCCCTTATCACCGAACAAGCAAAGAAGGAACGGAAGATCGAGGACATCGATGTTGTTCGCGACTATCCGGAAGTCTTTCCTGAAGATCTACCGGGACTACCACCAGCACGACAAGTGGAGTTTCAGATAGATCTGACACCAGGAGCAGCACCAATAGCCAAGGCACCATACCGATTGGCTCCTACTGAAATGCAGGAACTATCTAATCAATTGCAAGAGTTGTTAGATAAGGGATTTATCCGACCAAGCTTCTCACCTTGGGGAGCACCGGTCCTGTTCGTGAAAAAGAAAGACGGTTCGTTCCGTATGTGTATAGACTACCGGGAACTGAACAAGGTAACTATCAAGAATCGATACCCTCTACCTCGAATAGACGACCTGTTTGACCAGTTGCAAGGGTCAAGCTACTATTCGAAGATCGATTTGAGATCCGGTTACCATCAACTTAGAATACAAGAGGAAGACATACCAAAGACAGCTTTCAGAACACAGTACGGACATTACAAGTTTCTAGTCATGCCTTTTGGGTTGACTAACGCACCGGCAGTATTCATGGATCTCATGAATCGGGTGTGTAAGCCGTATCTGGACAAATTCGTAATCGTGTTCATAGATGATATCCTGATATACTCCAAGACCCAAGAAGAACATGCCGACCACTTAAGGCGTGTCTTGGAACTACTAAAGGGGGAACAACTATACGCGAAGTTTTCCAAATGCGATTTTTGGATTCGCAAAGTTCAGTTTCTTGGACACATAGTAAACGCAAAAGGAATACACGTAGACCCAGCTAAGATCGAGGCAATCAAGAACTGGACTGCACCTAAGACTCCGACTGAGGTGCGATAGTTTCTGGGATTGGCCGGGTACTACAGGCGATTTATCGAAGGGTTCTCAAAGATCGCACAATCATTGACTTCCCTTACGCACAAAGATAAGAAATTCGAATGGGGACAGAAACAAGAAGCTGCTTTCGATCTGTTGAAGCAGAAATTGTGCAGTGCACCAATCTTATTGCTACCAGATGGGTGCGAGGATTTTGTGGTGTACTGTGACGCATCAAAGCAAGGACTCGGTTGTGTGTTGATGCAACGCGAGAAGGTTATAGCGTATGCGTCACGACAATTGAAGGTACACGAAAAGAATTACACAACTCATGACTTGGAATTGGGAGCCGTAGTGTTCGCATTGAAGATTTGGCGACACTATCTGTACGGCACTAAGTGCACGATATTCACTGATCATAAGAGCCTACAACACATTTTCGACCAAAAGGAACTAAACATGAGACAACGCAGATGGGTCGAGCTAATAGGCGATTATGACTGTGCAATCAAGTATCACCCTGGGAAAGCTAACGTAGTAGCCGACGCACTGAGCCGGAAGGAAACAACTAAACGCGTACGTGCTCTACAGCTTACCATTCACTCTGAACTGCCCAATCAAATCCGTATTGCACAACAGGAAGCTCTGAAAAAGGAAAACCTTACCCTCGAAGCTATGCGGGGTATGGATAAACAGATGAAACAGAAGGATGACGAAGCTTACTACCTAATGGATCGTATCTGGATTCCACGTTATGGGGACTTAAGGAAGGTAGTGATGAATGAAGCTCACAAGAGTAGATACTCAGTACATCCAGGTTCCGACAAGATGTACCACGATCTAAAGGCGACTTATTGGTGGCCTAACATGAAGTCAGAGATAGCAACCTATGTGAGTAAGTGCCTGACTTGCTCCAAGGTTAAGGTCGAATATCAGAAACCATCAGGGTTACTCCAACAACCGGAAATTCCAGTATGGAAATGGGAACAGATTTCCATGGATTTTATTACCAAGCTGCCGAAGACAGCAAGTGGTTGCGATACCATCTGGGTTATCGTAGACCGACTCACGAAATCGGTACACTTCTTACCGATTAAGGAAACTGACAAACTGGAGAAGTTAACCCGAGTCTACTTAAAGGAAATCGTATCCAGACACGGAGTCCCAATCTCCATTATATCTGACCGAGACAGTCGTTTCACGGCACATTTTTGGAAGTCCTTACACAAGGCGCTTGGGACAAGATTGAATATGAGCACTGCCTATCACCCACAAACGGATGGTCAGAGTGAACGAACCATCCAGACCTTGGAAGACATGCTTCAAGCATGTGTGATTGACTTCGGTAACAGCTGGGATACTCACTTACCTTTGGTAGAGTTCTCGTATAATAACAGCTATCACACCAGCATTGGAGCTGCACCGTTTGAAGCACTTTACGGACGTAAGTGCAGATCACCACTCTGTTGGGCGGAAGTTGGTGAAAGCCAATTGACCGGACCCGAACTAGTGCACGAAACAACTGAAAAGATAGTGCAAATACGTAACAGAATGGCAGCAGCTCGAGACCGACAAAAGAGCTACGCTGACAAGAGGCGCAAACCTTTGGAATTCCAGGTGGGAGACCGAGTACTCCTTAAAGTCTCACCTTGGAAGGGAGTGATTCGATTCGGGAAGCGGGGAAAGTTAAATCCTCGTTATATCGGACCATTCGAGATCACTAAACGAATAGGCCCCGTGGCCTACGAACTACAACTACCGCAAGAATTGAGTAGTGTACACAACGTGTTTCACGTCTCAAATCTCAAGAAATGTCTATCGGACGAAGCGCTCGCGATCCCTTTGGAGGAAATCCAGATTGATGAGCAACTCCACTTCGTTGAGGAACCGGTGGAAATCATGGACCGGGAACTCAAAAAGTTGAAACTCAGTAAGATACCGATAGTGAAAGTCCGATGGAACTCACGGCAAGGACCGGAATACACCTGGGAAAGAGAGGATCAGATGAAAAAGAAATACCCTCACTTATTCTCCGACCAAACTGTCACGAGCAACACGAACCGAATTTCGGGACGAAATTCCTATTAACTGAGGGATGATGTGACACCTCGCAAATTCCAGGTCAGCATTTATTTTATTTTAATAATAATGTGTATTATTATTTCATATGTGGCACTAGAATATTTGTATTTAGTGTGACACGTGGCACAACGGACCAAACACACCGATAATTCGAGGAATTATCGCACGAAACTCGCACGTGCCTTGAATAACGAACGTTGGTGAATGGATCAAACCACAGTACACTTACACTGCACAATTAGGTTTCGGAGAACCTAAGTTAGTAGAACAACACTTATGTGTCGAGAAACGATGATCGTATTCGAGAAATACGAGAAATTCGGCTCAAAACCATGAAATTGGGCTTATTGGGCTCAACCGAGACCCATCGCGGTACGCGATGGGCACCTAAATGGGCCATCGCGGTACGCGAAGCCTGGGCGGGGGAATTTGAATTCTCTGAAAACCATCGCAGTACGCGACGACTGATCATCCACCATCGCGGTACGCGGCGTGTTTCGGGAACAGAATGATTATTTTAATCATCGCGGTACGCGATGATGCTTTTTGGATAATTTTCGCGGTACGCGACGACGCCAACACGCATAAAATCTTTATAAACCCAATGTTAATCATTTCTGCCGCCCTACACCACTTCTCTTTACTGAAACTCATCTTCTTCGACCCCCATCACTCTGTGAACGCCATTGGAGCCACTTGAGGTCCTTGAGGAGCAATTTCGAAGACACTCTAGAGGAGCATTGAAGATTTGAAGCCAAAGAACACCATATCTACTTCTTGCTCGCGATTAGCATCATTCCAGCAAAGATTAGGGCTTCTACAGATCTGCTCTAGCCTTTCCTTGACGTTCTAAAGCCTTGTAAGGTAGCTCTTGTGTTCAATCTAGCCTAAAATCACTTGTAGTCGCACATGCAAGCCACTTAGGCCACATGCATCACCATCACCACCATTAACACGAAATTGTGATGTTCTAGATATGCTATTTGGTGATTTACTTACCGACTTGATGATCTTGTAATGATCCATGATGATTTTGATGAGGATAGATGACTATATGTTAATTTCGCAATGATATGGTTACTTTAAACAACATGCATGTATGATCTACCATGTTTTATGCAAATTTCAGTAATGAAATGATCTTAGAATTGATGTATGAGATGTTCTACATGATTAGGATGGTTGATTTTGATCAAGATATGTCAAGAACATGATAGTTACTATAAATAGTAACTTTAATGTTACTAAGTGTGTGTTTTTGATGAAATAACCACATGCATGTGTTTAGATCTATATGTTATGTTTAAAAATGATGTTTGAAAGTTAAAAGATGGTTGTTTGATGCATAAGAATATTTAGAATTGCCAAAATCATGATTTCTATGAATGTTACTATAAATAGTAACTTTTTATCACAAGATTACATACGGATGACGGATATGATAATGTCTTGAGTCAAACATGATTATTGGATGATAATATGATGATATTGATAGGCTTGAGGTGTTGAAAGATTGGATTTTGTGTGTTTCTCACGAGTTACTAAATATAGTAACTTTATTTTGCCAAATCGTGAATAGGAACATGCTAGTCATAACGGGTATGATTAGATGACTATTTAGGACGAAGATAATGATACTAGATGATGTTGATTGTTAAATTTGGTGAAATATGCTTGCTTGTGCACACTTTCTAATTTTAGAAACTTTTACGCGCAAACTATGCTAAACCGGCTATGTGTAACGATGTGCTATTTGATAACATGCTCATTTAGGATAAATATGCATGTTAGAACAATCGGAATGTGATTTAATGCATGACCTGCCTAATATGGAAACTTTCCTAAAATAGGAACTTACTATAAATAGTAAGTTTCCTCGTGGGAATGATTTTTGGTATCCGTACACTTCACACGACACTAAATCGCACATTACACGAGCACGTGATCCAAACCGTCACCAACGGGTCCTTTGGTCAAACACGGTCAACACGGTCAAACATGGTCAACACGACCCACTTAACAACTTGGTGTTGTTGAACACAAACATGGTCCTGTGAGGCCCACATGTACACAAACACAAACTCATAGTACCTATGTGATATAGGTGACTACTTGCCGGCGAGCTACACGAACTCTCTTGAGCAAACGCAGTTCACAAACTCAGGTGAGTTTACGGCCCCACTTTTACTCTTTAACTGTTTTGCTAAACTATTGGGGTGAGATTACTATGCAACTGCTTTAGGTATATGACTGGTATGTTGTGAAAACTATTTTCGAGTGTAACTTTTATCGCATAAAGTCCTCACTTATCCTTACCGTCAATTGTATGACAAACGAGTCGTTATTACGTAGTACTACTGGGTTTGACTAGCCCCACTCAGCAACAACGTTGACTGGAGGTCATAACGAGTGTAATATCGATGTTGATGTCGGGTTCAGCGATGACCCGTGGAGGCAAATGGAAACAGTCGAGTTTCGGTAAGATGACATGACACACTCACGGATCGTAGTATCCAACAACTAAACTTAACATACCCAGTATATATCTGTTTACTATTTGTGTCTGTCTAAACCTGTGAACTCACCAACTTTTTAGTTGACACTTTTCGCATGTATTCTCAGGTAATTGAATGGAGCACACGCAAGGACACGCACAAGGACACGCTAAGGAGTCTGGCACACATATAGACTCATGTCCTAGGCTTGCGTGCCTTTGATGTATTTGAAAATAAGTTTAACTATGTAGTGTTGATGTCGACGAAGCTTAGCTAATAAACTAACTAAAAACCGACTCTAAAACTAGACAAAAAGTAATAAATCTAGACTCTCAAAAACCTAAGCTACCGACAGACAAGTGTACCTATCGTATGTAGCAGAGCAAAGCAAGTCCGGATATCGAACCCACAGACTTCTACAGACTGTACTAACTAGACTCTATGACTTATCTATACAAAATTTGTACTTAAATAAAATAATAATAAGGAGGGGGGTTTTCTAACAAAACTAAAAATACTTAATAAACACTTAGAAATAAAAACAGAAGAGCAAACAAAGACTAAATCAGAGAAGGAAAAGAAGCACTACCTAGGTTTGAATCATATACATGCTTGACAAGGTTCTATCGGGGATGGAACTAATGTGATACCGGGATCTTAAAATATTAAACTCAAAGGAAATCTAGAGCACCCTCGACCCTTCTCAAGGATAGTCAACTAAGAATCCTAAAAGCCGTTAAACCACCGGACATATGGATTTCCCTCACAGGTCATCCAAATATTTATGAAATATCCGCTAGATTATCTACCTCACAGTACAATAATCTCAAAACACCTAAGAAAATAACTGTTAAACACTCTACCTCACGGCACGAAAGTCACAGTTCACTTAAATGCTAGGGATAACTTGGGTTTTCCTATTGGACTCGATAAACATGATTTGATAGACATACTAGAAAGATCTTCTCACGAAGGCTCTAACTAGAAATCCAACATCCAAGACTTATCGACAACTTCTCACCTCACGGCTATTAAAGTTGGTTGCACATCTTAATCGTCTAAATTTTAATAAAACATTCCTATGAATCACTCGGCCTAAGCAACTCATCCACTAATCAAAAACACACAGTAATTGATTCTAGCATGCACCTATTTCGCGACAGACAATCGCCAAGACACATGAGGAACATAATATTAATCCTTTAACAACCCAAGACATACATACACATCCAATATTCAAAACCAAGTCTTTAAATCATAAATTCATCACATCAATATGTTTCAACACCGAAATAAACCAAAATCAAACATGCATAATCATCTAACCTAGATAGTTCTAAGAGTTTAGCCACTAAACATCATATGAAAACAAAACATAATCTGTTTAATGTGAATGAGAAACATATAAATCAAAGGAAACAAAGAAACAAAGAAAACCGAATGAAGAACACCCGAATTCCTTGATCCTAATCCTTCAATCTTCAATCCAATGCTTTCCCAACCTTTGAATCACCTTAGAATATCTTTTCCTCGTCCTCCTAGTTGCCTCCAGCCGTTCAAAAACGTATCCTCCCCTTTCTTTTTCGACTTTTAGGTTTAAAACTGAAATTCTGCGATTTTGAGTCTGTGGCGTAGCGCGACAGATACCTCTAAATCCGTCGCGTAGCTCGAGAGATATCAGAGGGTATTTTGGTCTTTTCCACCTCTAGCGTAGCTCGACAGGGTTTGCTATTGTTGTCGCGTAGCGCGACAGATTTCAGAATTCAGTTTTCTTCTTTTCTTGTTTCCGGGTCCGTTCTCATCCAACCGTGAGCTCGTTTCTTTGTACTTTAGCACCAAATATGCATGTTTATCACCTATAAGCATCAAATTACAGAAATGTGAAGCACCAACTTAAATCGACTCCAAAACTGAATAAAAATGTACAGAAACGAAACAAAAACAAATAGAAAAACAGATGTGTTTTACAACACATCAAGTGTCTGTTTCAAACAATTTACTTTCTGCTGCAACTTATTTGCCTTATGATGTTAAAACATCTTCCGCTGCATATTGAATGAAACTATGTTATTTTACATACATGTGTGATTGTGTAACTCATATAGAGTCGTTCTATATGACCATGAGCTGTGATCCTGGCCACGTCACACCCACGTGGACTGACACCACGAGTGGGAATTTGGGGGTGTGACATTAAAGGAACTTGAAAATGAAATTAATTGTTAATGTTAGTTTCAGAAACCTCCGATTTTCATAAAACCGATGTTGATTACATTCAATTACATCAAATTTGATGATTTCATGTTTTTAGGGTTCATAGGGGAAACGGTTTGGGGTTTTAGATACAATCGAACTCAAAATATCAAATTAAAAACACCTGTTAACTCGTTTGCATCAGTAGAAACAAGACCCCATGGTTCGGGGATTGATTGGACTCGAATGGCAGACCAATTTGGAGCCATTGGGTTCGGTTAAAATTAACAAAATAGGGAACCAGTTGGGTTATGCATAAAACAATTAAATTGGGCTATCTGTTGCAAATGTTCGGTGGGCTGATATGGTAGACTGTGGGTGTTTGGGGTTGGAGGTCGCGGGTTCGAACCCGGGCTCCACCTAATTTTGATAATTAAAACTATTTTGGTGTTTTACTCGTAACTTTTTCATTCTAACTCTGTTTCGACTCGTTCAAGTTGCGTTGGAACCATAACGGGATCCCGAACAATATAAAATAATAAAATTTATATTTTAACCCGAAAACATAATTGCGTATAGTTACGCTTATTTAAATAAAATCGTATATGATTATATGATTAAATTAAACGATTATAAAGTCACGTGTATTCATATATGCACATTTCTAACATTCTAACATACGTGTGTTGACACGTATGTGATTTCAAACACAAAACGACATCCCGAATAACACAACGTTATTGTTTAAACACAGATTCTTCGTAGCGGATTTTCTGCGCGATTTCACGTGTGTGATCATTCTGTTTGCTAGCAAAGGTGCGTACACGGCCCCTTTTCTTATTTTAACTGTTTTGGGGGAGAAAACATGTGCAACAAACATTTTAGATACATATCACTTGCATGAGTTAGCTCTTTACATTAAGTGCGAACATAGCATTACAAGTCCTTACATATCGAACCGTTTAGTTTGCCGTAGTGCAAAGCGTGGTAGTTGGAAATAGATCTATTAGGTTTGACAAACCTCACTTGGTAGATTGTAAGTCTACGCAAGTGTTTGACTAGCCAATTCACATTACTATTGTTTATGCTAGACAATAGTGGAAAAGGCAAAATACATTCTAACAGTCAGCTTCGGTGTCGACCACTTATGTAAATAGTACAAATGACTAGCTATCATGACTATGCATGTGTGATTATGTTATCTGCAAACATTTCATTTCAAACAGTTGCTTTAAACATTTGTGATCAAACAAACCTCTGTATGCACCAACCTTTGTGTTGACTTGATTTACATGTTTTCTCAGGACATTAAGGTACAAGATCAAGCAAGCATGGACTAGGAGATCGAGTCGCATGCATATTTTACATTTCTGTTGTTTTGGATTTGAACATTTGAGACTTTGCTTTGTAATTTACAGTTTTCAAACCGTTATGTTTGTTATTGTTTTAAAAACGCTTCCGCAACGTTAGAACTTTGATATTACAGTTTTAGACCAAAGTATGTTTGAAAATCATATAAAGGTATTCGTTGTCTAATGATCTGAGATCCTGGTTTGTCACGTCCCAAACGGTATGATTCCGTTAGTTGAAAATTGGGGGTGTGACAGCGGAAGCGATTTAAATTGTTTGACAATTCACAACAAAACAAATGATAATGTTTTCAAGCCTAAAGCACTATGTAGATGCATGAGACTCCAGCTTAGCATCCTATCCTTGAGTGTGTGCCTTAGTTACCTGAGAAAACATGCGAGTAAAAGGTCAACACAAAGGTTGGTGAGAGCACATGTTTTATGTCAGCAGTAAACATCAAAATGTTTAAAGTAAATGTTTGCAGGTCTACATTTCAATACAATGCAATATCCATTGATAGCTAGTCAATATGAGTTATACCATATGCGGGTTCACAACCGAAGCTAACATGCTGCCTCCCGCCATATCCATCCAAGATATGGCAATGTTGTTTGGTCAATTATGCACTGTTCCAACCTCCAGTCGGGGTGGCCATACGGCGCGCAACAGTGGGGCTTGTCAGGCCCAAATAATACTCTTCAGAATTACCACGCTAAGCACAACACGCTATTAACGGTTCGAGGTGTGTTTAATGAGGACTTATCAGTTTTGTGGATGTATGGCACACATATGCATATACGATATTAGCAAGTACAAATGTAACCAAAAGTGTGGATGTTGTTCAAAAACAGTTGTATGCAATGTTTTCTCCCCCAAAGGTAGAAAATGTAAAAAGGGGCCGTGAACTCACCTGATTAGCAGTTTTGGTATGTGTGTATTCACATCTTGCGAAAGCTAGCACCAGCTAGTATGCACCTATAACCATATAGGTGTGAGTATGTGTTTTGTGGTGTGTTGTAATCCATACAACTCCAAGTGTCGGTGTGCTCAACCGAGTGTGTGTGTGTTGACTAGTGAGACTCGACGAATCGTTGGTGACACGTTTGTTGTGTTTATGACCGTCCAATGTGTCATAAGTGCAAGTAGGACACTTACATGCATCCTATGACCCTAATCGTACAGATTACCATTTTTGGAAAGTTTCCATTTTAGGAAAGTGTGGCTATGGAATCGCATTTCATAAAACTAATACCATTAATATGTTTATAAAATCATGTTTTAACATTTAAAACACATCGTTTGTACATAAATCGTCATTTACGTGGTTTTGCCCAAATAAAGTTTCCTAATTTGGAAAGTATCCGTTTAAAAACTCGTTTTCACAAATCCAAGTTTCCAATATGTTTAGAAATCATTTTTAAACATATTTCAATGATCATAAATCATTCAAAAACATCAAAAGCCCTCTTTTGATTTTCAAAAGTTTCCATAAATAGTAAGTTTCTACAAAACCATGTTTTTGACAAAATCAAATGCCCATATGTGTTTCTAAACACTCCAATATGTATTTGAAAACATCTTGGCATGTCTAACATGTCTAGATCATCACAAATCTAAGACATGCACATAAAAGTTTCCTTTTATGGCAAGTTTGCCTAAATCATCACCAAATCAACCAATAACTCAAAAAAACTCAAATCTAACATTCTTAGACTTTAAAATCAGTAAATCTATAACAACTACACATCAAATCACCAAAAAATTCGTGTACTATAATCATCTGGAGTTGCATGTGGGTTTTTAGCCCTTGCATGTACGATCAAACAACTAATAATCAAGTAAAACTACCTTAGATGCTAGGATTCGAGTTGTAGCAGGTGTAACGAGCCCTGGAAGTGGCTGGAGATGTTTCTTTCGCGTGTTGATGGCTTCCAAGACCTCCTCTCGAAGCTCCAATGGTCCAAAATCACCAAAAGGAAGAAAGAAATGGTTTATTAGAGGTTGGGGTGAGTTTGGCAGAGGGTTTGGTCGAGAAAATGCGTACAAGTTCGGAGAAAAACAAGAGAAAACCGAGTGAAAGAGTTTGGTGTTGATTTTATAAAAATTTTGATCTGCATGGCCTTCGCGTACCGCGAAGGCCGATCAGAATCTTCGTCGCGTATCACGATGCGATTCGGGAGTCCCGACTCCCGGTTTTCTTCGCGTATCGCGAAGCCTTTCGCCAAAGGACCTCCGCATACCGCGATGGGTCCATTTTCTTGTTTTTCGATTTCGATGATTCGATTTCGCTCGTACTCGATTCCTAACGTTTATTCTAAATATCTAATGTATGTTTAGCGCATAATACAATAATAACACATAAGTTTGATTGATCACCAACGTTCGTGAGACTCGTGTGTGTGTTTCGATAATTCCTCAAATTATCTTCGACAGTTTGTGTTCGTTGCTACGAATCGTTTGCATGCTTGATTAACCATAATCAACATGTATTTGCACAATCCAATTGTGTTTGTGTTTGTGTTTGCCACACTTGGTTTCCAAAACCAATGTGCAATGTACGATTCGATAATTCCTCGAACTATCGTTTCACAGTTGTGTGTGTTTGACTCATCTAATTAAACATAATTAAATGAAATGCAACAAGTATGAATGTGAAATGTAAAGAATGTAAGAGTCGCAATTTACCTGAAATTGCCGGGTGTCACAGTTGTGTATGGGTTAGCTGTATCTGAGTCAATTGATCTTTATTTTTGGAATTAAAATCCTAGATTGATATGAGATTAACTACTAAACGCGTTCAAGCTTACATTTTGAATTTAGAGTCGTGACGTGCACTTTTGTGGTTGAATCGGGCTAAAAGGAACTAGGGGATCAAGAACAAAGGGAAAGAAGGAATATAGTTTTTACTATTTCAGTCCTTATAGTTTCTATTCCTTTTACTAATTTTTATAATATTTATATATAGATTGAAAAACAACTTGTGTTTGTGAAGGCATATTGCACGTGTCTAATAAAAACCTTTATGTATTATATAGTATGGATATATAAACATTTATAAATATATATATATATATTATATTCTATCTTATAAAAACATCGATGTCTTCCTTGTTGTTGCCTGTCGTGCGTTGCCCCAAACCCTTTCACGATCTATGTATTTTTTTTTTTGATTTCTTCCTCCATGTGAATGTGTAGTATCTATATTTATTTTATTTTAATTTTTTCACCGCCTCAAATCTCTTGTATATATCTATATGTTGTTTTTTTCTTACATCCACGTATTATATATTTGTGTGTGTTGATTTGTTTGTTTATTATTATTTATATTTTTATTTATTTGCAAAACTTTATTTTATGATGTTAAAAAACAAATCAAAACGTTACAAATCGATTTCCTATTTAGGGTTTCGTCCCCGAAACCACTACATTAAGCAAAAAAGGTAAGAGTAGAACCCTTTCCTATGCTTCCATTATACTTTTATTTGATCTATGGTTTTGTTACAAGGCAACTTCGCTTTATGATAAAGAATTTCAACCATTTTTTCTACATAGTTAAGCTTGTCATCTACTTCAATGTCATCGAGTGGAATGAGTGTGGATTCATCAGCTAAACACTTTCGTAAAAGTGAAACCTGAAAAGAGTTATGGATTATATTCAACTCCGGTAGCTTTAAACGATAAGCAGCATTACCCACACGAGCTATGATTTTAAAGGGTCCAATAAATTGTGAACTTAACTTTCCTCGTTTACAAAAAAACTAATAACACCCTTTCACGGTGAGACTTTTAATAACACAAAGTCCCCGAACTGAAATTCAATAGGTCTTTTACGCTTATCTGCATATGATTTCTGACGGTTTTGTGCATCCTTCAAATGAGCACGAATTTGATCTATTCGGTCATTAGTAGCTTTAACTACCTTTTGTGTGCTAATTCTCTTTGTCCCACCTCTCCCCTAACAAACATGAATCCGACATTTTCTTCCATAAATCATTTCATAAGAAGGCATCCCAATACTAGAATGATAGCTATTGTTATACTAGAATTATGCTAAAGGTAGATAATCATCCCAGCTACCCCCAAAATTAATTAGGCATGCTCTTAACATATGCTCAGGAGTTTGAATGGTCCTTTTGCTTTGACCATCAGTTTGGAGATGATAAGCAGTGCTCAACAAAAATTTTTTGTCTAATTGTCCCTGAAAGTTCTTCAAAAAATGGGAAGTAAATCGAGTATCTCGATCAGATACGATAGTTACTGACACGCCATGACGAGATACTATTACTTTTACATATATCTTTGCCATTTTATCGGAAGAATAATATTCACGAATGGGCAAGAAATGAGCACTCTTAGTCATTCTATCAACAGTGATCCAAATAGTATCAAATCCCTTCCTAGTTTTAGGAAGTTTAGCAATTAGATCCATCGTGATATGTTCCCATTTCCACAATGAAATTTCCAATGGTTGCCGTTTACCATATGGCTTTTGGTGCTCTGTTTTCACTTGCATATATGTCAAACATTTTTGAACATATTTAACGATATCTCGCTTCATACCTGGCCACGAGTAATTAACTCGAAGCTCATGATACATTTAGTAGCCATTGAAAGAATTGAGTGGTTTGATTTGTGTGCTTCTTCCAAAAATACAGACTTAAATGGAAATGTGGGATGTATCCACACTCGACCCTAGCCGGTCTTTAATCCATTATTATCTTCGCCAAGATTATATGCTTGCTCCTTTATTCTATCTCGTTTCCAGTTTTCTTCTTTTAAGGCCTCTGCTTAGCCACTTAAATAAGCTCAATTAATCCTAAAGTACTTACAAGCTTCATAGCTTTTATCTTAATAGGTGAACATTCATCTTTTCTACTCAAGGTATCAGATACCACGTTTGTTTTCCCTAGATGATAGAGAATTCGCAATCATAGTCCTTGAGTAATCCAACTACATTCTTTGTCCCATATTCAATTCCTTCTAAGTGAAGAAATATTTGAGGATTTTTATGATCTCTGACCGCCACATCTTTAGTCCAAATACTACCGTGACTTCAGCTGTCGAGAGGCATGTCACACCCCGACCGACGGTGGAACACGTCGAGGCGCGAGTTGTAATTGTTCATAAATCATGGTGCTATTTGTAAGTTTCAATATTTAATCAATCCATTAAATCAAAACATAAATTGTCATTCAAATACAACATTTAATTATCATAACTTCCAAACATTACATCATGATTCAAATACATAATATTGTTTATTGTTTAACTAGGTCTCATAGTTCCTATATCATCTTCATCCAAAACCTTTAAACCTGTTACAAATGTAAAATAGAGTTTTGATCAACTATTTGCATAGTTGGTGAGTATCACATACCTTTGATATACATATATAAGATGTAAACATAAATCTAACTAGCATGTATTAAAAGTATGAATGATAACAAGTTTGATAAGAATGAATGAATAATCCCAATGCTTGTGTCCAAACAAGTATTCATACAAATGAACTAACATTTGTATTTCAACAGGTTTGCTAAATGTATTTTTCACTTTTTTAACACAATGACAAAAGCCAATGCGAATATGATATCTAACACATATTAGGTTACTAAATACCAATGCTTGCTTGACTGATAATAACAAATAATCACAACAAGTATCACATATAACAATTAACACAAATACTAACTAGATTCAAAGCTTGCATCATGTTTGAATGATTTCTATAGTTTGAATATGCTTTAATACAAACATGTGTAACATCCCAAAAGATTACAAAAGTGTAAAAGAGAGAAGATGTGATAAACTCACTTGTTTGATTGATATTCCAAAGTTGTTCTTGAATGATGATATAAGTTTTGAGATGTACAAATCACCCTATATTATGGATGGGTTGTATAAGTATTTGAATTGTTTAATAAGTTCTAAAGTTCAAGCATAATCTTAAAAGTTTAAACATTAATTAAATAATATTTGAATATAACATTATAATATTAATTGAAGTTTTTTTTTTTTAAATTCAATTCTTTGAATTTTTTTAAAAATAATCTTAGTAATATTTTATTTAAAATGATCAATAAAATATTATTCCATATGATTATAAATAATTTCAGAATATTTACTTAAAAATATTCAACAATATATGTTTATAAGTTTAAAACATGTTTAAATTGAGTTTTATTTTAAATAAAAATTTTATTTAAATAAAAATGATTATATGTTCATAAAATAATTTCAGAATACTAAAAATCATTTTTCTGAATTTTGATAATATTTTATAAACAAACTTTATATTTTTAAGGTTTATTTAAGCAATTAAATATTAACTTTAATAAAAGAAAATCTAAAAATTCATTTTAAAACTTCCAGAATATTTGTAAATATAATTTATAATTTCTATATTTTTTCAGAATTTTTAAAAATGTTTAATATTTTTAATGTATTTAAAACTATTTAAATACAATTTTAAATTGTAAAATAATAAAAATATAATCAGTAAAATTCCAAAAATATTTCAGAATGTTTAAACTATCATATCTGATTTTTGTTATTTTTTTTAGAATTTTTGAAGTTAATTTAGATTGTGAAATAAAAATAAAAAGAGATATAGTGTTCAAAAATTAAACCTGGCTCCACCCGTATGTGAACCCGAGAAGACCCATCCACAACCCAAAGGTCCCAAACACCTTACCACTGGGCTATGGTTGGTTTCATTGAGCTTGAGTCTAATTAAACTTAAACTATATTTCTGTTCTTCCCCAAAACCTTATAAACCCTAGATTATAACCCGATCAAATTCAGCCTATTCGATGTTTGTGAGGCCTCAATATCATGGGGCTTTTGTTCCCATGATCAAACCGAATCAAATGATGTATCTTATTACCTGGAATGGCTTTGATTCAATGGAGATTGATTGTATAACAGCTCACGTGATTTCTTGAACTCGATCCACTAATTGAGAGCGTTTTTGAATATGTTTTGCACAGAACTTAGTCTTCAAGTGTTTCCCAATGCCAATTTATGTTTTCATTTCGATTTTAATTGAGTTTGAGTTACGTTTTTGTTTGAAAACGTTCGGTTATTAGTTTTTTGTTCAAATGAGTATTTACATCGAAATTAATTGTTCAGTTATGTACGAAATCATGCGTCTAACGTATATCAGTTATGGTTTTGCATTAACAGCCGCGTTTTGTTTGATTTTGTGAAGAACCGGTGATGATGGGGTTTGAATTCGCGATCGGGATACAAAAAGGAAGAAGAAAAGGAAGTTTCGAATGTTGTCAAAACAGGCCCCTCATGTTTTCTGATATTATCCTTCCGTAGGGATGGCAAAAAAACCCGAGCCCGACGGGTTTACCCAAAACCTGCTACATATGGGACGGGTATTCCCAAACCCGATGGGTATTGGGCCGGGTATGGGATTAATTTTAAAAATTTTCGCGGGTATGGGACGGGCTTGGGATTTGTTCATATACCCGTTTCCCCGGCCCGATTACCCGATTATATATATATCCGTTTACCCGTCCCGTGTACCCGATTATAAATACCATTTATATACATTTGAATTCATATAATTTGTTTCTTTTTTAATCATTTTGAACTTTAGAAATTGTTTATATAATTTGTTTCTTTTTTTATCTTTGTTTTTTTTTGTGACAACTGCAAAAATATTTTTGAACCATTTTGTTAATAATTGCTATTTTTTGGTTTATCTTGAACAATGATAATCAATTTATAACATTTTGAAATTTCATATTATTTGATGTATTAATAGTTTGTTCTTGGCATATTTAACATATAGTTTTTGGTTATAAAAAAAAATTTATTATTAGTTACCCGATACCAGACGTGTTTTAAGCCAGTTATTCTCAACGAATATATTTAGCTAAACCCGTCGGGATACCAGAAACCCGCCGGGATACCCGATACCCGACGGGTAAATACCCGATAGATACCCGATGGGATTTGGGACGGGTATGGGACATACTTTTATAATCGGGTATGGGACTGGGATTACTCAAACTCGTCCCAAACCCGGCTCATTGCCATCCCTATCCTTTCGTTATTTAACTCACACTCACAGTTATTTTTGTATTTAACACATTTAGTCCATCCTATTTTATTTTTATTGTTTTAGGTCTAAATTTATCATAATAGGTTAGTTACTTTTATTTTTAGAACCTAAAATAAAAATTTATATAATTCTAATAAATCTTATTATTAAAACTATTTTTTAAAACTGATATTTATTATATTATAAAATCTAATTTTATATTGTTTCTAAATAATTATATTTAAATTACACAAACATTATAATTCAACTTGTTAATAAATATGTATGTAACAAGTTTAATAAAAGTTTAACTATTCATATAATTTTAAATATAAATGTTTTGTTTTAAAATAAGTCCAACCTTATTAAATTTATTTTAGAAACTTCATAATAATAATAAATTTAAAATTATGTATAAGAATCGAAATCCCATGAACTTTAGTTTATCCTAATTAAAACACAATTATAAATTTATAATTAACTACAAAAATTACAAAGGTTACAAGGCATAGGCTAACATCTTTCCTCTTTGCCTTTAAACACACCCAAGACCCATGTTTGAAGCATCAGAGTACACCACAAGATCTTCAGTACCCTCAGGTAACGCAAGAACTGGAAAATTGATTAATTTTTCCTTTAATAATTGAAAAGCAGTATCTTGCTCCGGACCCCAACAATATTTTACGTCTATTTGAGTTAATTTATTGAGTGGAGAAGCTATTTTGGAAAAGTCTTAGATAAAACGTCTGTAATATCCCGCTAGACCCAAGAAGCTTCTAATTTCAGTCGGTGTTTTAGGAGGAGACCATTTTATCACTGTCTCAATTATGGAAGGATCCACAAATATGCCACTTTAATTAATCACATGACCGAGAAATTTAACTTCTCGTAAGCAGAAAGCACATTTAGAGAATTTAGTATATAATTTCTCCGTACGAAGAATTGCCGACATCTCACGAAGACGTTGAGAATGCTCATTTTCAGTACGTAAGAAAATCAAAATATTGTCTATAAAAACGATTATTGATTTATCTAACATGGGTTGACACACCCGATTCATAAGATCCATGAAAGCTGCAGGTGCATTCGTAAGTCCAAAAGGCATGATTACGAATTCATGGTGCCCGTAACGAGTACGAAAAGCGGTTTTCGGCACAACTTCATCCTTTATCTTTAAATGATGATAACCCGATCTTAGATCAATTTTAGAAAACCAGCTGGCTCTCTGCAACTGATTGAAATGATCATCAATTCTGGGTAATGGATATTTATCCTTGGCGGTAAGTTTATTTAACTCTCGGTAATCAATATACATCCGAAAACTACCTTCCTTCTTCTTTTAAAATAAACAGGAGCACCCTACGGTGAGACACTAGGACAGATAAATCCTTTGTCAAGGAGGTCCTGCAATTGTGTCATTTACTCCTGCATTTAGGAAGGTGCTAACCGGTAATTTTGCAACAGGTTTTGCTTCTGGTTTCAAGTCAATTCGAATTTCCAGTTCTCTGTCCTGTGGAAAACCAGATAATTCGGTTGGAAAAACATGGTGCTTTTTTTTTTTTTTTTACAATAGTTGATCCATCATGACTTCATATATTTTTAGTTGTACCGTCAAACCTCAAATCATGGTGCTTTTTTTACTTTCTTATTATTTAATTTTTATTCCAAAAATAAGCGGTGAGCTTTAGTTTGTTTTTGCTCATGATATTTTGTCTTTAACTTGCGCTCACATTCGAGGTTTTCATTTTACTTATTATTTAATTTTTATAATTAGTTTTACACAAATTTTGTTTTTCTATTATAACTTTTGACATATGATATTTTCTAATTTTTCTAATGTTGCAACATGTCGAAGCTTATCTACATTTGGGTAAAAGTTTTATTCGAAACCAACACGGTAAAGTTTCACTGTAAATTTTATTAAAAATTGAGTCAGGACCAAGTATTTTATATTCTACTTTTTTAGATTGTTGACTGTTTTTAATCTTCATTTTTGAATGACATTACTTTTGTATAATTTCGATAGATGTTTTAATGTAGGTTTATCTAAAGACCGAGTGTTAATTTCATATTATTTTTTAAACGTTACACAACCTTATCTTTAATATTAAACTTTCATATGTTACCGTTTATTAAAAATTGACTCATAGGCCGCTGCGAAGCGTTATATAATGAAAAGCAAAATGTTTTTAATTAATAAATTTATTTTACGAGTCAGATCAGGAATCAAACAATAGCTAAAAATTAACTTTTTTATGAACTTAAAAAGTATCTAACACCAAACTTTGGATCATGGTTCCTCGTTATCTTGATGATATCTGTCCGTTATCCGTTCTCAGTTTCCCTCTCCTGGCTTCTCTACTCGTATTGGTCCCATCGAACACGCATTTTCCACAAAAAAGGGAATGTTAACACATCGAATTCTATATCCCTTAACACCAAGATATCTGGGAATTTAGGGTTTTATTCGCTCTGGTAAGTTCTCAAGGGTTTATCGTTCAATTTTTATGCAAAAACTCCAATTTCTTATGTGGGTATTGGATTGTTTCTCTCGATTTTGCGTGTAGAGTCAGGAATTAGATTGCTTTACTGTTATATGAGGTTTAAAGATGTGGGGTTATGGTATACATGTTCTTGATGAGCGCTTCAATGGTCTTGTGTTGTAACAACTTGTTGTTTTCTGATAAAAGATTCACCAATCATAAACCATTATATTTGGATAGTTTAAGTCGTCGAGGAAGAAGGAGATTCAGTAGGTTGGTCCCAAATGCGAAGAAGAAACACAACCGTAATAGAAAATGGTGGCAGAAATTTTTCTTTGATGAGGATGGAAATTGGTTATTTTTAAAAGATGAGGAAATGCTTGAAGCAGAGGAAGAAGCAGCAAAGAATTCTAGTGATGATGAAGGTGAAAAGTTTGAAGCATGGAAAAGGAGAGCCGAGGCGATTGTAGAACTAAGGGAGGCGCAAGAAAACGTGCAGAATGAAGAACAAAGAAAGTGGGAAGATTGGCTTCTTGATGGGACAAACAGTGGTGGTAATAATGGTTCATCATGGTTTCAAGAACCTCGTGATGAAGATGATGATAGAGATTCAAATGATCTGATCCCTGGAAAAGGATTTACTGAATCTGTGAGGGGTTTGGTTTTTGGAAGGGATGATGATGAGATATTGTATGAAGATCGTGTGTTTCGCTATGCCTCCTTCAATTCGGTAGGTACATTTTATGGTAAATTGTTGCATTGGGTTATTAGAAATGTGACATGGTTTGTTTGGTAGGGGTTACATGTTTATGACTATTACAATGCTATAGATGTTACAAGTGACAGACAATTAATGTTGCCTATCTACTTGAATTTTGCTTTCTAAATACGGAGGATTATGTCATAATAGTGTATAGTTTGTGAGATATGAGTCATTATTATTTGTGAAACTACTAGAGATGAAACCGGGAATCCAGTTTTTGTATGTAAGGGGCGTTTGGATGTGTGTTGAAACTGATTACCGCCACTTGAAGTTGTGGCAATTGGTAAAAACTTATTCAAATTTTGAGTTTTGATCATGTTCTGTCAAAATAATTAGATTTGGAAGCAGGTAAGAAGTTGCCATAAAAAAAATAATTGTTGGAGAATTATCTAATTATCCTTTATATTTAACTGGCTACCTAAAACACATCCAAACACTCCCTGGAAACTATTACTCGTCATACCAGACAGTAGTCACTAAGTATCAAACAAATGGCTTTCTTTATTAAACGTGACAAGAATAGTTAATCTTCAAGGAAACATTAGTAACTACATTAGGGAAAAGAACAGTTATTATGAATATCGAAAACATTTAGTCATACGGAAATCGAAAACATTTAGTCATACGGAAAATGCAAGTTTGACATTAATCATCCTTTTGCATTAGCATAAGTTTAATCTTTTGTAGATTACATCGCTCCTCTAAAACCATTATCATCCTTTTGCAGGCAAAATTTTTGGCAGTGTTGATAATTATACCATGGGCTTTGGATGTTTTTGTTCATGACTATGTTCTTATGCCCTTTCTCGATAGGTAACCATTTCTACACGCGAAATCATTTTTTTTATGTATTTAATTCTTCCTTCTTCCAGAAAAGAGGTACAGTTTGACTTTTTAGGTCAACATGCTAAATTAAATTTCAAAATGAATACAGTTTCTTCAAGGTCAAATATAATGGAGTCATTTTACTTCACAAGTCTAATTATATTTCTTTATCTTTTCAGATAATCATTATATGCGTATTTATGGTTTAAAAGATGGTGGGTTGGGTAATTGGACAAAATTGGTAATGCTCAAACCAGTTAGTTTTTATGTTCAGATTGTAATTTGTTGGGGGTTTGATCCGACTTAAAACACATTTTTTTTTCTTCTGGCTTTTTAATGTATAATTAAATAATATGTTAAATATTATTACAAAATTATACTACTGCAAAGTCAACCGAACATTTCTTAACTCGATTTAGGAGGTTTCTATGCATTTGAACACTCTTTGAACGGCGTTCAAATCGATGTATCTGTTTAAAACTTACTTAATTCCTTTAGCTTAACACCTTCACCCATTTGTCATTCTATTCATATGTCAAGAAATAAAAACATTTTTTGCTTGTTATATGGTTGGCTGTTAGGCGATTTGTTGTAAAGTTGAAGAATTTTCTGACTAAATCATTACACGAATTATTTAAACAGGTATGTGAAGACTGTACCACTTGCAGCAAAGATTCTTGATGTAAGAAAGCATCAAAAACTTGAAATGGTGAAGGAATTAAAAACTGAAAAAGAGAGATACAAATTTGAGGTTGAAATTGGGAAATCCCCACCAATTTCTGAAGAAGAGCTTTATTTGGAGTTACGTCACAAAGCGTAAGTCTAATTCTTATATTCAGTATCTAAAATCTTATTCTTTTGTTTGAAAGCTATGTCAAAAAGTTATTGCCAAATTGATGATTTGTGAGGTTTGAAATAGGACTAGATATAACCTAAATATTTGCAATGCATTCCTACATGAGGTGCTTGGAGGTAGAAAGGGTGTGCAGGGTAGTGGCCAAAATGAGTAAATATTTTTGGTATCGTTTGAAATGATTCGGTTAGGCCAATGTGAAGCATTTTTTTCTTCATTTTTTCCATGTGATTTTTATAAATAATTTTTTCTCTTTATGCGAGTACAATAATTAAACTAATAACTACAAGAATAATCTATTTCTGAATGCAAGGATTTACTTGTATGCATTAAAAATACACTTTCGGTGGCATTGACCCATTTGACATATTTTTGTTTTGTTTTTTTATTAGTTTTACCCATTTGGCCCATTAGATATCAAACTCAATAAGTCAACCCATTTATAAGTAAAGTTCAAAATATTGCTATTTCTAAGGTGTCCATGTAAATTGCAAAGTTTCCCTTTGTATCCAACTTTTGAAAAGCCATTATAAACATCATAACTTTCAAAAGCAATTCAACTTTCTAGTCATGTTGTGGTTGAATGTTCACATTACCCAAAACAATCACTTTTGAGATGTACAATGCTTTTAGTGATGTTTTATAAAATTTTAAGGACCATATTAAAAATCATTTGGAAACGACTGTTATTTATTGCTAGTTACCTTTTCAAATTACATTTTTGGCCGCTATATCATTACAAGTAAATTGGTGATGTTAATTTGGTCCTAAAAGCATATTCTATTTTGTTTTATGGAAGATAATTTGCATGCTTGGCAAAATGGGCGGTTGGGTTGGGTAACGGTTCAGAACGGGTGCGGGTCAGGATGTGTTCTAAAAAAAATCAGTTTGGGTCTAAATGAGTCGCTTTTAAAAAAACTTCAATTTAGGTCAAGTTAAAATAAGTTGTAATGAAACAAATAGTTTATTTGAATATTTTCTAATGATTCTATCATTGAAAATATTATTAATCATTTTTACTTGCTCGAATCCGTTATATTTACATAGTATTTAAGTTACCCATCTTGACCCGCATTGTATTAAAGTGTTACCCATCTCAACCATTCTGTCATAATGTTATCCATTTCAACCCAAAATACAATAATTCTTAGCCAAATCTACCCATCTACCTTGTTATGGGTCAAGATTGTCAGGTCTAGGTATTGTATAAATACCATATAGTTAAGTTAGTTTAAATCAGTTCCTGCAAGTAGTCAAGCATTACAGTTTTCAACGGGCAGTGGGTGTATTTGATCTCAAATCAACTACGTTATTGATTTTAAGTCATTGATAAGGCTTTGTTTTTATAATCTTTTCACACAGCAGAAATTACCAAATTTAGAGCAATTAAGCTGTAGTGATGTGTAGCTCATACAATATACCTTGTAGATTGCTCTGGATTTATTTATTTTTGCTCTAGATTTTTTTTTGGTTATTGTATATACTGATGTTTGTTTGTTTGTTGTAACAGCTTAGAGCTGAGAGATGAATGGAGATTAATAAATCGTAGTGCATTTGCTAACATATGGTCAGATATGGTATTCGGAATCTCATTATTTCTTCTTTTGTACTTCAATCAAAATCAGGTGTGTTTTGCTTTCCTCTTATCTGTGAATAAACTCATAGATTTGTGTCATGGTTATATAAAAATGGTCTATATGCATATGCTAGAGTGATTCTGCTTTGAAAAAAAAAAAGAAATTGTTAATAATTTACTTTGAAAGTCAAACATGTTAGTTTGTTACTTATTTTCTCTAAAAAATTTTTTCACAATTTTCGCTCCAAAATGTTAATGTTTGTTATCACATGTTATTTGTAAGGATATTTTATTGATAGTTGGATTGGTTTTTGTGATTATGAAGCTTATCACCGGTAATTTTGACCTTTATAAGCCAAATGTGAATTTTTTTCTTCATTAAACAATTAAAGTCTTGGATAAGATTTTTTTTTTCAGAAGTTACCCTGTCTCACAAAATGTGTTTTCAATGAAACATATTGATTGATGGTCATGTACATTATCTACAACCAAAATGTCACTCACCTCTATCAAATCAAATTTTGACCTTTGCAGATCAATTATGTACTCATCAATTCCATATTGAGATGATTTATATTTGCTTAAATAATAAATGATATTTTTTTTGAATCCCTTTTGTAGGTAGCTTTGCTAAAATTTGCAGGGTATAAGATAATAAACAACATTACCGACACTGGGAAGGCATTCTTAATCATACTTATCACAGATATTTTTCTCGGGTAAACTACCTTTCTTTTATACTAAACTTGTATAGATTTTTTTGTGTCAGGGGACCCTCACGAAGCAGCCTAACAAGCAAACAAACAAACTTACCCAGTACGTTCCCACTTTTTAGTAGGGTTTTGGGGGGGAGGATGGACACAAACGTTACCCCTATCCCAATTGGGATAGAGAGGCTGTTCCCAAGGAGTTTGCGGCTCACAAAGCATCCCCTCTACCACATTTTGAGGTAGGGGTAAGGTCTGCCTTCATCTCTCCTCCCAAACCCCACAAAGTGAGATTTCACGGGGTATGTTTGTTTGTTTGTTTTCACTGAACCCATAGAAAGACTAACATTTGAACTTTTTTACCGTGTAATTAATAAATAATAGTTTTGATTTTTAATAATGGAAATTTATAGGTACCATTCAGAATCAGGATGGCAGACGTTGCTAGAAATAATTGTGGAACATTATGGTTTTGATGTTGATCAATCTGCCATTATCGTATTTGTCTGTCTTATTCCAGTGATCATTGATTCATGCGTGAAGCTTTGGGTATGTTACTCTCTCAAAAACTTGCAACATGTTCTTCAAAAATAATAACGAGAATCATTTGTGAAATTTTACATCAGTTGATTTATAGCCCATTGAAATTTTAGTTTCATGTACTTGTGGTGAGAACAACCTTTATGAATTTCAAAGGAGATACCGCATACAAAATCTTTTTCCACACTAGTAACATTATATATACATATATACATGTGTATACATGGGTCTTCTTTGAAGCAGCCTCTCTACCACATTTTTGGGGTAGGGGTAAAGTCTGTCTTTATCTCTCCCCAGACCCCACAAAGGAGGAAGACACTGGGTATGTTTGTTATATACGTGTGTACACACACACACACCGTACGTACGTACGTACGAAATATGGATTTCATCTCATAATTGTAGGAACTAAATGGTATTTTACATTATAGGTATGATATTATATCTTTTAGACTGACTCCATGTTTACCAAAAATAAAAAAAAATCCAGGACACCATGCCTAAAATATAAAACACTATTTAGTTCTTACATTTTCTAGGTGAATTCTATTTTTTAACCTAACATACATGCATGCATATGCATGTTCTTTTCAAAACCAATATTTTGTAAATTGTTGAGAAGTACTAGATGAACCGTATAAGATGTCAACAATAGCGATAAAATTGAAAAACAATTGTTCATTTCTCTTTTCGCTCTTTTGTTAATTTGTGCTCTCAATTTCTGAAGAACTATAATATGTGAATATATGCACATAGATACACATTATTTTGATCAATTTAGATTATAAATAATGCAAGAGGGTTTTCGCGGTTCCTCTTGGTTTTTAACTTATTTCTAGTTCTGAAAAGAATGCTCCCCTGTCATTACAAAACACTTAATTATTGCGAGAATGAAAAGAAGAGATTTACGTCATTTAGTTTTAATGCAAAAGTTCCTACATTTAAAATTTTGTGCTTGCTTACATTGTGTCCCTTCAAAAAAAACATAACTAGGTTATGTACTTAAAAACTATCAAATTGATTTGTTCTTATATGTTCCAATTTAGTACAATTTACCTTCACATGTGTAGGCTGCGTATAATAAAACAATTAAACTAATTTGTTAATTTTTTTTTTATTTTTTTTTAGGTTGGGGGATTGAGAAACAATAGCTATTGCATTTAAATCATTTCCTTTTAATTTTAAACTTTTTATGATTGAAAAGATGAGCGGGTCATTTTTGTTATAGCAATAATCGGTTCTAACTAGATCCCTCTAGGTCTAGTTTTAAGTTCTCCCCTAGTTTTAAGCAGAGAATTGTGAGGCATAAACAATTGTATATAAGCCCCGCATAGTGGGTGGCCGGGTCGGGTGTGGGTTAAGATGAATTTTAAGCAAAATCAGTTTGAGTCTAAATGGGTCATTTATTAAAAAAACATCAATATTTTCTCATAGTTTTTAGGTTATCCATCTTGACCCGTATTGTGTTAAGGTGTTACACATCGCAACCCGTTCTATGTTATGATGCTACCTATTTCAACCCAAAATACACTAATTGTTCACCCAAACCAACCCATTTATATTGTTTTGGGTCCAGATTCCCAGGTCTACTTGTATAATTAAAAGATTAGGGGTGTTTGAATGTGTGTTTTGTAAGTGATTAATACAATATAAATAATAAAAAATTTAGTTGCATTAAAATGTTAGTGTTTATTTCATTATTTACTGGAAAAATTAGATTAAATTACCACAATTGACACTTTTAGGACAGATGAGAAATGGAAATATTTATTTTTTCTAAATTAAGTTAAAGAAGGGATAAATAAATGTTTTCATTTTATATTCAGATTATAATCTTTGTTAATAGTAGGTAATACATGGATGATCATTACAAACTGATTTTATCCTCTTCCATCATAATAAATTGTAGACCAGTTTACCCTTAAAAGAAGTGTTGTAAAAATCAGCCTAGACGACCGAGTAATCGGTGACTAGGTACTAGGCAGTAGTCTGCCACTTTGATTTTAGCTAATTGGCCAATTAATCGTCATCCCTAAAAATCAATCAAAATCAGGCCTAAGCAGCCCAAAATCGGCCAGATTCCGGCAACATCTTGTAATCTTAGCCAAATTCGGCAAACCATTAGAATGAGGTGAAATTCACACACAGCCTTTGTGTGTGTGTTATAACTAAACATATTTATAAAATTTATATATAAAACTTGGTGTGTGTGTGTGTATAATATTTTGCATATAAATTCCAATCCAATTAATTCTTAGTCTATATCCCCCCGCTCGATTAGCTTCTAGTGAATTCTACAACATTGCTTCTGAAAGCGTATGATGTATCATGTTCCTGTTTCTTAAGGGTAAGTTTGTCCAAAAATGGAAACTGCAGTTAGCATTTCAACCTAGAATTTTCATCAAACCTACAAATCATGAACACCCCTAGATATTACAATTGTAGATGAAGAACATAATGTACAAATGACAGAAAATATAACATAATTCGTTGAATATTTAATATTTTTATGTAGACTTTTTGATCCCTACTTAAAAGTGGGGTTTTACTGAGTATGTTTGTTTGTTATGTAAACTTTTTGATGAATATTTATTTATCTTTTGTTCATGGCTTAGATTTTCAAATTTCTTCCAAGATTATCGCCGAAGGTGTCGAATATTTTCCAGGAAATGAAGAGGCATTAGAGAGGATTATTGGGTTGAAGAATCAATCACTTGATTTATGGTTTGATTTCCCTTCTTTTACAGGCTTATAATATGGACCATATCATATGCATACTTGATCTTGTCTTGCTCATTTGCTTATGATTTATTTTGTGTTTCCACACCATCAACCTCATTTGATGTCTGTAAAAATAAATGAATATTTGAAACTCTCATTCTTTTTGAATTTGAATGTATTAAAAGATAATATAGAAACATTATTTTTATATGTCAATAAATGTTCATTATTTGCTACATTTTGTAAATTTAGTCTAGTATGTGTACACACATATTTGCATGTATTTTAACCAAGGTTATGAAGATTGATATACTGCTGTTGATCTTTTTTGTTTTGTCACATGATCCTTGGTGCATGTATGCACTTTATAAAAGATTCTATTTAATGAATTTAAACATCCTGACATATAAATTAAATGTTATTCTAAGATATATATATATATATATATATATAGGAATGGGATCATATAATAACCCTCATTAATTGCGGTAACCCATTAACCCTGGCAAAAAACGCTCAAATCGCAAATTTTTTTTTTCATGGTTTTTTTTATACAAAAATAGGGGGGCTCCTTTTTTAAGCGTTCGCTAATTCACAAGCGTTAAAAAGTTAAACGAAATGTAAGTTTGCGTTACACTGCGACACTTAAATAAATGTTCGCAGTGTAACGCAAACTTACATTTCGTTTAACTTTTTAACGCTTGTGAATTAGCGAACGCTTAAAAAAGGAGCCCCCCTATTTTTGCATAAAAAAAAACCATGAAAAAAAAAAATTTTGCGATTTGAGCGTTTTTTGCCAGGGTTAATGGGTTACTGCAATTAAGGTGGGTTAACAACGGATCCTTACCCTATATATATATATATATATATATATGTGTGTGTGTGTGTGTGTGTGTGTGTGTTTTTATGAAATATGATACCATGCTAAAAAAGAAATACAATGGTTGATGACAAGGTCAAACTAAACATCAAATGCACCACCTCTAGACTAAATTAAATGTTTTATTGAAAACTCTTGTAAATATGTGTATATAATATTGGTTTAACAACTAAGTTATAGGTAGGGCTGTAAACAAACACGAACATGTCTTTGTTGATGTTTGTTCATTTAACTTTTTACTTGTTTAATAAACGATCATTAACATTAATCGAAAATGGTTACTGTTATTTAACACTTAGTAGCATACAAAACAACTGTATCTAAATGCACTCATTGTGTCAAACATATCATATCTCATTACCACAATCACAATGATACACTGGCCGCGAGTCTAGTTCACCCAAAATCAGAAAGGCGTGTAACATTATGATGTGATTCGTAGTTGATCACATCGTAATGGTAATTGTCTTGTCATTGGTGCCACAATAGCATGTCTGTAGTACTTTACATTTTTACAAGTAGTTGACTTGGTATCCCATCTCATATATACAAATATATGCTTCTATGGTAGCACGAGTGAACAAATAATCAAACCATCACCAAAGTATGTTCCATGTGTATAATGAACTTAAATTGTTGGAAGTCAAACAATAGCACACAAGCGGTTTCATAAGCAACTCCGTCATCGTACTTAGTATATCCCATCATTAGCAAAACTAAGGTAGGGTCTGAGGATGGTAAGATATAGACAGCCTTACCTCTACCCTGTAGGAATAGAGAGACTGCTTCCAATGAGACCTCCAGCTCATGATGCCTGACTAACCGACCAACCCATGGTTTTAACGTTATTTTCACAAAACACAGTAAAATAACGTTAAAACTAGTGCAACTTTACTTTTGCCCTTAAGGGCCGACACATATATACATTGTATGCGCGCACCGCAAACGGGGCATTTTCATAAGCAACTCATAAGCAAAATTTTCTCAAAAGTTTAAAATCTAGTTTGAGAGAACACAACGATTTGGCACAATGGCATGAAGCATATCATATGATCAAAGTCATAGATCAGCAGATCAATTTTCAAAAGAAGCATAATTTTTAACACACGTTTTAAAAAAAAAGTGCATTTACACACTTCACCTTTTGAGCTAATATCATGTATTACATATATACTCAAATAAAAAAGTTAATTCATATTTCACCTTTTTAAAAAATATTCACCGATTAAAAAAAATATGGAATTGATGTTAAAAATAAAGTATATATGTAATAAAAATTCCTATTAAAAGGTAGTGTAAAGCTCCTTAAAAAAACAGAACATCTGTACCTGAAAAGGGTGTCTAAGCTTCTAGAGTCTCACATGCACACCGACTTGTTCAATGAATCTACAATTATCAACTCAACTCTAATTTAGAGCCGTTAAACACCAGACACATTTTTTTCTCTAAAATGCCAAACCCATTTATTAATAATTACTTATTAGTTGTCTCCAATTTCTTGGTGGAGGTTCTCGAGATGCTTGTTCCCTTGAAGCTAATTATAAAATTGGATTTAAATACTTTCAACTTTAATATATTGGCTGCCAATACCTCTAACTGAGGAAACGTTTAGTGGCACTCTCAACTTTCAACACTGTTTCTGGTGGCACTCCCCTTTGCTATTACACGTCATCAAAAAAGTGTCAAATGGAGTGCCAATGAAAAATGTGTTGAAAGTTGGGAGTGCCAGTAAACATTTTCTCAGTTGGGAGTATTATTTGCTAGCATGTTAAAGTTGGAAATATTTAAATCCAATAACCCTTTATCTAACAACAAATGGTGATTTAGTAAAAGTTTGTAGGCAATTATGTAAAAACTAAAAACGATGGTTGGTAGAGATGGGCAAACCGGGTTCAATTTTAAACCCGAACCGGGTTCAAACCGGGTTCAATTTTGGACCGGGTCCGGTGAAACCGGTTTTGAGGTGAACCCGAACCGGTTTGGAACCAGTTTCACATTTGTAGATCTAAAACCGGTAGAACCGGGTAGGGTCGGGTCGGGTCCAGAACCGGGTACACCTACCGGGTTCAAACCGGGTTCGGTTTAATTTTTTTTTTTTTTTTATAAATGTGAATACATAAATAAAAAGAAAATAATATTAAAAACATACATTTTTATTTCTAATAATTTACAATAAATTACATACATAACTTAAAAATAAAAATAACTTTTAATACATTTATTTATATTTCAATTATTTAAAAAAAAGACATACATAAATAATAAAAAAAATACTTGATTTAAGAACATGTATAAAAAAAATAATGATATTAAAAAAATTCATTATTATTTCTAGTAATTTTACAATAAATTACATACATAACATAAAAATAAAAATTGTATTTAACATTTATTTCCCTTTTAATTATTTTAAAAAAAAACATACATAACTTAAACAGATAAATACAAATACAATAACTTGAGAACATGCGTTTTATTCCGTGCTTGTTCCCGCTTGCGTTTGCATACGTTTACGAGCACGAGCTTCTTGTGCAAGTTCTTCATCGGATATGTCGGGAGATAATCCTTCATCCACCTCCTCTTCGTGTACCCTTGTTTCAAGTTCGATTTCATCTTCGCGGTTTGTTATGTTTTGAATTCGATCGATCGCGTCCAAGTGATCCTTAAGCAAATACACATCTCTACTGATTCCGGAGTAAGTCTTGTTCTTCGTAAAGATAATACCCTGCCACTAAGAGAAAACGCAGATTCCGAAGCTACCGTAGAAGCTTGGACGGTTAGTAAATCACGTGCCATAGTGGATAGAATCGGATAATCAGATTCTTTTCCTTTCCACCATGACAAAAGGTCTAAATTGTGATAATCCTAGGATTGAAAAGTGAAAACAAAATCTGTTCCACTATACCTTCCGAGCTCACTTGAAGGGGTGTTACCCCTTTGTCGTTTTGCCGTTTCATTACGAACGATATTAAATAAACTAAGAAGCGGATCACGAGGTCTACTACTCGAGCTTGATGCGCTCGTGCTCGTACGTATGTTTATATTAGGACCATATTTATTTAAATAAAATTCATACATACTTTGTAAACTTTTTTGAAAACTTTTTTTTGCATCATTTGAAAAATTTGGATCTTCTTCATGAATATCCAAATTATCATTTATTTCGTCTATCAAACATTCAACCCCCGTAACATTCAAAATTGGGTTTAAAGCAGCGGCACAAGTAAACACGGGTGGTAAATCTTTAAAATATTTCTTTAATTTGACTTTCATTGGACTTATCATTTCTTCAAACATTTGGTTTTTCATTTCAAAATTTTTTAAATTTGACGTCATCAAATACAATTCTGGTAACACCAATGGACTAGTAGGATAATAAACCCCTGATAATTTTGTAGTGGCGGTTTTAAAAGCTTCAAGAAAATCAGTTAAATCTTGAATATTCTCCCAAGCCAAGTCCGAAAATTGTTCGGCGTAACCACCTTCACAACGACTCGTATGGAATGTTTGTAAAGTTGCTCTTTGTTTTAAAGCACTTTCAAACATTTTAAAAGTGGAGTTCCACCGAGTAGGTACATCCCAATTAGGACCATAACAAGGTATGTTCGTATCTTTACACAATTTTTTGTAATCAGTAAATGTTTTTCTATTTTTTTTAAAAACATCATGTATCATATTTCTAAAACCATATTTGAAAGTTTCAAGATTTGGTGAAGAAAGACCGTCTTGCACCGCTAAGTTAATAATATGTGCTACACATCGAGTGTGGAAAAATATACCGTTGCAAAATGGTGTGTATTTTAATTTTAATTTTTCCACTGCAGCAGTGTTGTTTGAAGCATTATCAAATGCTATTGAAAATAGTTTCTTTTTCAAATTAAATTGTGTTATTACGAAATCTAATAGTTGAAACAAATATTCAGCCGTATGTGGATACGGGAAAAGTTCAAACGCATCGTACGTTTCATCATTTGCCACGAACCGGGATCCACCCAATGGGCGGTGACGCAAATATACGATTCCGGTAAACCATGTGGTGCAGACCAAACGTCTGTAGTTAAGTTTACACTAGTGTTTAGTTTTTCAAAAAATAAGATCAAATCTTTTTTTGCGTTGTTCCACATTTTTAAACAATGACGCCTTAGCGTCCTTCGACTTACATGATTATAACGAGGCTGAAGCGTATCTCGAATCATGTTTGTTAAACGAAGGTTGTCGAAATGTCCAAACGGCAACGCCTCTTGAATCACGAACTTCGCCATTATATCACGAACCTCGTCTACGTTGTAGTGAAAAATTCCACCATCATTACTGATTTGTGTTTGTTGACTTTCTGGATCATTCTTCAACGCCTTGCAAAATGGTTTGGTAATATGTTTCTTCAAACTCGTGTTTGATTCTTTTGCAAGAATCATACCACAATACTTGCAATGAGCCTTTTAAGACCCATCACTCTTCTCAACTAAATCCCAGTTACACCATATTTCCATGTTCCTACTATGCGTAAGAACACGGACAACTGAAACTTCGGCGTTAGAACCTTGACCGACAGAAGATGTAGATTGAGCCATTGCGTTAACAAGCGGTTTAAAATACGCGTGTAATAAAAATGTATCGCGAAACAAAGAGAGTAAAGCAGTCGGGTATACGAAACGAGAGCGTTTTTGGCTTAGAATGTTCGTTTTCAAGTGTGGAATCAAACTAAACCAAGCCACAACAATTTATACTAAGTTTTGGACCAAAAAACATCAAAAAAAGGGCTAAAAATCGGTCCAAACGGCTAGTTCAACGGCTAGAACTCGACTTTTTGGTTCAAACGGTCAAAACCAGGTTGAAACCGGGTTGGAACCGGGTTGATACCGGGTTGGAACTGGTGGCGAAATTCAAAATACAAACCGGTTAGGAACCGGTGGGTTCTACCGGGTTGGAACCGGGTTGGGGGTAGACCGGGTTGGAACCGGGTCCTGTTCCGGGTTGAACCCCGGGTTCGGGTTTGAAACCGGTTAATGGTTGGCACATTTTTATTTGTTAGATAATAACTTAAAAAAACAACAGGTTTTGGATCATGAGAGTGCTTGAGAGGCTGAACCACAAAAGCTAACCCATGGTGCCTTCCAACAAAGTAATTTAAATTGGGCTAGAGATGCAACCAGAGTATAGAAGTTAAAAAGACCAAAAGACAACATTATGTTTAACATGACTATTTATAAATCTTTATTTGACCAACAATTTAACATTATGTTTGTTTGTTAATTTATATTACAATTACGTTTTGTTTTTAATTTAAAATTATTTTATTTTGGCTTCACCTCTGTTAATAAAGTCGGGTTATTCAACCATTATTTTAGTTTTCAATAAAGTCAAAGGCTTGTGCACACATTGCTGCTATAAGATATGCAATTCTTTGTTCGATCACCATTTTATAGAGAAATTAACAAAATAGATTTAATCACGTATTGGTCAGTCTTTTTTTTCTGACAGACATATAGAGGTAAGGTTTATCTGTATCTCATTCTTCTCAAGCCTTATAAATAACCATATTACAAGTAAGATTTGCTAGATACAGTTGTTACCGTTGTTGTTTGACGTGGGTAAAGGCGAACAGGAAGGCCTTTGGAAGGAACAGGCATAGGATCAACAACGATCTTTTCATCAGGAACCGTTTTCTGCCATCGAAACCGCTTGGTTACGTGATGCATGAAAACCAGTATCTCTAATCGAGCAAATTCTTTTCCTGGACACATTCTTGCTCCTCCTCCGAATGGCACGTATGTGTATCGAGCCGGTCCAGCTCCCTCGTACCTTGACGGATCAAATTTCAAGGGCTCAGGAAAGAATTCAGGGTTCTTATGTACTCCATTTGTGCTCCAATATATCTGAAACAAGCTAGCAAGATTCTTTGTTATTAGTCTTTGTTCATATATGTTTATGATTTAACATAGCTAGTGTACTTATCTCTTTTGTGATATGTATTATTTTTTACTGGCTCACAAACATCTTTGCATTTTTTTAAATTAATTTAAGAACTTGAACTTATATATCACTTTTTGTAAAAGACAATCACAAATAGTGTGTATACATATATAGTGGAGAGTTCTATATAAAATCTTTATTTAAAACAAAACATAAAAAACTAATTATAATCATTTTCAATCAACTTTGTTTTTTGTTTTTCATTTACTTTTATTATAAGGTTAGATTTGTTAATAAAAGTAAAAAAATAAAAAAATATATGTGTAACTCAAGTTATTACATACATGCAACTTATGCACTACATATATGAGTTACGTACATATATGTAATTTCGTGATCCATATATTTTTATCAAACAAAATTTTTGTTTATAACACTCCTAAGCTAAGAATAATAAATAATAAACTTTTTTTAAAAAATGAATTCGTTTGTAAGAGTTTATTAGTTTTCTCTAAAATAAGAAGTTTTCTTTTGAACCCTACTATACACACACCTGTGTGTGTGGGGGAGGGTTCCATATAAAACCTTTATTTTGAAAAAACTTAAAAACTAATCACAACCATTATTAATCAATTTAGTTTGTCTTTTTTGCCCTTCATTTCTTTTTATTATAATGTTAGAAATGTTTACTAAAAGAATATATATATATATAGGGGAAGGTTCCATTGTTAACCCTCCCTTATAGCGTTAACCGCTTAACCCTAGCGTTTTTTGCCCGAATCTTAAATTTTTTTTTTCATGGTTTTTATTTTGCAAAAATAAGGGGGGTTTCTTTTTTGTGTTTTTGCTAATTCATCACCGTTTAGAAGTTATTGTAAGTGTAAGTTACTTACACTTACTTACAAATCCGTATCTGATGCAGTAAATGTAAGTAAGTGTAAGTAACTTACACTTACAATAACTTACAAACGGTGATGAATTAGCAAAAACACAAAAAAGAAACCCCCCCTATTTTTGCATAATAAAAACCATGAAAAAAAAATTTAAGATTCGGGCAAAAAACGCTAGGGTTAAGCGGTTAACGCTATAAGGGAGGGTTAACATTTGAACCTCTCCCTATATATATATATATATATATATATATATATATATATATATATATATATAGGGGAATGTTCCATTGTTAACCCTCCCTTATAGCGTTAACCGCCACTTACTATAACTTACAAACGGTGATGAATTAGCAAAACACAAAAAAGAAACCCCCCTATTTTTGCATAATAAAAACCATGAAAAAAAAATTTAAGATTCGGGCAAAAAACGCTAGGGTTAAGCTGTTAACGCTATAAGGGAGGGTTAACATTTGAACCTCTCCCTTATAGCGTTAACCGCTTAACCCTAGCGTTTTTTGCCCGAATCTTAAATTTTTTTTTTCATGGTTTTTATTATGCAAAAATAGGGGGGGTTTCTTTTTTGTGTTTTTGCTAATTCATCACCGTTTGTAAGTTATAGTAAGTGGCGGTTAACGCTATAAGGGAGGGTTAACAATGGAACATTCCCATATATATATATATATATATATGTGGTCCATGTCACTATATGTAACGTACGTGTACATTGCATATATAAGTTACTTGTATGTAACCTTATAGGTTACATGCGTAATTTCGTGAATGGTTACGTCAACGTAACTTTGTGATTTATGTGTGTGTTAAGCTAGTCGTTTTCATGTTTTATATTTACATTAATCGCACCGTCTCTGACTTGTTAATCACAATAAAATCTGTTTTGCTAGCCCTAATATAAACATTTTAATTGACATTCAAATGCCATACCTTCCATCCCTTTGGAATGGAAAAACCATTGAAGTTGAAATCAGCAAGAACTTCTCTAAATGTTCCTTGGAATGGAGGGGAAAGCCTTAATGCTTCACATGCCACATTCCATGAATATTTCATTTTATTGATGTCATCCCAATTTAATAATTCATTTGGACCTTTTGACTTTGCAATTTCCATTTGTTCTAAAACCCAAACAAACAAACAAATAGATAAATAAATAAAATTCAATAAAAAACAATTCATTAGTATAAATATTTTTCAATACCTTTGTAAACTCCTTCATATATATGGGGAAGTTCAGCAAGATACCTTACAATGGAAGTGCATGTACTAGCAATAGTATCATGTCCACCAAGTAACAAAGCTATCAACTTGTTAGCAATATCTGAATCTGTCATATCATCACCATTTGTAACAATCATATGTGATAATACATCTTGTTTAGGATCAGCCTTCCCCTCTTCCAAATCAATTTTTCTTTGTTTGATTACATCAACAAGTTCTTTTCTTATGAGCTTAGCACCTTTAACCGCTTTGTTAAACTGCATCCCCGGGATGTCTATAGGGATTGAAAAGATCCCCGAAACTAATGCATCGAACGGGTGTGCAAATCTTGCTATATGATGAGGGTTATCTACACTAATAAACAACTTACATGCAATAACAAAGGCGAAGCGTTTGATGAGAGGGTAGACCGCGACTACTTCATGGTTTTCCCACTCGGCTGAAAAGTGTTTCTGGGTAACATCATCCATTACACCAATGTATCTTTGCAAGGCCTCGGGTTTTAGGAAGTCTGGAAAAGATTTCCTCATCTTCATGGCTTCATCCGAGGCGCTTGATTTAGAGGGGAACAACTTGTTGACATAGTCAGGCACCCACATCCGTACAAGCTTGTACTCATTTGAGAACAAGAACTTGTTGGCTGTGGGCCCGCAAAATACTGCGGTCTCGTGACCCAACAAGGATGTCTTGAAGATATTCGAGGAGTACCTAGCTATGCGATCAAAAATGAATTTTTCAGGATGACCATTCCAACCGGTAGAAAGAAATTCTAAGGTTTCTCCCAGGAATGGCCATCCTGTTTTGCCTGGTGGCTGTAGACCATTGGTTTGATAATTTTTATAAAACACTAAGTGAATTACTAAAGTGACAAATATTATTAAGAGAGATAAAAGTGAGAAATATAACAAGGTCATTTTAGTGGGTATGATAAAACACATGACTAATCGCGTGCTTATTATATAAGGGCCAATGTGATTTTGTCCATTGTATTTGGATGTTTATATGGGTTGAGGCAGAAACATAGGATTCTTGCTAAAGGCTACAAGTCCTCATAGTTTGTAGTGATAGTTTTAATATGATTCTTAGCCGATCTTTAATTACAGATAAGAAATAGGGAAATTTTTATAGAACCCAACAAGATTCACCAAACATATATACCCAATTTACAGCTATATAATTAATCGTCGTTACAATCATGGTACCCTTTTTTTTTACAGATAAGAAAGAGAGAAATCAATCAAAGACTTTTCGGATCCTAATTGGTTGAGACCCTCCAAAAAGATTAGCAGCAGTAGGCCAGTAGCTAGTAACCCAAAGAGTTAATTTCATCATAATTTGAATAGCTAGATATGACAGTAAGCTCTCTTAAGAGCTTGTCATATGATATTTTTGCAAGTTTACCTATAGTTTAGTTTATGTGTATAAGTTTAGTTTTTGTATGGAGGCTTAATTACGTAATTATTTTTGTAGAGAGTAATTAAGACACTCATCCTCGGTTGATCGATCATCTTCTTTTTGATTTTGAAAATATTTAATAGATTTGTTAACCATTTGATTCCTTCATCCTAAACATTCCCACACCTTAATTAATGGGTATGTTGACAAGTCTAATTATCTCCTATGTGATACTACAACATACATACATATATATATATATATATATATATATATATATATATATATATATATATATATATATGAGTACGTGGTTATATTTTGTTGTTGTTGTTATCACTTTCTTATTAATGAAAGCTACCATCTTCTTGATAAAAAGATTGTTGAAATAGGTTATCCATCTCAATTTAGTGTCTTTCTCCAACACTAAAACATGTCTATCATCTTCCTCCATAACTCCTAGATATATCATGTTATTTGCTTTAGACATTGTCTTACCTTTCACTAGCTAATTTATACCTCTATCGCAACCTCGCATTAATCTCTACTAACATTCGTACATCAAAAGCTCCATAAAACTCTCTTGATTTACCTTAATTATCTTGTGTTGCACATCATCATTCCACCACCAAGATTCTATATGTTTGCTTATGTTTTCTAGTCACATGGCTATATATCTACCACCAACAATTGATGCTGAATTTCTATTGTCTCCCTTAGTATTATAGCCTTTAGCAACCATTATCTCCTTGATACATCAAAACATAGTCGATATGTGTGTTACGATCCCTGTGATTATAGGTACTTTGGGTAACTTTTAAGTTGTTTGATGTGTTTTACTATTAATTAGTTAAGCTTTTTAATATGACTCAAAGAAATCAAATTCCACAAATAAGAAGATAATAACACTACAACAATTATATGTTTTAGCGATAACAATCTAGTCGCTATAGGTTTCAGAAGAGCGCTAAAATCTTTTACTTTGTGTTTCAATTATTTATACAGTTTTTAATTCTAGTGATAAATGGTCCCTTCAAGGGTGATAAAAAATTTATTATATTGTTCGCCAAGCACCATTCCAACAACAAGTTTACAATTTTTGATCCAATCCAAATAAAAGTAATACGGTTACAAGCATACATGAATTCACTACTTATTTAGTAAATCCAAAACAACATATTATTTTTAGAGGTAACTAGCCGACAAAACACCTTCCTCGAATGCATCCTCATCGGGTTTAATGGCCATTTGACATCAATTTTAAGGGTGATCACCAATGGTTGGAGTCTTGGAGATGTTGGTAGTGTGATCATGAAAGATAAGAATGGGTGGGCGGTGGTAATGGTGTTGTGATGGAAGTGAACAAATAGGACCCCTTATCTTCTATTAATAATAAATAGAGTAGAGTTAGTAAGCGAACACAACGTTCAGCGAACAGTTCGTGAACCGTTCGACAAGAAGTTCGTTCGTTTAGTTAAAGGAATGAACATGAACAGAGGTCGTATTCATGAACATTCGATAACATGTTCGTTTATGTTCGGTTAAGTTCATTTATTATTTATTCATTAAAAGTGTTGTACATTTTTAAAATTTTTTATTTTTATTATAATACCATAATATTTATAAATGATTGTATCAAATGCTTGATATTAATTATATTGATTTTTATTGTTTAAATAATACGCGTTCGTTAGAGTTCTGGTGAACCGTTCATGAACAAGCTAAATTATTTAATGAATGAACATGAACAAGAACAAGAATTTTCATTCGGTTAGCGTTCGTGAATTGTTCGTAATCAAGTTAAAAGGTTCACGAACAATGAATCCTTCGTGTTCGTTCGGTTCGTTTACAACCTTAGTAATAAACGAGTAAATTCAATGTCACATGTTCTTTTACTATCATGTACACCTCATTTACATATCACATATCACTATAAAACTATTGTTACATTTATTATGCACATGTCATCACTATAATAAAAGTTGAAAATTCTCATTATCATTAAACACAAATTATAAGCATTAATTGTCTCCTAATTTACTATTATTTTAAAATTAAAAATTAAACAATAACATATTATTGATTTATTAAATAAATAAGCAAAACATTCAATATTTAAAATATAAAACAAACATTGATATTATATCCATTTGTTTTATGTTTTTGTTAATAATTAAAAATAATTAACGTATTTTCTTTTTAGTAATATGACCTCATATTTGTAATTAACAAAATTACATATAATATTAAGTCTACATATCATGTTATTTTTACATATAATTATTTTTTAACATTTTGTATTATTTAAATTATGTATAACACATTTTAGCAATTTAAAAAATTAACATGCACAAGAAATTAAAAAAACTTATAAAATTCTACAAATTTAAATATGTAAAACTATAATAAGCTTATTTTTATTCAATAATATTCGTTAACACAAAACATAATTTTATTAGCCTTAATTATCTCATAATTTACTATTATATTAAATTTAAAAGTTAAAAAATTACAGATTATTAATTTATTAAAGCAAATAAATAAAAAAAATATATGATTGAAAGTTTTATCAAACAAATTTTCTTCAAATTTATATTACTTAAAATATAAAACAAACTTTGTTAATAAATCCAATTGTTATGTTTTATGTTTTTTATAAGAATTAAAAAATTGTTGACGTATACTTTTGATTAAATTTCCTCATATTTCAATTATTATATTTAAATTTAATTGTTACAAATTGAAACTAATGTTTTACACTTCATAAAATTACATATGATATCAAATGTACATATAATATTATATTTATATATAATTATTTTTAACATCTTGTATATTAAAAATACTTATAACACATTTTAGCAATTTAAAAAACCAACAAACATAATAATTTTTTACATTTCAAATTTATTAAAATTTTAATATAAACAACTTATTTTTATTTAATAATTTTACAAAGTAAAAAACTATTTAAATAGCGTCAATTATTTTGTAATAAATTAATATTTTAAATTAACGTGTTAAAACTTTAACTGATTATTCACTTAGTAATGGAAATATAAGAAAAACTATTTAATAAATGAATAAAATCTAATGTTTTAATTTCAAATCTTCAATATTTTTGTTTACTTAAAGTTTTCCTTTAATTTCTCAATCTTTTAAAATTCATATAAAAATACAAAGATATATACGTAAATAAGGAAATAATAAAAATAATGGTTTGTTTTCTTAAAATCCTCATTTATTATCATTTCTCTTTTACTATGTCATGCAAAACTATAGATACATGGTAGCTATTATAGAAAAAAACTAGGTAAAATGATTGAATTAATAATGTTTTATGTCGATTGTATTATATCATTTTATTAATTTTCTTTTGTGAATTGCATCTTAACTTTATATCAAACCGTGTGTTACGCATGTTACTAACCTAGTTTATATTATATAAATTTTAATTTAAGATAAAAATGGTATTATTGTTACTATTTCAAATATATTTCACACATATAATAGACAAATTTAACGTTTATATATGTCAGGAACCAATAGTATTACAAAATTATAAATATTATGGTCAATTTTAAATTTCTTAAAATTTAAGAACAACAGTAGTATATGAATTTTTAAGACTAAAAAGTAATGCAATTTGAATTTAATAGAGACATCATCCATGGGCACTAAAAAATCTGAAATCCAAAAAAATCGAAACCCTAATCGTATTCGAAACCGAAAAGTTGTTCGGATATTTGTGTTTGGATTCTAATTTCACGTTTCACATAATTCGGGTTGTTTGGATATTCGAATAATCCGATTACATGTCAATAAACCATTATTAGTTTCCAATTTTTCGGATGTTTTTCATAAAATTTATTTTAACTAGTTTATTGTGATAGATTTGTAGTTAGTTTTTGAATTTTGAATTCTAAATTTTAAAATGTTGTATTATAAATCAAAACTTGCAAAATGTTTTAGTTTTAGGAGCCAAATATCGAAGAAAAATAAAAGCCAAAACCTAAACAAAAAAATTAGAAATTTTTTATTTGGGTTGTTTAAGTTGTTCGGATTATTTGGATTTATCCAAATTTGAACCAATTCCTAATTTGCATAAATTCAAGCCATATGAGTTTCAAACAAATTCGGGCCGGCTTCAGCCCGAAGCAAAAAAAAAATAGTCAAATCTAAATAACCCGATTTGAATAAACAGATTAACTAATAATACAACCTGATAACACTCATAAAGTCACCATCCCACTATGACTCTATAAAAATTATATAACGTATACTATATGAGAAAAATGTAAGCAAAAAGAGATTTTTGTCTAATAAGAGTAAAAACTAATATGATTTTCACATGTTTCATGATAATTTAGTAGATTTTTTGTAGCAGATTTTTTTATGTACTGAATTTTTGTAGTAGATTTTTTTATATTGAATTTTTGTGTTTTTTGTAATGGATTTTTATTTTTATGTATTAGATTTTTTTGTATTGGATATTGTTTTTTGTACTTAATTTTTATTTTTATTATTTTTATCTTATCACATGTAAAACTTTTATTGTTTTTAACTATTGTTAATCAAAAATCACTTATTAGTGGATTGAACCCATGTAATATATACACATTGAAGTAAAATAGTTAAAAGATAAATTAAGTTATAAATCTCACGTGAAGAATGACGACAAGATTTCAAACCGACATCTCAACTCATGACTAATAATTTGGCGGTGGTTCATTCGCTCATCCATCCATCCATCATCCTTAAACTTCACTCCATCTCTAAATCTTCTTCAAAATCAGCAGATCATTCGAACAAAAACCCAGATCCAGAAACAATTAATTACACGATCAAGTTTTGGCATTCGGAGACAGACATTATTTTGATTTTGCAAGATGGGTTTGGTGTCATGGCCCTCTGATTCAGAGGTCAGATCTATCATCCGAATTTATTCGACGATCTCTGTGATTTCTATTGGAATCAACGTCTGATAATGCTAAAACATTAAACTATTTAATGAGTCTGATTTTGTTAGCTTTATTGATTGCATTTCAATGATTTAATTCCCCAATAAATTCATGTTCAATCAATAATATTCGGTATTTAAGATTAATAATAATATTAGCATCTTTTCTTAAGATCCCAAAAGAATAGAATATGCAAATCACTTTAGTTAAAACAAATTTTAATCTTTTTTATTTATTTTTTTTTCTTTTTTAAGCTTAAATCAGCTAATCAGAAAAAAGGTATCATGAATTATTTGTTGTTTTTTGTTTTTACATTCCATTTAATTGGGTTGGTCGAATATTCACGCATGCGACGTAGCATATACATGAGTTGGACATGCAGGGTCAAAAGTAAAATTGCAATAATTTTGAGGTTAATTTACTTAATTTAATGAAAATAACGTTAAAAAGGGTTGGATTGGGTTGGTTAGTTAATCAGGCATCATAAGGCAGGGTCTCATGGGAAGCAATCTTTTTATTCCTATGGGTAGAGGTAAGATATTAGCTTTGTTAATGATGAGATATACTGAGTACAATGATGATGACGATAACATTCTAATTAATTGGGACTAAAGTAATTGTTTTTCAACAACACACTTTAAAACTAATGTTGTGACATGCTTTTTGTTTGATGTATATGCAGTTGGACAGAATCAAGACCATGGTTGCTGAAATGGCTGGAGTGTCTGCAAATGTGGTCAAAGTTGTTGTATCTCCATACAGGATTTGTCCCTTGGGAGCCCACATTGATCATCAGGTTAATATCTACAGTTTTTTTATCATATGTTTCTTGAATGTGGTGTGTTCAATTGACCCATTTTTTTTCCTTTTAATTTCTATTATGATGAATTAAAAGGGTGGAATAGTTTCTGCCATGACAATTAATAAGGGTATAATTCTTGGATTTGTGCCTTCACCTGATTCTCAGGTATGATTCTTTTGTAAATTTAAGTACTCTTCATGTTAAGTGAATCTACTAATAGCTTTTGCTTCAAGTGAGATTTATTGGGTACGGTTGTTGATGTTGTCATTTTAAATGAATCTGCCTGCATTCAAAGGTTCTACTAAGGTCTGGACAATTTAGTGGAGAAGTTCGTTTTAGGTAAATAGTTTTTTCTTTACATATCTTTCCGTTATTATATATATATGGTTCCCGGTCTATCCAACTACCTTGAGGAGGAATCATGACCATTTAAAATGGCTGAAATTAGATCTTAGCCATGTAAATTCATTTTTACAACAATTACAAAGCACGGCAGTTACAAAGCAGTTTTCATTACTGTTTTATATTTGAAACAACTTTAGTAAATTGATAACATTATAACAAAATACCCAGCCATCGGATGGGTATAAAACTAGTTTCTTTTGTTATTGGTAGCTTTCGGATCTTGTATCTTTAAAACATTATATTTGTCTATTGTTTTCTTTTCCCTTGAGCCGAGGGTCTCTTTGGAAACAATATATTTGCTATAAGTGCGATTTACTAGTTACGGTTGTTTTTTTCTATTAACATTGTATGTAAATGGTGAAGATCTAGTTCATATCAAAATCTTACTTTGAAAATTGACCACAGAGTTGACCAAATTCAGCTTCCTGATCATAATGCAAAGCCAAATGGTAAGATCCAACAAAACTATCCATCTGATGTGATGGAGGAATGTAAATGGGGAAGTTATGCCAAAGGAGCATTGTATGCACTACAAAGTGGAGGACACCATCTAAAACAGGTTAAATATTATCTTGATTTATGATAATCAATGAACACAAAGTATTTTGTTGAGATTGCAAAAGGGGCGAGTTGGGTTACAGGTCAAAATATATTGATTTTGTCTGTTTTCTGATTTTTGTTTAAAAACAATTAATATATTGATTTTGCTGATTATAAAACAAGAATATTTTGTTAGATCATTTTACTCTTTTCTGCACCAGTTTTTGAAATTTTGAATTTAAATTGGTGAAGGGGATAACTGGATTCATTTATGGTACAGAGGGTCTTGATAGTTCAGGTTTAAGCTCATCAGCTGCTGTAAGTTTTCTATTACCATTCTGCTTTCTAACTCATTGTTCAATTATTGATTAATAGCATTGGAGAATTTTACATATTAACTTCTAATTTCTCTAAAAGATTTAATGTAATGCTCGCTATTTAACTATCAGTAATTGTGAATTTTACATGTTTAACAGGTTGGAATTGCTTACCTATTGGCTCTGGAAAGTGCAAATGGTCTTTCAATATCTCCTACACAAAATATTGAATATGATCGGTAGGTTGATGGCTAAGTTAATAGGTCCACTTGGTTCTGTTTTATCTCAAGTGGGTCAAATAAAAAAGTAATTTAAATGCCAAACAAGTCATGCATGCCACACCCAAAATCTACCTTTAGTCTATACAACCTCCCAAATTGTTTATTTAATTGGAGGTATTTATGTGACAATACAATTTTCATAATTGTAACAAAGTCATTGATTATTGTCTTAATTTTAGGGACTGTTTGATAGCCTCTTAATTGTCATTAAGGGGCTACCTCTTACTAGTTTATAGTTTGAATGGTTAAGAGACCTCTTAATGTTACATTTTAATCATTCAGGCATAAGGTTATATCTTAACCGTTAAGAGGTCATGATCTATCAAGAGGTAGTCTCTTAATGACCATTAGCAGGCTACCAAAAAGCCCCTAAGTATTTCTCTGATAATACAGTCTTCATAATTTAATTAAAAAAATTTCGTATTTCTGCAAGCATAGTTTTCTTCATTAAGGTTGTTTTTCAATGGCTTGAAGAACTTGGTTACTATTGTTTTTTAGTAAAACACTTGAAAAACTTGGTTATTATTGTGAGACATAAACCCTTTTTTAATTCTATTTCTTATTGTTCTTTTATTTTGTCTTCATATTCCTTTCTTTCAGCTAATACACTGTTTATTGCTTGAAGATTATCTCAATAGACAATAGTTATTTATTTATTTATTTTAATTTTAACAATGTAATTGAAGGCTAATTGAGAATGAGTATTTGGGTCTGAAAAATGGCATCTTGGATCAGTCAGCCATATTGCTTTCGCGCTACAGGTGTTTAACTTGTATGGATTGCAAGGTACTTTTTTTTTTTTTTTTTTTTCAGAACCATTCTAATTACAGGTTATCACCTTTGTTTGCTTGTGATACATTATGCCATGCTAAACAAGTGAATTTTCTTTTTAATTGTTCAACTTAATGTAATTGACGAGCTAATGTGTCAATATGATACCTTGGTTACCTTTTTATGCAATTTACTCCTTGTTATGTAATAACCATGTAACCTATTAACGTTCTTTTAAATGACAAATCTATTTTATTCCTAAATTACCTACAATTTATTATACTCTTTGTCTGGGTTTTATCCCAGGACCTCTCATATAAGAGACAAAACCTCTATCAAGTGGTTACTCATGTAACATATTAACTAGTAACTACCTAATATTCCACAAAATTACTTATTTATTAGATATTAAAAAAAGAGTAAATTACGGTTTTAGCCCATGTGGTTTAATTATTTCAACCCAAAATAGAATCTTCTATCAATGTAGCCCATGTGGTTTAAATAACTAACTGTTTCGGCCCATAACCATAACTATTCTAATGGAATCACAAGAGAGGATTGGAGGCCAAAACCGTTAAAATAGTTATGGTTGGGGGCCAAAACCGTTAGTTGTTTAATCCAAAGAGGCTGTATTGATAAAAGATTCTATTTTAGATTGAAATAATTAAGACGTTTAAACCATAGGATCCAAAACTATAATTTAGTCTTAAAGAATAGTTTAATTGAAATGGATCTTGTGGATTTTTTACAGACCAAAATACACAAACTTATACAACCACCTAAGTTTGAAATGGAGAAGAATGCCAAATTCAAATTTCCCTACAAGATTCTACTAGCATTTTCGGGTCTAAAGCAGGCATTAACAACCAACCCTGGTTATAATCGAAGGGTTACCGAGTGTCGAGAGGCCGCAGAGATCCTTCTAAAGTAATATTTCCATAAAGTCACAAATTGTTAACAAATTTAAAAAAAAAATAACAGTTAAAACAACATATAATAATATCTTTGTTATACTTTTCACAGAGCTGCAGGGAAGAAAGCTGAGCCTGTTTTATCTAACGGTTAGAATTATGTTATTTTATTTCTTTTTTTTTTTTTAATTACTTAAAAGCTGAATTCTTTGAATATATTTTACAGTTGAACAAGAAGAATTTGAGGCTCATAAGGTTCTATTTTTCTTTTTCTTTTTAATTTTTTTTTATCCATTACACCATTAATCAATATTCATGCTGAAAATTTAACTTTTGTAGTCTAAATTAGAACCACATCTAGCTAAAAGAGCAGAACATTACTTCTCTGAGAATACGCGTGTTATTAAAGGTATTTAATGATTTTTATTATTTTTTTTTATTTTCTTGTTAAACTTTCTCCATGTTATGAGTGGAATTTAAGGTTATTGGATTTAAATCCTCCCAACTTTAACATGTTGACCGCCAATACTCCTAACTAGGGAAATGTTTAGTGGCACTCCCAACTTTCAACATAGTTTCTGGTGGCACTCCATTATGCTATTACGCGCCATCAAAAAAGTGCCAAATAGAGTGTTAATGGAAAATTTATTTACTAAACATTTTCTCAGTTGAGAGTATTTAAGTCCAATAACCCTGAAATTTACTGGGTATGGTTGATCGATTGATTATGAAACTTTTGGACTTCGGAACTTATTTGGCTATAGGCTTAGAAGCATGGGCTTGTGGCAACTTTGAAGAGTTTGGAAAGCTTATCTCGGCCTCTGGGTTAAGTTCAATTCAAAACTACGAATGTGGTAAGTCAAAATTTTTACTTGCTTTATGTGTTAATTTGTTCATACATGATAAATAATATTGTTTCTTATCTCATTCTTGAATTCCTTCCGGGCCAAACGGGTTAAATTTTAAAAATTATTGATCAATCAGGTTATATACTCTTAGACACGTGTCTGTGTGTAAAGGGGTTTGATAATGTACAAAGAATTTTTTTTCTTAGAAAGGATGCATGAAATTATCACACAAGAACAATTAACACTTGCATGATAATTTCACGCACAAATGATATTATCACACATAACCCATTTGCTGATAATTTTATCTCTACGTGATAGTTTCATCTGTGCTTGATATCATCACACAAATGCTAATCGTTCTTGTGTGTGACGTACATTTCATACACCTCACACAAAAAATGGCTTTCCATTTCATACTTTCAATGTGTAGAGGAGATTGTTCATGAGAAAACCTTTATTTTAGAAAACTTAAAAAATTAGTCACAACTGTTACCAATCAATTTTTTGTTTTTGTTTTTTTATTTCTTTTTATTATAATGTTAGAAATGTATAAAAAAAATAAAAAAAAAATATAGCTCACGTTGTTACATATATGTAACTTGTATGCTACATATATGTAACTTGTATGTTACATATATGTTTATTGTATAAGTTACATATGAAATTTCATTAGACATACACGTAGCTTCTTGAGCTAGATATTTTTTTTAAAATTTTTTTTGCTTATTGCATTTATAACTTTATAATTAAAAGTCATGATTTTTTTAAATTGATTGGTTGATAGTACGTTTTAAGTATTCTTCGATTTCAGAAGTTTTCTTATGATCTCTTCCCTAAATATATACGAGTCATACGGGGTTTCTTTAAGATGTAGAGTTTTAAAATTATTATCTTTTGAGTTAATTACACAAATGGTCTTTGTAATTTGTGAAAACTAATATGTTTGGGTACTAAGCTTTAAAGTAAAATCTTTGAATCACTACTATCAATTTTGTAACAACTTTGGATGGATGTTAACACGCTAACCAACTTCTTTTTTTCGTCAAATTAGGGTTAAATGACTAAAATATCATTGACATTTTGGAATAAATAAAGTCAAAGGACATTTTGGTCATTCTAGTTTAATTTTATAGTCTTAGTACCCAACTCTTAACCTTTTTTTTTTTGCTCTTGTAAGGATTAAGGCATACCCTTGATTTTTCATACGCTTCTCAAAAATCACATTATTGCTGCATTTAACATACCAAGTGTTCATAAATCTAAAAAAAAAAGTAATCGATCATTCTTTCAAACCGGCTCGTTTGGTCTATTTCAAAACATGTCCATTTTCTCGGGTCGATAAAGAGTCCATATTCCTAAAAACTGTGTTTTTAGGTTGTGAGCCGCTAATCCAACTATACGAGATACTTCTAAAAGCACCTGGTGTTTATGGGGCTCGGTTCAGTGGTGCTGGGTTCAGAGGGTGCTGTGTAGCTTTTGTGGACTCAGATTATGCAGATGAAGCTGCTTCATTCGTAAAAAACGAATACGTTAAACTTCAACCCGAACTGGCTAGCCATCTTAACAAAGATACATCCATTGTGATATGCGACTCGGGTGATTGTGCTCGAGTTTTATGAGGGATGATCCTGAGACGAGTCCCTCATTTTTTGAATGAATTTCCATACGAAAACATTTTGTGATTATTTTGTTTATTTGACAGATTTATATAAATCGTTGTCATGTTTGCTCAAAGTTGGCTTTAACTATTTTAAGGGTCTTAGGCAAAATAAAAGTACGGGGCCTTTTTTCAAATTTTATTATCTGAACTTGACATTGATCATTAGATTGATAGTTAGAAATCTAAGACTGTTGTCATGGAGAACAAACAAAAACCTCGTAAACTTTAAGCAGCTTACGAAAATGAAACTGAACAGGAAAAAGAAAACCATGATTTTGAAGAAAATCAACAATCAATAACAAAATGTGATTTCATATTTTGATTGAAATAGTGAATAATTGATAAAATTGATGGAAATTATCTTTTGTTTATCAGTTATCTCTGTCTCTAAAAAAATAAATTGCCTTAAATACCAAATAAAAAAAATGCTAACATTTGAGGAATTGAGGCCCTTAGAAATATTGAAACCTTAGGCTAATGTCTATTTTTTTAATTAGAAAGATGACACTGTGTTTGCTCATGTTCGAGTGCATCTTGACTTATTTTAACATTTGAATTCGGTTTGGGTTGATATTCTACTATTTAATATGATTCAATGACATGAATAATGAGGGATATGGTTTGGGTCTTTTGAGGTCTTAGGTTTTAATACTGATTCTAAAAGAATTTAGCACTCTTGTCTATTTCCTTTTGAATTACTGAAGTATAAAATGGTGTGACTGACATACAAGATTTTTACAAAGTCGTATCAATCAATCAACTATTTCCCTAAAGAAAATGCATTAATACAGGGGACATGGTATAAATGAAACTTGACTAATTAATAGTATTAATAGTTGATCAAGTACAATAATAAAGGGGACAAAAATGAAACTTGACTATTAATAGTTTTTTTTTTGAACGGCGGTATCAATCGTGTGAACCACTGTTTAAAGGCCATGTCACCAAGGTTTAGTTACATGGACCTTTCATGAGCCACTTAATAGTTGATTAAATACAATAATAAAGGGAACAATGTATAAGTGAAACTTAAATTATTAAGAGTATTTATAGTGAGATACTTAGATCTATTCTTATCTTTAAAAGTTAAAGGTATTTTTATTTTTTGATCTATATCTTTAAAATTTAAAATGTTTCCATCTCTAAAAATAAAAAAAATTCTTTTATATTTCATCTTTATCTTCAAAAATTAGTTTTCTATGTATAGTAATTTTTTAAATTTAGAAATTCACTTTTTATGATTTTTAACTTTTCTGCACGTCTTTAAGAGAGCAAAAAATAATAATAAATTAGTTTGTGCTTGAGGTAGAGATTAAGATGAAAAACAAGATATGATATGTTAAATAAAAAATAAGATTTATAAAAATATAATATTTAGTTAAATTATAAAGATAGCGATATACATGAACACAGAGCCGTATCTGAGAGATTAGGTAACCTGTGTAAACGTTAAAAATGGGCTCCTTTGTGTGCGTGTGCGGTAGTTTGTAACTACTTATGAAGTGAGTTAATTTGTTTTTTGCACCTAAATTTTAAATTGTAAATAGTTATTGGGTCAAATGTTGAAGGAAAAGTTTTCTTTTAACTTTTATAAAAATCGTAACTGAGTTAAATATATTTAAAAATTTTGAATATAAATTATATGTGTTTGTTGTAAAATAAATTAATATATATAATATATACAAAATTTTTAAATAATTTAGGGCCCTCTAAAAAAATGGGCCATGTGCGGTCACACCTTCCGCACTTGTTCTAATACCCCATGTATGAACACTATGATTAAATCATTGCATTTAAACATTTTACTTTTTAAATTTAAGCACCAATAAACGTTTTAACGTAATTATAAAGCTAGAGATAAACATGAAGAATTAGATCAAAGCTATTGCATTTTAACATTTTCTTTTAAATTTAAGAACCAAAAAGCAATTTGACATAGTCTAATGGTATTTTGAAAGTGAGTTATTTGGACGTCAGTGGTTTAATATGACCCGCATAGGGTCTTTCGTCTAGATCTATACGATCTGTATAGGTCTTTTGTATAGCGCACACGAGCCGTATAGAGTCTCTAACGTAATAAGTGGCAGACTTTTCGGTTAAATATATCATATACGACTTTTATAAAGGTCATACGAGTCGTATAGATAGTGTTAAGTTAATATATAGAGTTGTATATCCGTCATCAATCGTCTTTAAAAAGTTAGAAAACATGTGGAAAACATGAGTTATTCAATTTTCTAAGGGGTGGCTAAACGGAATAATATGAATGATCAATAACATGTGGTTAGACAATACAATAATGAAGTTCTTTGTTAAGATGAAAGTATTTTCACTTCTATTCAAGTTTAATAAAAAAATCAGCAACTTTTATTATTTAGAAATTAAATAAAAAATTTACTTGTATTAAAAGAATGGTGTTTTGGAAAGAGCTTTAACATTTTTAAGAAATTGGAACATAATCGAAATAAACATTTTCTGCAAATAATATTTATAGGGAGGGGTTATCTACACACCCCAGGATTTTAATTCAACACCCCGCCGCCACTCATACGCCCCGTAGTGGCCACTACGGGGCGTTTGAGCCACAGACTGACAACCTTAAACGACAGAATTCTTTTCTCAGCTTTTTCAGGACCTATACGCCACGTAGTGACCACTACGGGGCGTTTAGGTCTAAAAAAAACAAACGCGCAACAGCTTGGGTCGTTTGAGGGTGATTTGGGGGGTTTGGGTATGATTTTTGAGGTGTAAAAATATAGTTTTTTTGTTAAAAACTATTTTTATATTTTGCGTATTTTGCGACGTATCTCTCGTAGCATTTTTATTTTACGACGACGTATCTCTCGTACGTAAAAGTTTAGTTATTTTTTTAAACGCTTGTTTTTTTGTTTGTAAAAATCTAATATTTTTTTGTTTAAAACTTGTTTTTTATTTTTTACGGTCTCTCAGTTCGTTTATTTTTTAATTGTTTTTTAAAACATTTAGTTTTGAAAGCTAAAAATGTTTTTAATTTTTAGATTTAATTAAAATTTAAATATATTAAATAATTTATATATGAATGACGTTCTTTGTTTAAGCATACTGATGTTACAGAATAATACGATAAATAATGCATCACCAACCAAAACATATTTAAATAATAAACCCGCATCAACAAGAAAACATATAATAATAAACACGTATCACCAACAAAGCATATTTAAATAATAAACACGCATCAATAACTAAAACAACCAGATATATGCACGCATCATCAACCAAAACAACCAAATATATACAAACTATAAACATGAATACAAGTGTCTGTTTAACAAATACAAATATGACTGAAAATACTAAGGTGGAGGTGGAGGTGGAGGAGGATAATCTCGTGGCCGAGGAACTGCAGGAAGCTGAATACCCTCACCTTCTGCATGCCTAAGCTCGACATGCACATGCCACGAGATCAGATCCTCCAACCGATCCAGTCGTCGCGTCTGATCAGACTGCTGCTGTAGGATCTGCGTCTGCTGCTGCTGTATCTGCAACAGCTGCTGCGTGAGCTCGAGCTGCTGCTGCTGCATGTGCTCATGCTGCTGGATGAGCTGCTGCGTCGAATCAGCTATCCCCTGTATCATAGCCTCGACACGAGCGGGAAGCCGCACCGCTCTGTATATGCGCTCAGGATGCTGATGTGGCACATCCTGATGCGGCTCCCCCTCGCCATGTGGCGGCGGTGGCGGCTGCTGTGGCTGCTGCTGTGGCTGCGGCTGTGGGAACACAGGCATAGGGTCCTCGTCTCTGTAATGGAGATCATTTGGCCCCGGCTGCCAAATGACCCCCCTCTCGAGCGAAAATCGAAGCCCAACCCGTGGGAATGTCTGCGCGATACGCATGCCAAGCACTGTCCGTCGATCTAAACGAACTGGATGAAAGGCCTCCATACCGGCAGGCTCCATGTCGCACCCCGAGAAATCCCGTCTCTTCCGGGGCGCGAGCGACGGCAGATTGTCAGGATCGCAGTCTCCGGTCACACAACGTGCGAGACCTATATGTCTGAATTCGTACGTACATCCAGTAATTTGGATAAAACAGTTTAATAATATCAGAGTTGCGGAAGTGAAGTATAAATTAACAAAACGGTTTAATCATTCATAGTTGCGGAAGCGTTAAATCAAAATGGTTTTCAAAGCGATACGTGACAATAGTAGCGGAAGCGATTAAAGCTGATTAACATTACATAATAACCAAATGATAATAAATGTTTGATAAACTAAGACACTTAAATAGATGCATGCGACTCCGGCCTAGCATCCTATTCCTGGTGCGCGTGCCTTAGTTACCTGAGAAAACATGCGAGTAAAAGGTCAACACAATGGTTGGTGAGAGCACAGGTTTGTAATCAGCAGTAAACATTAAAATGTTTAAAGTAAATGTATGCAGGTCTATTTTTCAATACAATGCAATATCAATTGATAGCTAGTCAATATGTTTTATATCATATGCGGGTTCGCAACCGAAGCTAACATGCTGCCTCCCGCCATACCCATCCAAGATATGGCAAATGTTGTTTGGTCAATTATGCACTGTTCCGACCTCCAGTCGGGGTGGCCATACGGCTCGCAACAGTGGGGCTTGTCAGGCCCAAATAGTACTATTCAGAATCACCACGCTGAGCGCAACGCGCTATTAACGGTTCGAGGTGTGTTTAATGAGGACTTATCAGTTTGTGGATGAATGCCACACATATGCATATACGATATTAGCATGTACAAAAATAACCAAAAGTGTGTGTTGTTCAAGAGTAGTTTGTATGCAATGTTTTCTCCCCCAAAGGTAGAAAATAGAAAAAGGGGCCGTGAACTCACCTGTTACAGCAGTTCCGGTGTATATATGAGTTCGCGTCTTGCGAAAGCTAGCACCTGCTAGTATGCACCTATAACCATATAGGTGTGAGTATGTGTTCTGTGTTGTGTTGTATCCCATACAACTCCAAGTGTCGGTGTGCTCAACCGAGTGCGTGTGTTAACTAGTGAGACTTGACGAATCGTTGGTGACACGATTGTTGTGTTTATGTGCCTTGACGCACATAAGACACTAATATGCATCCTATAACTCTAGTCACATAAGTTACCATTTTTATTAAGTTTCCCATTTAGGAAAATGTGGTTATGAAATTCCATTTCATAAAACTAATAACTTCCAATATGTTTATAAAACTTGTTTAAACTCTTAAAACATGTCATCTGCGCATAAATCGCCATTTATGCCGTTTTGCCCAAATAAAGTTTCCTTATTTGGAAAGTACCCGTTTAAAAAAAAAAAAAACTCGTTTTCACAAATCAAGGTTTCCAATATGCTTAGAAATCATTTCTAAACATATTTCAATAATCGAAGTTCGTCAAATCTTTCAAAAACATCAAAAGCCCTATTTTGATTTCTAAAAGTTTCCATTTTTAGTAAGTTTCTATAAAACCAAGTTTTTGACAAAAATCAAATATCCCAATGTGTTTCTAAACACTCCAATACACATTTAACAGCATCTAGACATGTCTAACATGTCTAGGTTGTTACAAATCCAAGACTTGCACATAAAAGTTTCCTTTTATGGCAAGTTTGTCCAAATCATCATCGAATCGAACATAACTTCATCAAAACTCAAATCTAATATTCTAATACTATCAAATCAGTAAATCTATAACACCTATTCATTAAATCACCAACAAAATCGTGCACAATGGTCATATGGAGTTGCATGTGGGTTTTCACCCATTGCATGTATAATCTATCACTAGATAAACGTTTAAAACTACCTTAGAAGCTTAAATCCGTGGTAGAATCGGTTCTGATGACGACAAGCTACTGGATGGTGGTTGTTCCAAGTTCTTGATGGTTCCTATCAACTTCTTCGAGTTCCAATGGTCTCCAATGGCTTCAAATCACCAACAATGGCTTCTAATGGTTATAACAGAGGTTGGAGCTTGATCTCAGATGGGTTTGGTCGCAACAATGAGTGGGAATTCAAAGAAAATGGGGAGGAGCTCGACTGAAGTGAAATGGGTTTGTTTATATTGAAATTTTGATCTGCATGGCCTTCGCGTACCGCGGAGGCCGATCAAAAATCATCATCGCGTACCGCGATGTAATTCGGGAGTCTCGACTCCCGGTTTGCTTCGCGTACCGCGAAGCTTTTCGCCGAAGGGGGTATCGCGTACCGCGACGGGCCTACTTCATTGCTTTTCGATTTCGCTGATATGGTTTCGCTCGTACTCGATTCCTAACGTTTATCTAAAGCATCTAATGCTCGTTTAAGCACGTAAATACAAATAGCACATAAGTTTGATTGATCACCAACGTTCGTGAGACTCGTGTGTGTTTCGATAATTCCTCGAATTATCTAAGATAGTTGTGTTTGTTTCTAACGAAGTGTTTGCACGCTTGATTAATCCTAATCAACGTGTGATGCACAATTCAATAATTCCCCGAACTATTGTTTTGTGTTAGTGTTGTGGTTGCCACTCTTGGTTTCCAAAACCAATGTGCAATGTACGATTCGATAGTTCCACGAACTATCGTTTCGTAGTTGTTTGTGTTCAACTCATCTAATTAAACATAGTTTAATGAAATGCAAGAAGTATGAATGTGAAATGTAAAGAATGTAAGAGTTTCAATTTACCTGAAATTGCCGGGTGTCACATCATCCCCTTGTTGAAAGAAATTTCGTCCCGAAATTTGATTGTTGTTGGTAGTGTTTGAGAAGTAAGAGTGTTTGAGAAACAAAATTTTTCCGGTTGTCACATCATCCCCTTGTTGAAAGGAATTTCGTCCCGAAATTTATTCGTTGTTGTCGACATTTGACGTTGTTTGCTTGAAGAGATGGGGATATTTGCGCATCATCTGATCTTCACGCTCCCACGTGAATTCAGGTCCGCGTTTCGAGTTCCATCGAACTTTGACAATGGGTATCTTGCTCTGCTTGAGTTGTTTGACCTCACGGTCCATGATTTCTACCGGCTCTTCCACGAACCGTAGTTGTTCATCCACCTGGATCTCATCCAGTGGAACTATAAGTGTTTCATCTGATAAGCACTTTTTCAGGTTCGAGACATGAAATACGTTGTGAACTCCATCGAGTTCGGTTGGTAAGTTGAGTTGGTATGCCACTGGACCAATCCTTTTTAGGATCTCGAAAGGTCCAATGTACCGTGGGTTCAATTTGCCTCGTTTTCCAAAACGAATGACGCCTTTCCATGGTGAGACTTTCAGAAGGACTTTATCTCCTACCTGAAATTCCAAGGGTTTTCGGCGTTTGTCGGCATAGCTCTTTTGACGATCACGAGCTGCTGCCATGCGGTTTCTGATTTGCACTATTTTCTCCGTCGTTTCGTGTACGAGTTCCGGGCCAGTGAGCTGACTGTCGCCCACTTCCGCCCAACAGATAGGTGACCGGCATTTCCTGCCATAGAGTGCCTCAAAAGGCGCTGCTTTGATGCTTGTGTGGTAGCTGTTGTTATAGGAAAATTCTACCAACGGCAGGTGAGTTTCCCAACTATTTCCAAAGTCTACTACGCACGCTCGTAGCATATCTTCAAGAGTTTGTATCGTACGTTCACTCTGGCCATCAGTTTGTGGGTGGTATGCTGTACTCATATCCAACCGCGTGCCACGCGACTTTTGCAATGATTTCCAGAAGTTAGAAGTGAATCTGGCGTCTCGATCTGAAATAATGGAGATTGGCACTCCATGTCGCGAGACTACTTCTTTGACATAGATTCTGGCTAGCTTTTCCATTTTGTCATTTTCCTTGATCGCAAGGAAATGTGCTGACTTAGTCAGTCGGTCTACAATTACCCAGATAGTGTCACATCCACTAGGAGTACGGGGTAATTTGGTGATAAAATCCATGGATATTTGTTCCCACTTCCACATGGGGATTTCAGGTTGTGTGAGTAATCCAGAGGGTTTCTGGTACTCGATCTTGACTTTAGCACCAGTCAAGCATTTGCCTACGTAAGTAGCGATGTCGGCTTTCATGTGCGGCCACCAGTAAAGTTCCTTCAGATCGTGATACATCTTATCAGATCCAGGGTGAACGGAATATCGGGATTTGTGATCCTCGTCCATCACAAGGTCTCGTAGGTTTCCGTGGCGTGGAACCCATACGCGTTCCATGAAATAGTGTAAACCATCGTCCTTTGCTTTAAGGTGTTGCTCCATTCCCCTTAGTGATTCAGCCGCTAAATTTTCTGCCCTAAGTGCCTCCACTTGGGCAACGCGTATCTGCTCAGGAAGGTTGGGAAGGATGGTGAGTTGTAAAGCTCTTACCCTCTTGGGTTTCGAAGTATTCTTCCGACTTAGGGCATCGGCCACTACATTGGCCTTCCCCGGGTGATACTTGATAGCGCACTCATAGTCGTTTAAGAGCTCGAGCCAGCGACGTTGTCGCATGTTCAGTTCCTTCTGCTCGAATATGTGTTGGAGACTCTTGTGATCAGTGTATATCGTACACTTTGTACCGTACAGGTAGTGTCTCCAGATCTTGAGTGCGAATACCACGGCTCCAAGTTCTAAGTCGTGGGTGGTGTAGTTCTTCTCGTGGACTTTCAGTTGTCGAGAAGCATATGCGATCACCTTGTCTCGCTGCATCAGCACGCAGCCGAGTCCTTGTATCGAGGCATCGCAATATACTACGAAGTCATCCGTTCCATCAGGAAGTGATAAGATAGGTGCACTACAGAGCTTCTGCTTGAGAAATTGGAATGCAGCTTCTTGCTTGTCAGTCCAGAGATACTTCTTGTCCTTATGAGTTAAGGCTGTAAGGGGTTGGGCTATCTTTGAAAATCCTTCAATAAATCGTCGATAATAGCCGGCCAATCCTAGGAATTGTCGCACCTCAGTTGGGGTCTTCGGTGCTTCCCAGTTCTTGATTGCCTCTATCTTAGACTTATCCACATGAATCCCTTGTTCATTAACAACATGGCCCAAGAATTGGACTTCTCGAATCCAGAAGTCGCATTTTGAGAGTTTAGCGTACAGCTTCTCCTTCCGTAGCAGTTCAAGAGCCAACTGAAGATGCTCTTTGTGTTCCTCTTGGGTTTTGGAGTAGATGAGAATATCATCTATAAAGACAATGATAAATTTGTCGAGGTAGGGTTTGCATACTCTATTCATGAGATCCATGAATACTGCAGGTGCGTTTGTCAGCCCAAACGGCATAACCAAGAATTCGTAATGGCCATACCGAGTGCGAAATGCAGTCTTGGGGATATCTTCTTCCTGAATCCTTAGCTGATGATACCCAGATCGCAGATCGATCTTGGAGTAGTAACTCGATCCTTGTAGTTGATCGAATAGATCGTCGATACGAGGTAAAGGGTAACGGTTCTTGATTGTTACTTTGTTCAATTCCCGGTAGCCAATGCACATTCGAAACGTGCCATCCTTTTTCTTTACGAATAAGACCGGAGCTCCCCAAGGTGAGAAGCTTGGTCTAATGAAACCCTTGTCCAACAGCTCTTGCAGTTGATTGGACAGTTCCTGCATCTCCGAAGGTGCAAGTCGATATGGTGCTCGTGCGATAGGTGCTGCTCCCGGCACAAGGTCTATGCGGAACTCCACTTGTCGAGGTGGTGGTAGTCCTGGTAAATCCTCCGGGAAAATGTCGGGATAGTCGCATACGACTGGGATGTCGTCTATTCTTTTCTCCTCTTCAGTCTTGTCGGTGATAAGCGCCAATATGGCAGTGTATCCTTTCCGTAAGCATTTGTGAGCTTTCATGCACGAGATGATATTCAGAGGAGTGTCACTCCTTTCGCCTTTGATGTCTAGAGTTTCTCCGCCAGGGAGAGGTATGCACACAACCTTATCGTGGCAAATGATTTCAGCCTGGTTTTCAGATAACCAATCCATGCCCACTACGACATCAAAACTGCCTAGTGTAACCGGCATGAGGTCAATTCTAAATTTATGGCCTGCTAGCTCTAAAGTGCATTCCTTAAGAATGTGCTTAGTCACAATCAATTTACCATCAGCTAGCTCTACTGTATATTCAACATCTAAGGGTGTTGGGGTAATGGCCAGTGTCTCACTAAAATCCTTAGATATAAAGCTTCTCTCAGCTCCAGTATCAAACAGTACAGAAGCATAATTGTTATTTAAGAGATACGTACCGGTTGCAAGGTTGGGATCCCTCCTGGCCTCCTTAGCCCCAATCACGAAGGCTCGTCCCCTCGTGCCATTGTTCCCATTGTTGTTGTGTTGTTGGTTGTTGTTGTTGTTCTTCAGGTGCGGGCAGTCCTTCTTGAAATGCCCTGGTTTGCCACATTCGAAGCAACCCTTTGGTGCTTCAAGTTGTTGTTGTTGTTGTGGCTGTGGGGTCTTTACGAGCAGTTCACCCCTGCAGTCCTTGGCTGCATGTCCCCCTTTTCCACAACGCTGGCATTGGAAGCGGCCACATTGTCCCTGTGCATGGTGGAAGTTGCACTTGTGGCATTTGGGGTGTTTTCCAGCATAACCTCCTTGGTTCTGGGTGGTGGGGATAGGTGGTGCATAAGCTTGGGTCGATCCAAACTTGCGCTGTTGTGGTGGTGGTTGGAGAGTGGAAGTCTTGCTCAGGGCGTCATCCCATTTTCGTTTGCCCTTGTCGTTGGTTGTGGTCACAACACCACGGGGTGGCAAGAGTCCTTGTGCAACTGCCGAATCAGTGAGTTTGTGGGTAAGTCGTACGGCTTGTTGCATGGTAATGGGGTCAGCAGAGAGTACCATTCCCTGGATTTGAGGTGGCAATCCATCGATATATTTCTCTATGTGCTTGAAAGGTGGATTTGCCATCTCCGGGCACAGGTTTGCCAGCTCATAAGACCTGGCAGTGTAGGCCTCAACCTCAGAACCTATCATTTTGTGGTTCCAGAACTCAGTCTCAAGTTTCTGCACCTCACCGCGAGGACAGTATTCACGGTTCAACATCTGCTTAAAATTATCCCAAGGCAGAGCGTTGGCTGCATCAAGCCCTAGGTTCTGGACGTTGGCATTCCACCAAGTGAGGGCAGCTCCCTCGAACGTCCCTGCAGCGAACTTGACCCTGTCCTCGTTCCTGCAGTTGCTCATGGCGAAGGCTGATTCCGCCTTCTCAATCCAGCGTAATAGCCCAACGGCTCCCTCAGTGCCGCTGAATGAATGGGGTTTGCAATCCAGGAACATCTTGAACGTGCAGAGAGGTGGGTTAGGGTTTGCTCCTGAGATACGCAAGGAACAAGGTTGAGTTAAGTATCGAATAAACGTGTTGAATTGGAAACAAGTGTTTGTAGTGCAAGGTGAATATGAACAGGTTCATCACCTTGGTTCAGTAGATCTTGGTTACGGGCAGCTTCCCGTGCAGCAAGTACCTCCTCAACTCGTTCGTTGATGAGGGCGTTCAACTCAGCTTGAGTCAGGTTGATGTTCCCACGTCCGCCTGCATTCCTGCGTCCTCCACGTCTTCCAGCCATGATCTTCATAGCGAGAATAAGCGTTAGTGTTTGTCTAATGACTAATGTAGTGTGTGCAGTAGGTACTGTAAAGTACATGTAGGGTTATCGGCCCTCCCCATCACGGGCAGTCATGTGCTGTGATGAACGTAATGCATAAAAGATGTGGCATGTGTGCAAGCATCATAATACTAAGCACTAAGTGTTGTGTGGAGACTAGTGGTTATAGACTAAGTTCACTAAATGCAAACCTAATTCGCAATAACCGGAGGCTCTGATACCAATCTGTCGCACCCCGAGAAATCCCGTCTCTTCCGGGGCGCGAGCGACGGCAGATTGTCAGGATCGCAGTCTCCGGTCACACAACGTGCGAGACCTATATGTCTGAATTCGTACGTACATCCAGTAATTTGGATAAAACAGTTTAATAATATCAGAGTTGCGGAAGTGAAGTATAAATTAACAAAACGGTTTAATCATTCATAGTTGCGGAAGCGTTAAATCAAAATGGTTTTCAAAGCGATACGTGACAATAGTAGCGGAAGCGATTAAAGCTGATTAACATTACATAATAACCAAATGATAATAAATGTTTGATAAACTAAGACACTTAAATAGATGCATGCGACTCCGGCCTAGCATCCTATTCCTGGTGCGCGTGCCTTAGTTACCTGAGAAAACATGCGAGTAAAAGGTCAACACAATGGTTGGTGAGAGCACAGGTTTGTAATCAGCAGTAAACATTAAAATGTTTAAAGTAAATGTATGCAGGTCTATTTTTCAATACAATGCAATATCAATTGATAGCTAGTCAATATGTTTTATATCATATGCGGGTTCGCAACCGAAGCTAACATGCTGCCTCCCGCCATACCCATCCAAGATATGGCAAATGTTGTTTGGTCAATTATGCACTGTTCCGACCTCCAGTCGGGGTGGCCATACGGCTCGCAACAGTGGGGCTTGTCAGGCCCAAATAGTACTATTCAGAATCACCACGCTGAGCGCAACGCGCTATTAACGGTTCGAGGTGTGTTTAATGAGGACTTATCAGTTTGTGGATGAATGCCACACATATGCATATACGATATTAGCATGTACAAAAATAACCAAAAGTGTGTGTTGTTCAAGAGTAGTTTGTATGCAATGTTTTCTCCCCCAAAGGTAGAAAATAGAAAAAGGGGCCGTGAACTCACCTGTTACAGCAGTTCCGGTGTATATATGAGTTCGCGTCTTGCGAAAGCTAGCACCTGCTAGTATGCACCTATAACCATATAGGTGTGAGTATGTGTTCTGTGTTGTGTTGTATCCCATACAACTCCAAGTGTCGGTGTGCTCAACCGAGTGCGTGTGTTAACTAGTGAGACTTGACGAATCGTTGGTGACACGATTGTTGTGTTTATGTGCCTTGACGCACATAAGACACTAATATGCATCCTATGACTCTAGTCACATAAGTTACCATTTTTATTAAGTTTCCCATTTAGGAAAATGTGGTTATGAAATTCCATTTCATAAAACTAATAACTTCCAATATGTTTATAAAACTTGTTTAAACTCTTAAAACATGTCATCTGCGCATAAATCGCCATTTATGCCGTTTTGCCCAAATAAAGTTTCCTTATTTGGAAAGTACCCGTTTTAAAAAAAAAAAACTCGTTTTCACAAATCAAGGTTTCCAATATGCTTAGAAATCATTTCTAAACATATTTCAATAATCGAAGTTCGTCAAATCTTTCAAAAACATCAAAAGCCCTATTTTGATTTCTAAAAGTTTCCATTTTTAGTAAGTTTCTATAAAACCAAGTTTTTGACAAAAATCAAATATCCCAATGTGTTTCTAAACACTCCAATACACATTTAACAGCATCTAGACATGTCTAACATGTCTAGGTTGTTACAAATCCAAGACTTGCACATAAAAGTTTCCTTTTATGGCAAGTTTGTCCAAATCATCATCGAATCGAACATAACTTCATCAAAACTCAAATCTAATATTCTAATACTATCAAATCAGTAAATCTATAACACCTATTCATTAAATCACCAACAAAATCGTGCACAATGGTCATATGGAGTTGCATGTGGGTTTTCACCCATTGCATGTATAATCTATCACTAGATAAACGTTTAAAACTACCTTAGAAGCTTAAATCCGTGGTAGAATCGGTTCTGATGACGACAAGCTACTGGATGGTGGTTGTTCCAAGTTCTTGATGGTTCCTATCAACTTCTTCGAGTTCCAATGGTCTCCAATGGCTTCAAATCACCAACAATGGCTTCTAATGGTTATAACAGAGGTTGGAGCTTGATCTCAGATGGGTTTGGTCGCAACAATGAGTGGGAATTCAAAGAAAATGGGGAGGAGCTCGACTGAAGTGAAATGGGTTTGTTTATATTGAAATTTTGATCTGCATGGCCTTCGCGTACCGCGGAGGCCGATCAAAAATCATCATCGCGTACCGCGATGTAATTCGGGAGTCTCGACTCCCGGTTTGCTTCGCGTACCGCGAAGCTTTTCGCCGAAGGGGGTATCGCGTACCGCGACGGGCCTACTTCATTGCTTTTCGATTTCGCTGATATGGTTTCGCTCGTACTCGATTCCTAACGTTTATCTAAAGCATCTAATGCTCGTTTAAGCACGTAAATACAAATAGCACATAAGTTTGATTGATCACCAACGTTCGTGAGACTCGTGTGTGTTTCGATAATTCCTCGAATTATCTAAGATAGTTGTGTTTGTTTCTAACGAAGTGTTTGCACGCTTGATTAATCCTAATCAACGTGTGATGCACAATTCAATAATTCCCCGAACTATTGTTTTGTGTTAGTGTTGTGGTTGCCACTCTTGGTTTCCAAAACCAATGTGCAATGTACGATTCGATAGTTCCACGAACTATCGTTTCGTAGTTGTTTGTGTTCAACTCATCTAATTAAACATAGTTTAATGAAATGCAAGAAGTATGAATGTGAAATGTAAAGAATGTAAGAGTTTCAATTTACCTGAAATTGCCGGGTGTCACACTCCAAATCTATAAGCTCGTTAAAACGAGCAATACGGGTCAGATACACCCCCCCGAAGATCAGCCCCCTCTCCTGGCGGTGGTAATACGTGCTAAAGTACTCGGCGAGACAACGTGCAAGGTTGCACGGCCTCCCACTCAATATACAATACAAAAAAAATAAATCCTGTAAAGTGCACCACTCCTGGCTCATGCCACGTCCTGTAACAGACGAGGCAATGCACCGGTGCAAATACCGAATGAGCGGGTCACGAATACGCGTGACCCGGGCGCTGCGGACAAAGGCGTCGTCGCCTATCCGAGGCCACCAAGCACTGACGACGGCGTCGTCAGCTGTATGAATAGCCGTCGTGTAGATCGGCATATGAGTCTCCTCCTCGGTGTACAAACCGAGGACGCTCCCAAACTCGGCCAAAGACAAATGGTACGCGGCCCCGCAGAGTCTTAAGGAAACCTCTGCCGGCTGGGCCTGACCCGGCTGTGGCTGGAAATCAGGAGCCTGAGGCCTGTACCTAAATGTCGAAAGAAACTCCACAGTGATAAGTCGGTACTGTGGAGCATACGTCATCTCAAAAAGACGAGACCATGGCGTGTCCTCGCCCATGATCGCCGTCATCCTCTCCTGCTGGCCAAGCTCGGCCAACAGGTCATAGTCAATCGCCTTCTGGTTGCCCATCTCCTTTTTCAGGAGACGATCGCGCCTCTTACGCGCGCTCGTCCCCTGAGGAAATGCCAACCAGGGATGGTCCATAAGCTCGTCGAAATGATCGACATCTAGATCATCAACATGCGGCTGTCCCACATCGTCATCAGCAATCTCCATCTCATCAGAAGAAGACATATCTGAAGAATGAACAAATAAAACAAATTACGATAATAAATAATAAATAATAATAATAATAGTAATAATAAATAATAACAATAAATAACAAATAAATAATAAGAATAATAATAAATAATAAACAAATAACAATAATAATAATAAATAATAAATAAATAAATAATAAATAAATAATAAGAATAATAATAAATAATAAACAAATAACAATAATAATAATAAATAATAAATAAATAAATAATAAATAAATAATAACAATAATAATAAATAGTAAATAAATATTAATTATAGTTATAATAACAATAATAATAAATAATAAATAAATAATAACAATAATAATAAATAGTAAATGAATATTAATTATAGTTATAATAACAATAATAATAAATAATAAATAAATAATAACAATAATAATAAATAGTAAATAAATATTAATTATAGTTATAATAACAATAATAATAAATAATCAATAAATAACAATAATAATAATAAATAATAAATAAATATTAATAATAATAGTAATAATAACAATAATAATAAATAATAAATAAATAATAACAATAATAATAAATAGTAAATAAATATTAATAATAGTAATAATAACAATAATAATAAATAATCAATAAATAATAACAGAAGGAGCAAACGCCCCGTAGTGGCCCATATGAGGCGTTTGTTTTGAACCAGAAGGGGCAAACGCCCCGTTGTGCTCCAAACGGGGGTCCGCGGTCACGTTTGCTTCAAAAACCCAACCCCCGGTCATCCACCAAGATTAATCGGGTCGGATTACTAACCTTGAAGTTGCAAACGAGGTCCAAACGAGATCCAAACGGTGGTCAGCGACGGTCAGCGGCGGTGGCGTAGAGAGCAAACGGGTGTCGAGAGGGTCGTTTGTGGGGAACCGGGGGGCGTTTTGGGGGTTAGTAGATGATAATACGCCACGTAGTGGGCACTACGTGGCGTTTAGCTTTATTTTTTTTTTTAATTTTTAATTTATATTATATATAATGATATTATATTAAATGTAATATATATAATTATATTTAAGTGTAATATAATTGATTATATTAAATATAATTATATTATCTTTTATTTTGTTTTATAATTATATTATATTTAATATTTATTATATATAATTTATAATAATTATAATGATATTATATTAAATGTAATATATATAATTATATTATCTTTTATTTTGTTTTATATAATTATATTTAATATTTATTATATATAAATGTAATGTAATCTAATTATATATTATTGGTTCGAAACGTTATCAATAATTATACAAAGTTACAAAGTTTCGTGGTGATAATATACTTCTTTGTTTGCTTCTATAATCGATCTATACCGTTGGATTCGTTCTTGATAAACCAGCTCCCACGCACCGGCCGCATCATTTCGGTAACGTTTCCAGACCGCACTTAGAGTTGGAATCGGATAATCCCCTTCCAACCTTATGTTGACGAAATGTTGTGGCATATGAAGAAGACAAACCACATTATGTTGTGGTAGTGTCGATGGAGCTAACCATAACGGGAAAAACGTGATACACCCTTGTTGACTGATAAGGTGAACTATAACGCCAAATCTTTGTGCAACAACGAGTCCTGTATAAGGCATAAGCATCCAATGTTCTTCAGGTGCAGGTTTGATATCAAACCAGTTTATGCTATGACGTATTGCTTCATATAAATTTTCATCAACGGAGTTAAGAACATATCTGTATGCTTCCCTATTGGTGTCCACCTCTTGTAACAGTTGCTGTCGAACGAAACCCCATTGATTTTCATCGAACCCTAACCCAACGGCTATAGACCTGAATCCACAATTACCATCTGGCATAACATCTTGTATGTTGCTTACATAACAATGAAGCATTGAAGGAATGTAACGACCAAATCGTCTAAGATTGTTCATTCCTTCTGGTTTCACTGGCGAGGCAACTACCGAGTCAACTTGACTTGTCTCGAGTCCTTTTTTCCCTCTAGAAGACGTTGAACGACTACGTTGGAGGGCGGGTCTTTGCTGGTTTGACATTGCTGGAGTGAATGAACTATGCCTTAGAAGTTGAAAACTACTCTCTTGTGAGTCGACAACTGCGCTTTGTCTAGATTCACTCCCCCTTTGTTGTTGAGTCTTCAATGTCGGACGTCCGCGTGTATCCTTCTGAACCAATGGCGTTTTCTTTTCACTTTTAAACGGAAACACCTGCGAAAGTATTTTTTTTAACCAGACTCTTTTTCACTGACTCAGGTTTTGAATTTATTTCCTGCGTCACCAGACCCATTTGTCCTGCAACGTCGATTTCTTCATCTTCTAGAAGTGTCGGGTACTTAGTATCAAGTTTTGTCCAGAAGATGTCTATATCAGAAAGCGGGATAATCGTGTCTGTATACAAATGAAAGGAAAATAATCAGTTTACAACAAAAAAAATGTAAAAAACAAACAAAGAGGAATTGATTACAGTAATTTGATACCTGTATTTTCGTATGTTGAGATCCGACAGGCACATGGCAAGCCACAACTTGTCCACAACTGGTGGCCGCATGACATACTACCTTGACGCATAACCTTGATCTTATTTATTTCATCAAGTAGTAAATCAAGAGCTTTATGTGAAACCTTGCCACGTAAGTTATTAAACAAGGGTATTTTATGATGACCCATTATCTTTATTAAACTTGTTTCAAACCCATGTTTCATGTTTACCTCCTGCAATTCTATCATTTGATCAACAAAACCTACCAGTGTCGAGAGCGAGTTATTAGTGGTTCTTAGATATCCTTTTAAGTTTGAATGTTGACTCTCGACTCTGTTAGTTGTACGTTGACCAAAGTTAGGCGTTCTGTTAGTCCAGGCTGTGACAAACATGTCTTTGTATGGGTTTAACCAAGTCTGAGTCACATAATTCAAAACCCCTGAAATAAAAAAAAACTATGACATACGAAAACGTAATTTTACCAAAAATAATGATAATGATATTGAATGACGCTTACTTTGACGGTTATCTGAGACAAGTTGTTGGTACAGGCGGTTATAGTTGTAGTCGTAAATTTCTGGCGACGAAGAGTCACACAAATTCCCCCAACGACCCTTAAACTTTTTCCAGTCACCGTCTGAAAAACTCGCCTTGCAGTGTTTTGCGATATTTTCGCTTATGTGCCACCTGCATAAATACCTGGAAGCGTGCGGAAAGACCTTACGACATGCATTCATCAGAGCAAGGTCTCTGTCGGTTATTATCACACGGGGCTCCATACACTTATCTAGCATATCTTTTACTCGTTCTAGAACCCAATGATAATTTTCCTCTTTTTCTTTACTCACGAACGCGTGAGCAATACAAAACGTATGGTGTGTTGAGGTAACACCAACTATCTGTACAAAAGGAAGTTTGTACATGTTAGTCTTGTAAGTCGCGTCGATCATAAGAACATGTGGGAACGCACGCCACCAGGTGTATGATTTTTTATGACAAAAGAAAATCTCCTCCACGACATTCGTTTCAGAGTTTTCCCGAGTAAAGTATACGTAATTTTTAGTATGTAGCAGGTTCTCTAAGACCTGCATTGGGGTTGATCCGATTTTTTGTTTATTTTTAAATTTATGCTGCACATTGTATACGTCTCTACGGATGGAGACGTTGTTGGGATTCTGCTTCTTTAGGCTGGAAAGTATGTTGCGTGGGTCCATGTGTTGCTCAGTCAGATGGTGCACCATGTTTTGTTCCTGCTCGGACATTCTTCTAACAAACGGGTGCCCCTCAAGATTTTGAGCAGGTTCATGGTTGTGTTTGTCGTTTCTGACCTGAAGCTTCCAACCATAAGAATCAGAGTCGTATATCCCTATTAATTTAAAAGGACACCCGATTTTCTTGCTACCGGTACGCCTTAAGATGGCTGTACTATTGTGTTCACCACCACGATCACACACAAGCCAGATTTTGTTGACCTCATCGGTCCCCTTCTTTTTCTTAGATCGTCCGGTAACTACGATGTATCCATTATCAAGGGCTCTAGTTTTCACCCATGCCATCAGCTCCTCCACAGAAATGAATATCTGAAAACAATGTTGTCATTAAACTAATGCCCATCTAACTAAAAACAAGTGAAAATATATTACCTCATTGGTATTCCAGTCCATATTTTGGTAGACAATGTCAGCTTTTTCCTTTTTAACGGCCACTTGGGGTGGTTGTGATTGTTCACCACCGTAACATTCCCTGTTAACGTCTTCATCATAGCAAGGTTCCTGGTTCAAATCAAACTGCCAGTACGAAGTTTGACCCGCAACCTCTTCGTTAAGATCTGGCAATGCCGGTCTATTTGTCGCCTCAGACGATTGCACACCAGTCTCATCCTTAAAAACATTATGATTAGTTTGTCATTTGATTAACAATAAAAGCAAGTAAATACAGTTTCGTACCTGATATGTTTCAGCCACACGCGAAACGTCGGAATATTGACCAAAGAAAAAGTCTCCGTCCCACCAAGACATATTTCAAATAAAAAATACGGCTATAGAGTGTAGATATTTATTAAACGAAACAAGAGAAACTGGTTCAAGTATTTGGAAAGTGATTCGAGGGAATGCGTAATATTGTAACTCAGTATGTGTATATATGGGCGATGAATTCGTAAGTTGCAAACTATTTGTCACGTTTTAAACATTAAACGCCACGTAGTGGTCACTACGGGGCGTTTAGGGTTATCCCTAAACGCCCCGTAGTGACCACTACGTGACGTTTGGGTCTAATCAACTGAAATGTCGGAAGCTTTTGCAGAACCTCGTACGAAAACGCCTCGTAGTGGGCACTACGGGGCGTTTAGGTACGAATTGTACTAGCTCGGTCAAACGACAGGTACCATGATTAGACCTAAACGCCCCGTAGTGCCCACTACGAGGCGTTTTCGTACAATTCCTATTTTATATTATAAAATAGGGTGGTGTTAAACTTACACCCCAAAATAATGTCTGCACACCCCTCAAACGCCCCGTAGTGGCCACTACGGGGCGTTTAGGTACGAATTGTACTAGCTCGGTCAAACGACAGGTACCATGATTAGACCTAAACGCCCCGTAGTGCCCACTACGAGGCGTTTTCGTACGAGGTTCTGCAAAAGCTTCCGACATTTCAGTTGATTAGACCCAAACGTCACGTAGTGGTCACTACGGGGCGTTTAGGGATAACCCTAAACGCCCCGTAGTGACCACTACGTGGCGTTTAATGTTTAAAACGTGACAAATAGTTTGCAACTTACGAATTCATCGCCCATATATACACATACTGAGTTACAATATTACGCATTCCCTCGAATCACTTTCCAAATACTTGAACCAGTTTCTCTTGTTTCGTTTAATAAATATCTACACTCTATAGCCGTATTTTTTATTTGAAATATGTCTTGGTGGGACGGAGACTTTTTCTTTGGTCAATATTCCGACGTTTCGCGTGTGGCTGAAACATATCAGGTACGAAACTGTATTTACTTGCTTTTATTGTTAATCAAATGACAAACTAATCATAATGTTTTTAAGGATGAGACTGGTGTGCAATCGTCTGAGGCGACAAATAGACCGGCATTGCCAGATCTTAACGAAGAGGTTGCGGGTCAAACTTCGTACTGGCAGTTTGATTTGAACCAGGAACCTTGCTATGATGAAGACGTTAACAGGGAATGTTACGGTGGTGAACAATCACAACCACCCCAAGTGGCCGTTAAAAAGGAAGAAGCTGACATTGTGTACCAAAATATGGACTGGAATACCAATGAGGTAATATATTTTCACTTGTTTTTAGTTAGATGGGCATTAGTTTAATGACAACATTGTTTTCAGATATTCATTTCTGTGGAGGAGCTGATGGCATGGGTGAAAACTAGAGCCCTTGATAATGGATACATCGTAGTTACCGGACGATCTAAGAAAAAGAAGGGGACCGATGAGGTCAACAAAATCTGGCTTGTGTGTGATCGTGGTGGTGAACACAATAGTACAGCCATCTTAAGGCGTACCGGTAGCAAGAAAATCGGGTGTCCTTTTAAATTAATAGGGATATACGACTCTGATTCTTATGGTTGGAAGCTTCAGGTCAGAAACGACAAACACAACCATGAACCTGCTCAAAATCTTGAGGGGCACCCGTTTGTTAGAAGAATGTCCGAGCAGGAACAAAACATGGTGCACCATCTGACTGAGCAACACATGGACCCACGCAACATACTTTCCAGCCTAAAGAAGCAGAATCCCAACAACGTCTCCATCCGTAGAGACGTATACAATGTGCAGCATAAATTTAAAAATAAACAAAAAATCGGATCAACCCCAATGCAGGTCTTAGAGAACCTGCTACATACTAAAAATTACGTATACTTTACTCGGGAAAACTCTGAAACGAATGTCGTGGAGGAGATTTTCTTTTGTCATAAAAAATCATACACCTGGTGGCGTGCGTTCCCACATGTTCTTATGATCGACGCGACTTACAAGACTAACATGTACAAACTTCCTTTTGTACAGATAGTTGGTGTTACCTCAACACACCATACGTTTTGTATTGCTCACGCGTTCGTGAGTAAAGAAAAAGAGGAAAATTATCATTGGGTTCTAGAACGAGTAAAAGATATGCTAGATAAGTGTATGGAGCCCCGTGTGATAATAACCGACAGAGACCTTGCTCTGATGAATGCATGTCGTAAGGTCTTTCCGCACGCTTCCAGGTATTTATGCAGGTGGCACATAAGCGAAAATATCGCAAAACACTGCAAGGCGAGTTTTTCAGACGGTGACTGGAAAAAGTTTAAGGGTCGTTGGGGGAATTTGTGTGACTCTTCGTCGCCAGAAATTTACGACTACAACTATAACCGCCTGTACCAACAACTTGTCTCAGATAACCGTCAAAGTAAGCGTCATTCAATATCATTATCATTATTTTTGGTAAAATTACGTTTTCGTATGTCATAGTTTTTTTTTATTTCAGGGGTTTTGAATTATGTGACTCAGACTTGGTTAAACCCATACAAAGACATGTTTGTCACAGCCTGGACTAACAGAACGCCTAACTTTGGTCAACGTACAACTAACAGAGTCGAGAGTCAACATTCAAACTTAAAAAGGTATCTAAGAACCACTAATAACTCGCTCTCGACACTGGTAGGTTTTGTTGATCAAATGATAGAATTGCAGGAGGTAAACAGGAAACATGGGTTTGAAACAAGTTTAATAAAGACAATGGGTCATCATAAAATACCCTTGTTTAATAACTTACGTGGCAAGGTTTCACATAAAGCTCTTGATTTACTACTTGATGAAATAAATAAGATCAAGGTTATGCGTCAAGGTAGTATGTCATGCGGCCACCAGTTGTGGACAAGTTGTGGCTTGCCATGTGCCTGTCGGATCTCAACATACGAAAATACAGGTATCAAATTACTGTAATCAATTCCTCTTTGTTTGTTTTTACATTTTTTTTGTTGTAAACTGATTATTTTCCTTTCATTTGTATACAGACACGATTATCCCGCTTTCTGATATAGACATCTTCTGGACAAAACTTGATACTAAGTACCCGACACTTCTAGAAGACGAAGAAATCGACGTTGCAGGACAAATGGGTCTGGTGACGCAGGAAATAAATTCAAAACCTGAGTCAGTGAAAAAGAGTCTGGTTAAAAAAATACTTTCGCAGGTGTTTCCGTTTAAAAGTGAAAAGAAAACGCCATTGGTTCAGAAGGATACACGCGGACGTCCGACATTGAAGACTCAACAACAAAGGGGGAGTGAATCTAGACAAAGCGCAGTTGTCGACTCACAAGAGAGTAGTTTTCAACTTCTAAGGCATAGTTCACTCACTCCAGCAATGTCAAACCAGCAAAGACCCGCCCTCCAACGTAGTCGTTCAACGTCTTCTAGAGGGAAAAAAGGACTCGAGACAAGTCAAGTTGACTCGGTAGTTGCCTCGCCAGTGAAACCAGAAGGAATGAACAATCTTAGACGATTTGGTCGTTACATTCCTTCAATGCTTCATTGTTATGTAAGCAACATACAAGATGTTATGCCAGATGGTAATTGTGGATTCAGGTCTGTAGCCGTTGGGTTAGGGTTCGATGAAAATCAATGGGGTTTCGTTCGACAGCAACTGTTACAAGAGGTGGACACCAATAGGGAAGCATACAGATATGTTCTTAACTCCGTTGATGAAAATTTATATGAAGCAATACGTCATAGCATAAACTGGTTTGATATCAAACCTGCACCTGAAGAACATTGGATGCTTATGCCTTATACAGGACTCGTTGTTGCACAAAGATTTGGCGTTATAGTTCACCTTATCAGTCAACAAGGGTGTATCACGTTTTTCCCGTTATGGTTAGCTCCATCGACACTACCACAACATAATGTGGTTTGTCTTCTTCATATGCCACAACATTTCGTCAACATAAGGTTGGAAGGGGATTATCCGATTCCAACTCTAAGTGCGGTCTGGAAACGTTACCGAAATGATGCGGCCGGTGCGTGGGAGCTGGTTTATCAAGAACGAATCCAACGGTATAGATCGATTATAGAAGCAAACAAAGAAGTATATTATCACCACGAAACTTTGTAACTTTGTATAATTATTGATAACGTTTCGAACCAATAATATATAATTAGATTACATTACATTATATATAATAAATATTAAATATAATTATATAAAACAAAATAAAAGATAATATAATTATATATATTACATTTAATATAATATCATTATAATTATTATAAATTATATATAATAAATATTAAATATAATATAATTATATAAAACAAAATAAAAGATAATATAATTATATTTAATATAATCAATTATATTACATTTAAATATAATTATATATATTACATTTAATATAATATCATTATATATAATATAAATTAAAAATTAAAAAAAAAAAATAAAGCTAAACGCCACGTAGTGCCCACTACGTGGCGTATTATCATCTACTAACCCCCAAAACGCCCCCCGGTTCCCCACAAACGACCCTCTCGACACCCGTTTGCTCTCTACGCCACCGCCGCTGACCGTCGCTGACCACCGTTTGGATCTCGTTTGGACCTCGTTTGCAACTTCAAGGTTAGTAATCCGACCCGATTAATCTTGGTGGATGACCGGGGGTTGGGTTTTTGAAGCAAACGTGACCGCGGACCCCCGTTTGGAGCACAACGGGGCGTTTGCCCCTTCTGGTTCAAAACAAACGCCTCATATGGGCCACTACGGGGCGTTTGCTCCTTCTGTTATTATTTATTGATTATTTATTATTATTGTTATTATTACTATTATTAATATTTATTTACTATTTATTATTATTGTTATTATTTATTTATTATTTATTATTATTGTTATTATTACTATTATTATTAATATTTATTTATATTTATTATTATTATTGTTATTTATTGATTATTTATTATTATTGTTATTATAACTATAATTAATATTTATTTACTATTTATTATTATTGTTATTATTTATTTATTATTTATTATTATTGTTATTATAACTATAATTAATATTCATTTACTATTTATTATTATTATTATTTATTATTTATTATTATTGTTATTATAACTATAATTAATATTTATTTACTATTTATTATTATTGTTATTATTTATTTATTATTTATTTATTATTATTTATTATTATTATTGTTATTTGTTTATTATTTATTATTATTCTTATTATTTATTTATTATTTATTATTTATTATTTATTATTATTATTGTTATTTGTTTATTATTTATTATTATTCTTATTATTTATTTGTTATTTATTGTTATTATTTATTATTACTATTATTATTATTATTATTTATTATTTATTATCGTAATTTGTTTTATTTGTTCATTCTTCAGATATGTCTTCTTCTGATGAGATGGAGATTGCTGATGACGATGTGGGACAGCCGCATGTTGATGATCTAGATGTCGATCATTTCGACGAGCTTATGGACCATCCCTGGTTGGCATTTCCTCAGGGGACGAGCGCGCGTAAGAGGCGCGATCGTCTCCTGAAGAAGGAGATGGGCAACCAGAAGGCGATTGACTATGACCTGTTGGCCGAGCTTGGCCAGCAGGAGAGGATGACAGCGATCATTGGCGAGGACACGCCATGGTCTCGTCTTTTTGAGATGACGTATGCTCCACAGTACCGACTTATCACTGTGGAGTTTCTTTCGACATTTAGGTACAGGCCTCAGGCTCCTGATTTCCAGCCACAGCCGGGTCAGGCCCAGCCGGCAGAGGTTTCCTTTAGACTCTGCGGGGCCGCGTACCATTTGTCTTTGGCCGAGTTTGGGAGCGTCCTCGGTTTGTACACCGAGGAGGAGACTCATATGCCGATCTACACGACGGCTATTCATACAGCTGACGACGCCGTCGTCAGTGCTTGGTGGCCTCGGATAGGCGACGACGCCTTTGTCCGCAGCGCCCGGGTCACGCGTATTCGTGACCCGCTCATTCGGTATTTGCACCGGTGCATTGCCTCGTCTGTTACAGGACGTGGCATGAGCCAGGAGTGGTGCACTTTACAGGATTTATTTTTTTTGTATTGTATATTGAGTGGGAGACCGTGCAACCTTGCACGTTGTCTCGCCGAGTACTTTAGCACGTATACCACCGCCAGGAGAGGGGGCTGATCTTCGGGGGGGTGTATGTGACCCGTATTGCTCGTTTTAACGGGCTTATAGATATGGAGCCTGCCGGTATGGAGGCCTTTCATCCAGTTCGTTTAGATCGACGGACAGTGCTTGGCATGCGTATCGCGCAGACATTCCCACGGGTCGGGCTTCGATTTTCGCTCGAGAGGGGGGTCATTTGGCAGCCGGGGCCAAATGATCTCCATTACAGAGACGAGGACCCTATGCCTGTGTTCCCACAGCCGCAGCCACAGCAGCCGCCACCGCCGCCACATGGCGAGGGGGAGCCGCATCAGGATGTGCCACATCAGCATCCTGAGCGCATATACAGAGCGGTGCGGCTTCCCGCTCGTGTCGAGGCTATGATACAGGGGATAGCTGATTCGACGCAGCAGCTCATCCAGCAGCATGAGCACATGCAGCAGCAGCAGCTCGAGCTCACGCAGCAGCTGTTGCAGATACAGCAGCAGCAGACGCAGATCCTACAGCAGCAGTCTGATCAGACGCGACGACTGGATCGGTTGGAGGATCTGATCTCGTGGCATGTGCATGTCGAGCTTAGGCATGTAGAAGGTGAGGGTATTCAGCTTCCTGCAGTTCCTCGGCCACGAGATTATCCTCCTCCACCTCCACCTCCACCTTAGTATTTTCAGTCATATTTGTATTTGTTAAACAGACACTTGTATTCATGTTTATAGTTTGTATATATTTGGTTGTTTTGGTTGATGATGCGTGCATATATCTGGTTGTTTTAGTTATTGATGCGTGTTTATTATTTAAATATGCTTTGTTGGTGATACGTGTTTATTATTATATGTTTTTCTTGTTGATGCGTGTTTATTATTTAAATATGTTTTGGTTGGTGATGCATTATTTATCGTATTATTCTGTAACATCAGTATGCTTAAACAAAGAACGTCATTCATATATAAATTATTTAATATATTTTAATTTTAATTAAATCTAAAAATTAAAAACATTTTTAGCTTTCAAAACTAAATGTTTTAAAAAACAATTAAAAAATAAACGAACTGAGAGACCGTAAAAAATAAAAAACAAGTTTTAAACAAAAAAATATTAGATTTTTACAAACAAAAAAACAAGCGTTTAAAAAAATAACTAAACTTTTACGTACGAGAGATACGTCGTCGTAAAATAAAAATGCTACGAGAGATACGTCGCAAAATACGCAAAATATAAAAATAGTTTTTAACAAAAAAACTATATTTTTACACCTCAAAAATCATACCCAAACCCCCCAAATCACCCTCAAACGACCCAAGCTGTTGCGCGTTTGTTTTTTTTAGACCTAAACGCCCCGTAGTGGTCACTACGTGGCGTATAGGTCCTGAAAAAGCTGAGAAAAGAATTCTGTCGTTTAAGGTTGTCAGTCTGTGGCTCAAACGCCCCGTAGTGGCCACTACGGGGCGTATGAGTGGCGGCGGGGTGTTGAATTAAAATCCTGGGGTGTGTAGATAACCCCTCCCATAAAATATCATCTTAAATTCTGTTTAAACGCGCAGAAAGCATATGTATTATCTTAAACATAGTTATTAAAAGTTTAAGTTAATATGCATTTATTTATTTATTAAAATTTTGAAAGGGTATGAAATAAAAAGTATGTGATTAACGATCAACACAGATAAATAAGGGGAAATTTATATTATAAAAAGATTTTCAATTAATAATCAATATTTGAAAGCCTAATAATTTTCTTTAAACTAATATGGAAATCAAATAATCATAATAATTATTTTTATTATTTATATGTTTTTTTAACTAGCTATCTCCAAATACCACTGCTTAAATAGTCACATAAATACCATCATTTAAGAGGAATTCACAACAGAAAACCTCGAGCTCAACGTAAATTATTTGTTTGCTTCAGATGATACTTAAACCCATAATCTCTCATTTAAGAAGTTAGGTTCATAGATATTAACAGTTGATACTCTATTTATCCGACGGTTATCCAAATTAGTCTTAAAAAAGACAATTATTAGACATCAACGTTGATGAACACTAGTTTGTCCAATCACTTTGCGGCGGCTCCTATTTTATTTTACTTTGGCTTATGTTATGTTATTTATTAACTTATAAACCCCTGACTTATATGGTTAAATAAACAAAATAAATAAATAAAAATCAGTAGTGGAAAATATAATAATTATCTATATTAAATTTATATAAAATCAATATTTTATTATAAAGAAAAAAAAGTGAAAAATATTGAAGACACCATATAAAAACATGTGTTCTACTAGTGAAGCATGTGTTTTTTTTTAAACATAGTTATTAAAAGGTCATATCAGCATGTATATATTTATTTATTAAAATTCTAAAAGGATATGAAATAAAATGTATGTGATTAACGATCAACAACATAGATAAATAAGGGGAAATTTATATTATAAAGAGATTTTCGATTAATAACCAATATTTTTAAAAGCTTAATAATTTTTTTATTTTAAAATTAAAATAAAAATTAGTTGCTATTATTTATCTTAAATCATTTAAACATAATAATTATTTTTATTAACAACAATTATTAGTTTCCGTATACATAAAATACACGTACTCCATCAACGTTCTTGAACACTAGTTTGTCGCAGTCCAATCACTATGTGGGGTTTTTTTTTTATATTTATTTTATTTTATTTTGGCTTATGTTATTTATTTATTAATTTTTTTTTGAACGACAAATGTTATCTCCTCTTAAACTACTCCACAATAATTACACCATTGAATGGGCTAGAAGTCATGACCTCCCATTCTAAGAGGCAAAGCCTCTATAAAGTAGGTTAGTCCTACAATGACATTTATTTATTAATTGATATACACCCGTCACTTATACGGTTAAATAAATAAAAAATTAAAAAATAGTTGGTAATAGAATATATAATAATTATCTACAATTAAAATATTTAAATTTATTATTTTAATAATTAATATCAATATTTTATTAAAAAGAAAAAAAAAGTGAAAAAAATGGAAGAAACTAGATAAAAACATGTTGACGCATTTTCAATGTGACACCAAGTGAAGGATCGTGCTCGGATTTTACCCAGGAATCATTCTGACGGAAGGCGAATGTTTACCTATTTCATGGTGTTTTTGTCATGGTTGTAGAAGTCACTAGACGCAAGCCGGACGGCGAGGTACCGTTTAGGGACTAATTGAGATTAATCAGTGTTAGGTGGATTGGAATTTTATACGTAATTTTACAAATATATACTATATACACACATAAATATTAATAATTTAATATAATACTTTAAATAATTTAAAAAATAAACTGAAACATACTAAGTGAAATACTTCAAAGTTCAAACTTAAACATTAATTTCAAAGTTTAGAGATGAATTTCGGTATTTAGTGGCTATTTTAGTTGTCTCAGATGTTAAATTCGAAGTTTAAGAGACATATCAATGATTTTGGATTGAGAAATGTCTCAAATAATCATTGATCTGGGTCCTTTTTATCCGAAAAAAGTCAAAAAAAAACAACAAAAATTGCCCGCTTAAGGCAAAATCGACAAGGTTGGAAGGCGCCTAGCGCCTATGCTCCGCCTCGGCCGATTTTTACAACACTGGTTTTTGAGCATCAGAGGGTAAGTCTTTACTTCTGCTAGGTTGTCCTGGTTAAGATAACATACTAGTATGTGAAGACCTCTGTCCTCTGTAGCTCGACAAAAAATATAATACTATGTGTTCTTTTATTTAATATAAGAAGGATGAAAAAACAAAGGTAAGGAGAAACAAGAGACTGTATGCGTCCTTCTAAGCTATCTTTTATTATAGTAGATTTTCAACATTTTCTAGTGTTTGGGTTATTCATTTATTTTCTATGTTAACTTCATCGTTACATTTGCATTACAAACATTCAGGTTTTATAGTATAGAGATGCTCACTTTTGAACGTGACACGTTTAAAGTTTACATCAAAGTAACAGTCCTTGCGTCGCGTTTTTGTATCTACGTTTTAATATGCAAGATCTTGTCTGTATTTTGATATTCAAGATCATAACTAGATAAGGAACTTTAACAATTAGTTATCAAAGTAAATAGCCACCACACTATTCTATGTGTTATATTTATTTCGTTTTAACATAGACAACAAAATTAACTTCTCTTAGGCTATGTGTTATCATCAAGCCCCCCTCACTCCACGTAGGCGTCACGTAATCAACCAACACCATCACCCCCTCATCACTTCACATCATCTTTTCCTATGTTATCCATCACGCCCCCATCACTCCACGTCATCACCACCTTTATTCAATATTCTATTATTTGATTTTTATTATTTTTAATTGAAAATAAAATTCAAAAAAGAGATAATATAATTAAAAAAATATAAAATTACAAAATAAAACTAAAAAAAATTACATAATAAAAAAATACTATAAAAAAAATTAATCCATATTATATTTTTTCATTATCCGCTCCTTCGTCTTCTCGGCCATTTCACGAGCGCGACCGGTTAAGTGATCGGTTGGAGTCCACAACAATTTCATATCATTGTTGTATTGTTTTTGCTCCTGTAAGTCGACAAATTTTTGTAACGACTCGGAGATTGTATCCAACGTTTCTTTATAATCGGTTGAAGACGAGGCTTGTGGTCATTTACCCTTGTTGTTTCGACCGGGCGGACGTTGAGGAGAGGTTGGCGGGGGCATGTCCATTTCGACCTCCTCATCCGACTCGTTTAAGTTAACGAAACATCGACCGGTTGAGTCGGATTGAGTGGTCGTGTACTTGCCGGACGATGACGTCTTCGTCCGTTTCGAAGTTTGTAACTTCGGGACGGGATGCCATTTGGTTGATTTTCTCATAACTTGTCACGCCGCGATATGAGTAAATGGCCCGCGTCAACATCAGGTTCCGGTTGATTCTCAGATACGTTGTCAAAGGCGGGTGAGTTTTGGTTGAAAAAAGGTTGTTGTGGGTACCAATTTGAGAAGGTTAAAAACGGGTTTGGGTTGTTTGGATTGTTTGGATCGAGTTGAGGTCGGTAACAATTCATAAACGGGTTAAAGTATGAGTTGTTTGGGTTGTTTGGATCCATGATAGTGTAGAAAGTTTTGAAGATTAGAAGATTTTTTGAGAGAGTTTAAATAATTTTTGAGAATTTTTGAAGAAATTTATGTGGGTTGAATGAGTTTATATAGGGTTTAATTTAATTTTTTTTTTGTTTCAAACGGTCACATAGCCGTTAGGTTTTTTTTTTTTTTTTTTTCCCTCAAATGCTCGTCACCCCGTGACCCAGCTCACGCCTCCATCCTTCACGCCCAGTTGTATTGGGGGAGGGCGCCACCGGGGAGTGACCGGCCCCTCTCACGCCCCACTCACCTTCCATAACACATACCCTTAGATGGTTAGAGTCTTTGAGTACATAAAAGATGTTTTGGATTCGATCTCTAATGCCTCTTCTTATCCTATTCTAGCCAATTAAAAAGAATCACGTGCATCTTGTGGGAAAAAGAAAACTCAATATCTTTATTATAATAAAATATCCCCCAATGCTCCTCTTAAATCCGCAAGATGACAGGGGTTTCATCTTGTGACTGAAAGATCATGGGCTCAAGCCCTGTCAGGGGCAATTTAAAGGACATCCAAGTGAGGGATGAAATCTTTAACTTAATATCAGGCTCTGGACCAATAAGGGGCATTTAGTGGATTCTCGCGCATCTGGTGTGAACACATCTTACCTCTGCCCGGTGGGCCCTATTAGACATACGTGGTATGTCAGATCGTCATCGTTCAAAAAAAATCCGCAAGATGGCACAATTATGCACTATTCATTAGATGATATTTATAAGTAGTTAAGGAATATTCTTAAGGCTCGGTTTGACATGAGGCAATAGAATGAAAATGACGAAAGAAAAGAAAAGAAAAGAAATAAAATGAAACGAAATGAATTAAATTATTATTTTGTATTGTTTGGTGAGGAAGAAAAGATAACTATACGGAATACAATACATTAAAAATGATCAAAATCGGGTCATGGGTCAACTAATGCTTCAGGTCATGGGTCAAAGCATTCGTTGAGTTATTGTTTATGGTATAGGTAGGACTATGATTTGGGTATTGGTTTGAGAAATGAAATGGGTCAGATTATGGTTCAAGACATGCGTTAGTTTATGATTTAGGGCATGAATCAAGTCATATGTAAGATTATAGAATATAGATGGAATCATGGTTTGAGACTTGGGGTAAGGTTATTAACTAAAAAAACATTTCATTTCTTTCGAAAATACATATTTCCAAAAAAAAAGTGAAAAACGATAAAAACAAAAAAAAAATTATATTTTTTGATTTCATTTATATGTGATTAAAGATGTTTACTTTCATTTTAATGTAATATATTCTATTACACATTGCATTCATGTATACGAAAAACACCTTAGAGTGTTAAACCGACAAGGTTAGAGCTTAAATTTATCCTCTAAATAGGTTAATCGGAAACCATAAGGTTGATTGTTTTTTCTTCATTCAATTATACACAGTTATATTATCATAGCATTTTAAGAAACTAACTTCACATTAGATACGTGACTCTAAATTGCGACGTTCTTGGACGCAAACTAAACCAAAAATCAAATTTTGGCTATTACCGAAGCGATACTACGTTCAGCTGCGCGTTCTCTACGAGCCATCTATACAAATACGAATATGAAGTTTGATTAGGAATAGAATATGATTGATAGAAAATAATTTAGACTTGTGACATTTGTTTCGTCTAAGATATAATAATAAAAAATTTATTATTAATCATAGATGAAATGTCATGGAATATAAAATCAATTAATAAATCAATTGAGTTTGCTTTAAATCCTAACATATGTATTAAAGTCATTTGAATTTGATTAATAATCATTTAGAATTTATGTTGTTTGTAAGAAGTTAACATGCTTTGGCCTATAGCTAAAATACTTTTATAGAAAAATCCCCAGGTAAGCCAGACTGGTCCCTCGTCAGGGATTATGAATCGCTTTCCTAAACAAGAGTCTCAATTACTGGTATTCACCCTTCCAGTTAGTACATGTCTTTCTTAACAACCTAATTCTAATGAGATTATAAGCAAATCATTTGAACTTGTTTGAAAACATGAGGAATGGTATCTAAAATTGAATACCGGGTGACATACTAGAATCATTTAGTTTGTAAAGTGTTTGCTGTGATATGTTTTGGCCTATAAGTGATCATACTTTCATCAGAAGTTACCAGGAAAGCTAGACAGGTCCCACAGTACTTCGGGGATTTATACGAATAGCTTTCCTAGACAGGAATTCCAACTACCAGTACTACACCCTTCCAGTTAGTACATATCCACCTCACAAACCTAATTCTAACGGGATCATAAAATCAACATTGGAATTTCCTAAACTTAATTTCTCTAAGGAATGAGTTCATAACTTATCAACTAATGTGACAACCAGTACCAGACCGTCCGGCAAGTCCGTACGGTGTGTGTACTTTCACCAATTACTGTGTGCAAATACAGTGTGTAAACAGTTGTGTGGCAACAGAACTCAGAAAACAAAGCACAGTTGTATGTGTTTAAGTGAAAACTTAAATACAGTAAATACAACTCAAGAGAAACGACAGTGTACAAGTGAACAACGAAAACAAGTCGGTTGCGATCTGATATCCATAGATGACAGGAATCAGATGACCGACAAATCGGTATGAAAATAATGTGAAAACAGGAGGTTAGTTGAGTCCGTCAGTGAGGAAACATAACTTGAAACAATATTGCAGTGTCGTTTCAGAACAACGAACTGACAGTATGTTTGTGTGGGTGACGATTCACACAAACATATCTGTGAGTTTAACGTTTTGAAATGATGACTGGGAAGTAGAAAACAAAAGTCAGAAAGCCAAACCATCGACGTGTTCGTTCGAATGACGATTCGAACGAATACGTGAGATGGTGACGTGATCTGACGAACCAAAAACGAATTTCGACACGAACGAAAGTAAATTAAAAAAATAAAATAAATAATATTTTACAATTTTGAAACTCATCAAAATAATTAAATTAACTTCTTTTATTTAAAATGTATAAACTACGCGAAAAATTCCGGAAACGCAACGAAAACGCAAACCTAGCAACCGAAACGAACCCGAACCCTCTCGGGGTATAAAAACAACAAATGAGGTGTTCTTCCTCATTTGCAATCAGCCCTTTCTCTCTCTAACTCAAAATCCCGCACCCTCTCTCTCTAACATTTTGAATCTTCAAATCATCATATCTTGATCAATTCTTGATGGATTTTGGTGTTCTTGGTGTCCACGCGTAGCTAACAACGAGCTCTACAAGGAAGTACAACAGATCTACGCGTTTAACCGGCCAAATTCGAAGTGTGATCCAAAGAAAGTCACGAGAATTAGGGTTTTCTTTTTAGAGTTTTGGCTCGATCCACTCATGAAAGCGGTTAGCCATCTCCTTGTTGTAACCACTCACTCTCGACAACCTTTCTGATACACCACGACGTGTGAACGACCTTAGAATCAGTACATTCAAGGGGGATGATGATGAGGCCGAAGTACAGGTTCGTGTAGTGGCTGGGTATGGCCGAACCGGGGGTGGGAGTCGCGAACCAGTGCTGAACCCTGCTGCTGTGCCAACCACGAACCCTGCACCACTCCAGCGAACCCATGTGCATGGGCGAACCTTCTGAGTCAAGGAGCTGCTGCCTAGCCGAACCTTTCCATAACCGCCAAACCTATCTTCATGAACGAACCCATCTGGTGCCACCGAACCTTCATGCAGCATGAGCGAACCTTTCCCAATGCATGAACCTTCCTACTCGCGAACCCACATGGTCAGCCGAACCTTGTTCCCTTTTACGAACCCTGGCAACTCCAACGAACCTGGATAGGTGGCACTCGGACGAACCCCTCTGCGAACCATCGTAACTGTCGAAGCTTCGGCCAACCACATTCTTTGGAGCGCTGAACCATGGGACACGAACCATCAGGATGAAGCCTCTCGTTAGCCGAACCCTGACCTCAACGAACCCAAGGGTTCGCTGGAAACCACACCTGGCCATTCTATTCGTTTATCCTAGACAGTGCCCTTAATCGGCCCACAACCCCATTTTTGTTATACGTTTCCCACTTCCCAGCCGATCTAAATCACTTGGGCCAATTTGTTTGTTTCGGCCCAAAACTCTGTGATGCTAAGCAGATCAATCGGCCCATTTACATATGGTTGGCCCAACAATTGATACGTGGCCCATATGAATCCTTGAACACGAGATCAATCGTTCCATTCTAGACACACACGTAATTTCGGCCCAAGAATTTCCTTGGCCCAAGTGGTTTGGCCCACACGAAAATCATAAGTCCCAGAAGTTTATGGATTCGGCCCACATTGACTCACGGGCCCAACACGATGTAATAACACATGAAACCTCGACCCAATCGAATTGGCCCAAGACTAATTACATTCGGCCCACTTGAATTAGGGTATAACTTAATACGTTCATAAGATCTAAAACATTATGTTTTACAAGGATCATGTGATGGTTATTTACTAACGGTGAAACAATCTACCCAAGCTATTATAATGTATAAAAGGTTTATAACCTTTTAGCTAAAACCTAAATTGGAGTATTTATACGTAACAGTAAATTTCAAGGTTTACCACATAAAATAATTTTATGTCAAATTAAACATAAAACCATCATAGCATTACAAGAGTAAGTAGCCAAATTGTTAAAATACTAGTATGATTCCTAACAAGAGAATCGGGGCCGAATGATGACTAAGACCAAGTGGTGACAACCAACTTTAAGGCTAACATATACGCGCACACAAAACAATTACACTCAATACTGATGAGTGAAATACAACGTGAAATCAATACAGGGTCGTGAATACAACAACAAATCCAACAAAGAGCGCGTGCATTTCTGTTTGAGCTAAGTCAACCATTTCTATAGCAAGGTGAGTTCATATGCCCCTTTTCTAATCTTAACTGATTTCAAAGCTCGGGGCTGAGAAACATGCTTAAAGCTTTTATTTATTTAAAAGTTTCGTTATAACATATTGCTTATATCATGATTTAGATAATAATTGTTTATCTTTATTATCGTTTATCATTACATGCTTGCTTGTTTGATTTTATCATACCTGAGATAGCTAGGAAGATACATGCCATTATAGCTTCCTGACACATTTATGCACTAGAATAATACAAGTGTTAAGAATATATCTTACAACTGTTTATTGTTCTTACACGATAGAACAACAGGGAAAAACCAAGGGATAACATGCTGATAACAACTACAAACACCAAGAATGATAATCATGATAACGAAACTTCATGATAACGAGATCATTCACTCATTTCTAATATCGTGTCATAAGATTAGTTCTTATAACACTTTGTTAAAGTCACTAAGAACACTTCACATAGAGATAACAGTTGAGACAATTACTTGTGATATCGAGGAGGATATTATGAGCACACACATTCAGGATGGCATTCCCCACATATACTATCATTATCTATTAAGACTCTATTTAGAGCACATCTTATAACCGTCAGAGGATGCCGGTTACACAACCATGGATCAGTTGGGTAGATCACGAACACTAATCACTAAGGCTTGGGGTAATCTAATGAAATCACACCGGGCACGAGAGGTGCTATCATTTTAATTGATAACATTCATAAAATCTAGGGAACTTATTCATTCCAATAGATATTGTGGGAGGATATCTTACATGCCGGGCTGGTCAGTAATGACAGCTACTGAGACTATCATGTCTCAAACTAGGGATCATGCGTAGAACATTTCACATACCGGGCTGGTCAGGGACGACAGCTACTGGGACTATTATGTCCCAATCTAGATATCGAGTATGATATCTTACATACCGGACTGGTTAGTACTGACAGTCACAGAGACTACAAGGTCTCGCTCTAGATATCGAGTATGATATCTTACACACCGGGCTAATCCGTAAGGAATAGCTAACAGAGATAATTACGTCTCTTTATCAGTTATTTGGTTATTTTACATGCCGGGCTAATCAGTAATGATTAGCTACAGAAACTATTAAGTTTCGCTCTGGATATCGAGTATGATATCTTACACACCGGGCTAATCCGTAAGGAATAGCTAACAGAGACAATTACGTTTCTTTGTCAATTATTGGGTTATCTTACATGCCGGGCTAATCAGTAATGATTAGCTACATAAACTATTAAGTTTTGTTCTAGGTATCGAGGATGATAGGTTACATGCCGGGCTAATCCGTAAGGAATAGCTTACAGAGATAATTATATCTCTTTCTTTTTCATTGTTGGGATAATCATACCGGGGAAATCATGGGTGTAATGAAATGGGTATCCATCGTTGTATTACATGTAGTGTTAAATTCAGTTGAGCATGTGGTGGGATGGAGTCTGGGCTTGACCCTTTCGTATGCCCTATATATAAGCATGCTTGGCTGCATGAGACATTATCTGTAAATATAACCATGGAGAGGACATTGTGTGAAATATTGTGAACATGACTGACATAAATTCAATGGTTTTCAATTACTAAACTTATGAACTCACCAACCTAGTGTTGACTTTGTTTAAATGCATGTTTTCTCAGGTGACGAACAGGTTTAGTCATCAGACATCAAGAACATAGCTAGTGAACCTTAGAAGACCTAGCTACATTTTGTGTGTCGTGCATATTTTGGATTAACAAAACAATGAATCATCTTTTGTATATCTTGTACAGATACAAGATATAAACTCATTGATTCTTTTGATTAGATTTACTTAGTTAAATTATGAGGAAACAATGTAATTTAACTTTGTAATTCTATTTCATGTCATGTTAGCATTTCTCATTTGATTATCATGTGCTATGTAAACAATCTGATCGGTTCGATTATCAAACGATATCGCGGCCCAGGAACCTTCCGCCCGACGGGAATACCGATCCGTTCCCGCCGGCTCGGGGTGTGAAAACTAACGATCACTTGCACACACGTGAGTTTAGAGTAGAGTTCACTTAAAAGTAATTTCTAAGCAATCTCCATGATATGAAGTTTTTCTTAAACTAAGGCATTCTTAGTTAAGTGTAAGCAAGGCATTTAACAACTATGGCTTTCTTCTATGGTAACATTATATAATATAACACAATTTAAATAAGCATAGCACTTAACCAATTAATGAACACATAATAATAATATGAGATAACTCATATTTGGGTAAGCTTGGTTATAGTCTAGGTCACCATTTCTAATAACCTAAATCCCTATAACCATGGCTCTGATACCAATCTATCACACCCAACCAACGGCGGAATACATTGGGGCGCAAGTGTGATTGTTCAAAAGCTCATGGTACTATGATTAAGTTTAAGTAATTACACAATCCATTTTAAATAAAAGCAAACAACCATTCATTCAACCAAATAAAGATTCAAGTACAAATGTTCAAAATTCAAATACAAGAAACAAATAACATGAACTAAATTAAACTAGGTCCATCCCTAATTCTTCTTTCTTGATCTTCATCTTATCCTGTTACATATGTAAAATAAAGGTCAACTATTTGCATAGTTGGTGGACAATTCTATAATTTAATATAATACTTAAAAGGATGCAAAACTATTAAATTAAATAGATTAGATCTAAAGCATACGTAAATTTGCAAGTAGCACAAAGCAAGAATCCAAACAAATGATCTTACAAATTTTAAATCAAGACTAGCTAGGTCTCAACTTAAATAATGTAAATCATAATGTTTACGTACAGGTCCCTACGTGGTGTACGAAATCTGACACTGCAACCTTGAATTCCCAGATTTGACTTGTTAAATTCTGTGTTGTACGCTACGTAGGGTCCTGTACTGATTAAAATGACTTGTTTTTAGCTTATCTCAACATTGAATTCTTATACGTATAGTATGGTACTATACGACACGTATAAGCCTAAAACAGTTATTTATTTTTTAAACTTTAAATTGGAATAAAATTTGTAATGTTATAAATTTAGTTTTATAAATTTAAACATTTTTAACCTTTAATAATTTAAACATTTATAACATTATTTTTAACGTTTGTCGTTTTTATTATTAATTTCATTAATTTAATATTATTTTTGTTTTACAAATTAAAAAAATAAACAACCAATCAAACAAACATAATGTATACACAAATTAAAAAAAAATAAACGACCAATCAAAACAAATCACAATATATATACATAAAGAGTGTCTGTACAGTACAAGGAAAACAAATAAAACTACAGATGCTGCGGAACGTAGTGAGCGCCTCCGGCCTCCCCTCCACCCTCCTCATCACCCCCAGCCACCTGGCCCCTCACCCTCACCACCAGCCCACCATCATGGTCCACCTCACCACCAACACCCTCACCCGTCTGTCCAACACCTTGGCCCCCGACTACGTCCATCATCTGTAGCGGGGGAGGGACCTATATCACTCCCTGTACCATGGAGATCCTGAGACCTACACAAGTAAAATCCCGAACGATCTTCATACCGAAGAGCGTCTGGTGATCGAGTCTGACTGGATCCACATGATCAGACAGCTCCTCGAGAGTGTCCCGGTGAAGATGACCCAGGGCGCGGCCTATAATGGTGACATAGGCACCGCCATAGATGGCTCCGCGCTGCTGCCGGTGGTAATATGTCGTGAAGTACCCGGCAAGGCAGCGCGCGAACATGTACGCCCGGTGATCAGGCAGTACAAATAAAATAAATCTTGTAACGTGCACCACTCACGGCTTCTACCACGTCCAGTTATCGACTGTCACGCCCCAACCAACGACGGAATGCATTGGGGCGCGGGTGTGATTGTTCAAAAGCTCATGGTACCATGATTAAGTTTAAGTAATTACACAATGCATTTTAAATAAAAGCAAACAACCATTCATTCAACCAAATAAAGATTCAAGTACAAATGTTCAAAATTTAAATAGAAGAAACAAATAACATGAAGTAAATTAAACTAGGTCCATCCCTAATTCTTCTTTCTTGATCTTCATCTTATCCTGTTACATAAGTAAAATAAAGGTCAACTATTTGCATAGTTGGTGAGAAATTCTATAATTTAATATAATACTTAAAAGGATGCAAAACTATTAAACTAAATAGATTAGATCTAAAGCATATGTAAATTTGCAAGTAGCACAAAGCAAGAATCCAAACAAATGATCTTACAAAGTTTAAATCAAGACTAGCTAGGTCTTAACTTAAATAATGTAAATCATAATGTTTATGTATGTGTATTTTTCACCTTTTTCACACAAGACATAAGTCACTGCGAAGAACGTAGCTGCATTCTTAGGCTACTAGAGACTGTTTTTGTTTTTGTATGAAACGTCTTCTAACCTAAATCCCATATAGCATTTAGCACATAAGTTCACATAGCATCTAAATCATGTCTACTAATCTTAAAAGTTTGCATCATGTATATGTTTTGTCTCAAAGAATATGTTTGTGTATAAGGCATATGTAACATCCCAAAAAGTTTACAAAAATGTAAAGAGGGAGTAAGAATTAACTCACTTGTTTATGTCTAATCCTTGAATCAAATGGTTCTTGTGTATGTATGAGGAAAAGCTAGCAACCTTCTCCTAATGTTATTGAATAACACATGTCTTAGTCTATGTTCAAGAGTTTGCCTAAAGTTCAAATGTTTGTCTAAAAGTCTATGGCTTCTATGGAATCCCTAATGTTCTAGTATTTAAAATGTGTACTTAGAATAATGGTTTAGGATTATTTAATTATCTATTATAATTAAACAACCTCCATTGTATAAATAAATAAATTGGAATACTTTTATTATTCCATTTATTTATTATAAAAGTCTAATAATATTTGTTTTGAGAATATTTAATTATAATTAAACATTCTTATTTGTATATAATAAATATAATTAAACATTCTTATTAGTTTATTAATATTTATTTATATAGAAAAATTAAATTATTCTATATAATATTTATCGTTTAAAAGTTTTGATTTATAAAATAATTTATGGATAAAAGTTTTTTTTCTTTTTAACAAAATAATATTCATTGTGAATGTTTTGTAATTTATAAAAATTATTTTTTTTTTCAAATCATTTCATAAAATCACAAATTATACGTTTAATGATGTTTAGAAAGATTAGTTTGAAAAACTTATTATTCATTATTAAGTTTTATAATAATTATTTTGTCAATAAAATCCTTAGCATTTTCAAAGTTTAAAAGTTTGTTTTTTATATATATTTAAAACAGATTCTGATTAATAAAAATAATATGTAAAATAATGATTTAAGTTTATAAAAGAATTCAGAATTTTATTTATTTATTATTATATAAACAAAATAGGTTTAAATGGTTTAAAAAGGAAATAAACCGGATAAGGGTTTCGGGTGGGTTTTGAACCCCCGACCCTTCGGTTGAATGTGGGGTGCCCGTACCAGTGGGCTGGCTTGTTTCTTTTGGAACATATCAGATTTGTTTAATACTAATTCTATCCTAGAAGTTGAACCTCAAACCTAAACGAGCCTTAATCCAATTCGTTCCCAAATCCGTTCGATGTGTTCATTGTGAGGGATCAAAAGCATAGGGCTTTTGATCCCCATGATTCTACAGTTCTAATGAGATATGGATTACCTGGATTGGTTCTCGTTTGATATGGATTCGGGTTACGCAAAGCTTCGGCCATTCTCCCGTTTCAATCGCGATCCAAGCTTCGTTGAACGTTCTTGTTTTTATCCCAGATGGCTTCGCAGGGTTGAATGCATTCTAAGGGTGTGTTTTGATCGAGCTTTTATAATGATTTTGAGTGAGTTTGAATTTCGGTCGATCGGGGTATTTTTAGAAGGGATTTTGAGTTCAATTTGATTGATTTTTGATTAAATGAGGATCTCCAGCTGTTAACGCGTTCGAATCCATTCCATTTCGACTGATGATGAGCTGTAAATGACCGGGTTCGAGTGGGATTGAGATAACGGGTTGAACTTGGGTTGGTGGGTATCCCGACAAAGCAAACGGGTAAAGGGGATGGGGTTGGTTTGGGTTATTTGCACTTTAGACCTATTGTTTCTTTATTTTTCACCTTTGTAAATAAATATATTTCCCTCACAAACCAGGTTATAATAAAAGTCATTTTCAGTCCCTTAAGTTTATCTACCATTTTGTATTTCAAAATTTATAAAATCTTGTATATACTTTTAGAAATTTAGAATTTATAAGACATAATTTTTTTTTATAAAAATCCTTTTATAAATATAATGTCTTATTATTATTATTATTATTATTATTATTATTATTATTATTATTTGTTTATTTAAAGCTTATTATCTTATTTATTATTTGATGCTCAAGTGTTTTAAATGTTTATAAATTTTTAGAAATTTGTGATGTATAATAAGTTGTTTTAAATTTTATAAAGGTTTAAATATTTTATTATTATTATTATTTTATTGATTTATGTATGTATCATAAGAATCATGATTTACTAATGTTTGATATGTGTCTTTATTTACATATACTCTTTTTATGATTTTATGAAATTATAATTTTTATTTCAAGTATGTATTTATCAAACAATTTACATATTTATGTGTTAGTTTTTATAATTGTCATAAAATGCATAAATAATCTCAAACTTTGCTTTATTAGAATTTAATCGTAATTACATTTATTAACTTTTCGAAACAACCCTGGGGATTACAGTCTCCCCTACTTTAGGGAATTTCGTCCCGAAATGACTAAGAATTTGAAGTAAACAATTGAGGGTACTTGGTCTTCATTTGATCTTCACGCTCCCAAGTAAGTTCAGGGCCTCGTTTAGAATCCCATTTGACCAAGACAATAGGAATACGCTTCTTTTTGAGCTTCTTGACTTCACGATCTATGATTTTCACCGGTTTTTCGATAAAGTGCATTGACTTGTCTATGCGAACTTCATCAAGAGGAATGTGGAGATTTTCATCGGCCAAACATTTCTTTATGTTTGAGACATGGAACGTTGGATGCACGTTTGAGAGTTCTTGAGGCAGTTCAAGTCGATAGCCCACTTTACCAATCCTTTCCAAGACTTTGAAAGGACCCACGTACCGAGGAGCTAATTTTCCTTTCTTGCCAAACCGAACAATTCCTTTCCAAGGAGACACCTTCAAAAGGACAAGATCGTTGACTTGAAATCCCAACGGCTTTCGCCGTTTGTCGGCATAACTCTTTTGCCTACTACGAGCAGTTGTTAGATTTTCACGAATGCGTAAGATTTTGTTTGTTGTTTCTTGAACCAGTTCAGGTCGAGTGATTTGAGCTTCACCTAGCTCATTCCACCAAACCGGTGATCGACATTTGCGCCCATAGAGTGCTTCGAGAGGAGCCATATCAATGCTAGTATGATAGCTGTTATTGTATGAGAACTCAATCAATGGTAGGTACGTATCCCAATTACCACCAAAGTCAATCACAAAACATCGCAACATGTCTTCAAGTGTTTGGATGGTCCTTTCAGATTGTCCATCGGTTTGGGGATGGTAGGCAGTGCTCAAATTTAATTGTGTTCCAAGTGATGTTTGTAGTGTGACACCCTGTAAATTCCAGGTCAGCATCTTATTTAATTAAATGTTTAGTTAATTGATAATTGTATACGTGGCACTAGAATTAGTTTAATTTAGTGTGACACGTGGCATGACAGTACAAACACTGACACAAACACGATAATTCGGTGAATTATCGCAACACACACACGTGTCTAAGAAAACACGAACGTTGGTGAACGTTTAGCACATCGTGTAACAAAACACTAGAAACCTCACGAAACACCTGAACATTGGACTTGAAAGTTCAAACGAGGTCGAACAGTAGTCCGTAAGCGTGAAAACGACGAAGAACGAGTCAAACCATTGAAATTGGGCCTATTGGGTTCCTTCGGGAATCGTCGCGGCACGCTAAGGACCTCGGAGAGGCCCATGGCGGTACGCGACGAGTGGGCGGGGAGTTTGAATTATCGAATTTCTTCGTGGTACTCTGAGCAGCTTTTTGCCCCTCTCGGCGGTACGCGACGACACCCAGTCGCCAAAATCTTTATAAAACCAAGACAAATGATGGTTAATCTATTCTCTCACTCATTTTATCCGACTCTAGACGAAATCCCTCGGCCATTCCTCTTTCCCAGCACCTGCTACAGCCATCTTGTGCCCCTTGGAAGCCATTGAAGTCCCTTGGAAGCTCAAGACTTGAAGATTTGAAGTCTTTCACTCATAAGGAAGCTTGGACGCCACCACCATCTCTCTCTTTCTGTCGAACCCAACAATCCAGGAGTCCAAGGAGCTGTTCAAAGCATCATTTTAGTATTCTTGGAACTTTATAAGGTAGCTTTGCATCCCTAATAGCTTAAAAACACCACTACACACATGCAAGCTTTGAAACCCACATGCACACATCCTAGCATCACATGCACGAATTTCTTGATATTTGAATCTGGGTTTGGTGTTAAATCTACTGATATTGATGATCTATAATGATATTTTGAGGATTCATGATGATGTGTATGTGTTGAATGTATGATTTGGTCATGAATGAATGAAATAGTGCCATGCATGTATGATCTAGTGTATTGTTGAAAGATTTGAATGTTGATACATGATCATTGTTGATATTGGTATCATGTTACATGATTTAATGTTGTCAAAATGGACAAAATATGAACATATGACGAACTTGCCATTATTAGTAACTTTTTAGTTACAAAATGGTGATATGGATGAGATTGTGAACATGCATGTGCATAGATTGGTTATTTGGATGATAATATGATGATAGAATGATAAGAGATTTGGGTTTGGATCGATTTGTGGTCATTTAAGACCAAGCTACTATATTTAGTAACTTTTATGGCCTAAGTGTTGATGAATGATAATTTGGCCTAGATTGGCATGTTTAGATGATGTTAAATGGTATTATATGATGTTATTTGATATGAAAATGGATTAGGAATGATTAGAATAACCATTTGAATGATATTTGTCATAGTTACTATTTATAGTAACTTTATTTTGAGAAAACTCTATTTTTATGCATAATACATGATTTGTAAGAGTTAAATGACTTAATACGACTCGATATGATTACTGCATGATAAGTTAGATGGTTTCCGATGATACTCATGCTAGATTTAGAAACTTTCCTTTTTAGGAAACTTTAATGTGCGAAAACGACTTGTATGCTTATTTGACTACCTATGATAATGTGCAATGTGTTAACATGATCACGTAGGACTAACGAGCATGCTAGCGGCTTAAAACGATATGTGTTATAGGACTTGTTATAAACGGAAACTTACTATAAATAGTAAGTTGTCCATGAACGCGATTTGCGCATTTTGCACACACCAAGCACAATCACGAAAGTTACACGAATCACAACCAACACACGGTTCACCAACGGGTCGTTGACTTGACACGGTCAAACACGGTCAAACACGAGCAAACATGGTCAATGCAGACCAACATGAGCAAACATAACAACCGAGGGTTGTTGAGCACAAACACGAGCACGATCACTTACACAAACTCACGTATGGTATACGATATAGGTAGTCGGTGACCGACCACTCTACGGCGCAGGAGCTTACGCTTACACTCTTTCACTATCACTAAGGTGCGTTTACGACCCCTCTTTACTATTTTACAAGCTTTTCAAATAGGGGGAGAATACTTGTTGAATTGAGTCAAACATTTATGCTGTTACAAACATTATATATGTATGCTGGTTTATTAGACAAACTGTAACATCAGTGCTGGAAACGTTACCGGAACAGTGATCTCAACAGTAACTTGCACAGTAACTCAGGTACAAACTATGTGAACTATTGTATGCTATTGATAATTGATGCTTGACACTAAACTATTATGCTATCGTTTCTGAAGTCTAATTAAATCTCATGGTTTAACGGTCAGAAACACATTTACACAACGCTGAACTGACACACAAATGCTTGATTTAATGCTATTTTGTATAAACGTATGCGAGGTTGAACAAAACAAAGTAATAACGGACGTCGTTACAGAAATGCTAAACAGACGGATTATTCGTATAGGTGACGCTCTATGCGAATACATCTGAAAGTTTAACGTTCTGAAGCGATGACTGAAAAGTAGAAAACAAGAATCAGAAAGTGAAACCAACGTCGTGTTCGTTTGGGTGACGATTCGAACGGATACGCGCGAAGATGACACGTTCTGACGAAACGAAAACGAAAAACGAAACGAACGATAATAATATAAGAAGATTTAATATTTAACATGTATTAGGAATCACAACCTTTCAAAATAATTAAAATAAATCCATTTTTTTATTTAAGTTACGTAAAATACGCGTAGTGATTCGGAAACACAACGGAGACAAAAACCGTACAACTGAAACGAACCCGAAACATGTGCGGAGTATAAAAACCCTTAATGAGGGTTTTTACTTATTTATTACATTTCCCTCTCTCTCTACCTCCCAAACCGTTTTCTCTCTCTCTACAAGCTTCCATCTTCAAAGCATTATATCTCACTCATTTGTGGATGAAATCAAGCAATCTTGGTGTCTAAACGAAGGTCTCGATCTCCTCTACCAGAAAGTACAAACGATCTGAAGAATTATCCGCTAAAATTTGAGGTATGAAGCTAGGAATCACACGAAAACTAGGGTTTTCTTCACCCTTTGGTCGACCATGCCACACAACCGGTTAGAACCTAAAACATCCGAACCTTACACCCTCAAGAAACCATTTTCGCATAACCTTTACCATGGGAATAGCCTACAACAGCTAAGAGTTCGAGATGATGATGCATGGTGAACAGGTTCGCAAGGGAAGCTGGGCAAAGGGGGACGGTCGAACCTGTTCAGTGATTGGCCCTTAGAGGCAGCCGAACCTCATCAACTTGCAAAACCTAGGTGGCGAACCTAGGAGACACGAACCTGTGTGACCTAACCGAACCTTCTCATCATCATGAACGAACCCTACTGTTTCCGAACCCAAAGGAGAGTGGCGAACCTACATGATCAACGAGCCTGCCTGATCGGACGGACCTTCTCCCATACTCACGAACCCTATTGCCACGAACCATCCTTGGCCGAACCATCATGCAGTCACGAACCAGTGTATCCACGAACCCTAACTGAGAAGACCTAAGCCACGAACCTATGCGGCAAACCTAACTCAACCGAACCCTAATGGCGAACCTACCTGAGTCAACCTTCAATCAGATATACTGATCCTTGACCGAACCTGAGATGGTGTCACGAACCTAGGGATGGCGAACCTTATTCACTGAGCCAATAGGTTAGTTGGAAATGGAGCCAAGTTTACCACCGATCGGTCTAAGCCCATCTGATTGGCAGTTGGTCACTTCGGCCCAGCCCATGATTGCTAATTAGCCCCATAGTTTGACCCATGACATAGTTGATTCAGCGCAACCGGTTAAAGCCCATTAATCGGCCCAAGTATATCATTCGGCCCATATGCTTAAAGACATAAACCAGCACTTTAAATAATTGATTATGAATAACATGCATGGGAATTTATGGTTATTACTACAAAGGTGGTGAAAGAATTTAGAAACAATGATAGAAACTCTAACTTTCACAATTATGATGCAACAAACTACTAAGGGTCTAATGATGACAACAAGTACACTTAACATACAAAATGAAGACATTTCATAATAACATAAGTGATAACAATTAAATCAGGGCCGAATGAAGACCGAGACTCACAAGTGTTAGCCAACTTTAGGGCTAACACATACACACACAAATCACTACGACTTATACTTATAGGTTACAACAACATGGAATCAATACAGGATCGTGAATACAACAACAAACACAACAACGAGCGCGTTCATTCTTGTTTATACTTAGTCAACCACTTCAGCAATAAGGTGAGTTCATTTGTCTCCTTTTTAAACTAATTTGTTTTACCTCGAGACTGAGAAGCATGATATACATTTTAAACAAGTATTGAAATGTTTTATAAATGCTTTTACACTTATTCATAATGCTAATACTAATGCTTATGCTTGTTACATTTATTCTAAAAGCTAAAAGCTAAAAGCTAAGACTTTAACTTAAATACTAATGCTATAGACTATATGCTACAACTAGATGCTAATGCTAAGGCTATAAACTACATGCTACAACTAGACGCTAATGCTAATACTATAAGCTACATGCTCAAACTATATGTTAAGGCTGATGCTATAGACTATATGCTCAAACTATATGCTAAGGCTAATGCTACAGACTATACGCTAAACTATATGCTAATGCTAATGCTAATGATACAAGCTACATGCTACACTTCATGCTAATGCTAATGCTACAAGCTACATGCTAAATTATATGTTAATACAAATGCTATGAACTATATGCTCGAACTATATGCTAATACTAGATGCTAACTGCTATAAGCTATGATCATATGCTAAATGCTAAGCGTGTATCTATGCATGAGATACGTGAATGCCAAACTATGTTATTGCAAGCTGGTATCTATGCATGAGATACGTGAATGCTAAACTATGTAAATGCTAAGCTTGTATCTATGCATGAGATACGTGAATGCCAAACTATGCTATTGCAAGCTGGTATCTATGCATGAGATATGTGAATGCTAAACTATGTGAATGCTAAGCTTGTGTCTATATATGAGATACGTGAATGCCAAACTATGCTAGAGCAAGGCTTGTATCTACATATATGAGATACGTGAATGCTAAACTATTCTGATACAATGCTAGAATCAATTCATGAGATACGTAATGGCTAAACTATGCTAGAGCAAAGCTTGTATCTAATCATGGGCTACGTAAATGCTAAACTATGCTAGAGCAAAGCTTGTACCCATGCATGAGATTCGTGGAATGCTAAACTAAGAGTTGTGAAACTATTATCCTTGTACAATATACTTAAGGGTTAAACTATGTGAATGCTATAAACTTATAAACTTTTAAACAGTACACTAAAGCTATGATGAAGACTGGATTGGGTTGTAGGTAAAATGCTTAATTATCATTAACAACAATGTCATATGTTGGTTAGTATGTGGTGGGATGGCGTCTGGGCGGTTTGTAGGCTCGTTTCATATGCCCTATATATAAGCTTACCGATCTGGATATTACATGTGATGTTAATGAGGTTAAGGTTGTTACCGAAAGGGTTTTGTAAATGCTATTGGGTGCATTTCTTTAAATTCTAAACATGATGCTTGAAACTATGATGGAATTGGATGGTAGGTAAAACGCTTAATTATCATTAACAACAGTGTCATATATGGATTAATATGTGGTGGGATGGCGTCTGGGCGGGTTGTAGGCTCGACCCTTTCGTATGCCCTATATATAAGCATACCGATCTAGATATTACATGTGATGTTAATGAGGTTAAGGTTGTTGCCGAAAAGGTTTGCTAAAGCTATTTTTCAACTACTAAATTACATGAACTCACCAACCATTGTGTTGACTCTGTTTTCTTACATGCTTTCTCAGGTGACGTACAGGAATAAGCTAAGATTAAGGAATGCATACTAGGATGCCCAGTTTGAGGACCTAGTAGATTTTGGAAAGCACATGTTTTGATGAACGCTGTGAAGCTATTTTGATATCTTGTACAGATACAAGATAGAAAACATTTGATTCTTTTGAAAGGTTTACTTAGTTAAATTATCAAACATTAACAGTTGTAATTTAACTTTGTAATCCTAGTTAAATGTTATTTGTGCTTTAGTTACTCTCAATGTTGATGCTATGTAAACAATCTGATCATCACGATTATCACCCACGATATCGCGCCCCGGGAACCTTCCGCCCGGCGGGGAAGTCAATCCGTCCCGCCGGCTCGGGTGTGACACAAACATTAAATGTTGTAATCGTAACAAGCCCTCACACAGTCTTACCGTTAATGTACAAACAACAAGGTGAGTTTGAATAGATCTGTTTGGGTGTGACGAACCTCGTGTGGCACAATACTGACTGAAGGTTAGGACACGTGAAATCTCGACCTATCTTGCTATGTTATTACGAGACATAGCGGAGGCAAGGACTAACAAGTCTAGTTCGGTAGTGACGCACTGACACTTGGAGCCTAGGGCTCGGGGCTAACATTTAATAAACAGCATGACACATGTTTTCTTATTACTATCTATATCAAAACCTGTGAACTCACAAACCATTGTGTTGACGCTTTTTTATTAAACTTGTATTCTCAGGTAACTAGCCGACTGGCTTACGGATAGGAATGCACTTAGAGAACGAGCACAGAACTTGCATGCATTTCATGTCATTTATTCAAACAATATTTATTTTGTTATTGTACTTTGAAACAATATAGTGTCTGACGTTTTATTTTTGCTGCAATATTTAACATATTTTCCGTTGCAATATTTTGAAAACTGTTTGGTTGTGTTATGACAAATGTTGTATTTTCAAACGTATATAGAGTTGTTCTATATGACCATGAGCAGTGATTCTGGCCACGTCACACCCATGTGGGCTGACACCACATGTGGGAATTTGGGGGGGTGACATGTAGTGACTTCCAAAAATGAGCTATGAATCGACCATCGTGGTCAGAGATGATGTTGAGTGGAACACCATGTCTACTCACAATCTCATTGATGTAGATACGAGCCAATTCCTCTACGCGATAAGTTTCACGAATTGGTAAAAAGTGAGCAGCCTTTGTCAAACGGTCAACAATCACCTAAATGCTGTCATAACCCCGAGCAGTTCGTGGGAGTTTAGTTATGAAGTCCATAGCAATACCCTCCCATTTCCAAACGGGTATTTCAAGTTGTTCGAGTAATCCTGACGGTCTTTGATGTTCGGCCTTGACTTTGGAGCAAGTTAAGCATTTAGATACGAAGAGTATGACATTGTTTTTCATTCCCGGCCACCAATATTGAACCCGAAGGTCCTTGTACATTTTATCGGCACCAGGATGAATAGAATACAGAGACTTATGAGATTCGTTTAGAATGAGTTATCGTAATTGATTTTGATTGGGATTCTATAAACGGTTTTGAAAATACAACAAACCATTTATCTTTGACTCGATTTGGAGTTCAACATTACTAGGCATTTCTTTAGACAACTTGCCTTCCGAGACCGTTCTTTGTTGAGCTTCATGAATACGGTTTTGGAGATCGGATGAACTTTGAATGCTATGAAGAATGACTGAATTTCCATAGGCCTTTCGAATCAGAGCATCGGCTACTACGTTTGCCTTACCGGGATGGTAACAGATTTCACAATCGTAATCGTTAAGTAATTCTACCCAACGTCTTTGCCTCATGTTAAGCTCCTTTTGATTTAGAATGTGTTGAAGGCTTTTGTGATCGGTGAACACAACACACTTTGTACCGTAAAGATAATGCCTCCAAATTTTTAAAGCAAAGCCCACTGCACCAAGTTCATGATCATGAGTCGTATAGTTCTTCTCATGGATCTTAAGTTGTCTTGAAGCATAGGCAATGAATTTTCCACGTTGCATAAGAACGCATCCAAGACCTTGATTCTAGGCATCACAATAAACTACGAAGTCTTCATTACCATCGGGTAATGTGAGAATAGGAGCATTGCATAGCATTTGCTTGAGAGTTTGAAATGCACCTTTTTGAACCGCTTCCCACTTATAAGGTTTGCCTTTATGAGTCAAGGCAGTTAGTGGTAATGCGATCTTTGAGAAATTGGAAATTAACCGACGGTAATAACCTGTAAGTTCATCAAATTGAAATTGTTTAGTTAGATCATGGATATGGGATTGAACCTTTAGAAAATTTACTAAGAGAATGAGATTTTGACCCGCTAGACCAAGGAATGATCTGATCTCAGTCGGTGTTGTTGGAGTCTTCCAACTCTTAACCGTCTCAATTTTAGCAGGGTCAACATGAATTCCATCCTCGTTCACAATGTGTCCCAAAAATTGAACCTCTTTAAGCCAAAATTCACACTTGGAGAATTTGGCATAAAGTTGCCACTTTTTCAAGAGTTCAAAAATTAAACGAAGGTGGTTCTCATGTTCAGTCTTTGACTTGGAGTAGATCAAAATGTCATCAATGAAGACAATCACGAACTTATCAAGATACGGTTTACAAACGCGATTCATTAAGTCCATGAAGACCGCAGGTGCGTTCGTTAAAACCAAAGGCATTACCATGAATTTATAATGCCCATATCTTGTGTGAAAAGCTGTTTTTGGCACATCTTCTTCACAAACTCGAAGTTGATAATAAGTCGAACGGAGATCAATCTTTGAAAAGCACTTTGAGCCTTGTAATTGATCAAAAAGGTCATCAATTCTAGGCAGGGGTATCGATTTTTGATTGTAAGCTTGTTGAGCTCACGATAATCGACACACATTCGAAATGAACCGTCTTTCTTCTTTACAAACAAAACAGGTGCACTCCATGGAGATGAACTAGGACGAATGAACCCCTTGTCAGAAAGTTCTTGCAATTGACTTGCAAGTTCTTGTAATTCTGAAGGTGCAAGGCGCAAGGGGCTTTAGCAACAGGAATGGCACCGGGGACTAGATCACTTCTAAATTCAACTTGTCGAGTTGGAGGTAAGCCAGAAATGTCCTCGGGAAATGTAACATTCCAATAACTTATATCAAAGTTATTAATGAGAAATCGAAACTTTGTTCTTGTTATAATTCAGGTAATATATATATATTACGTGGTGATGACATATAGAATAGCCATAGTAAAAATAATAAAATAATAATAATAATAATAATAATAATAATAATAATAATAATAATAATAATAATAATAATAATAATAATAATAAAATTAACAAATAAAAAAACAAAAAAAAACAAAAACAAAAACAAACACAAATAAAATAACAAATTCAAATTTAAAAGGTAATAAAGTAGGTTTTAATAATAATGATATTATTATTAAAAGGTATAAATACTTTATTTAGAAAAGTATTAAGATTTTATAAATTTATAAATCATATAACATTTTAAAAGCCTAGAGGGACTAGTATTGTCAAAACAGAAACGTAAAACATAAAAGGAAATAAGGAAGGGCTGTTTCTGCCAAATGCTCAAAGTTTATCTCCTTCCTCACCCAAATTAGGCATGGATCGACCCATGGTTCCCTTCACGACCCAGTCGTCTAACCCGGTTGATTCCAGCACCATTAACGAATCACAGCAACAAAATTTTAAACTTTAATCAATCCCGAACATCATGGAACCGATAACAACTTCCAATTCGTTGTTTAATACTCAGAATTCAAACGAAAAATGCTCCTAAACATTCGTAATCGACCGAATATTTGAAATCTATATAAACAAACGTTAAAAATCAAATTAAACCCATCACTTGGTGCGTGTACCTCCTGGTAAGCTATCTGGGCATTCGAAATCGACTTACAAATCGATTTGATCTCGAATCACAGAGTTAAACCCCTCGGTCGCTCGTCGTCTCAGAACCATTGATTGAAACCATTCATTCGTAAACAAAGGTTAGTGTTAATTACATCATTCGATTCGTTTGACACTAGGGAACAAAAGCCCTATAGTTTTAAGATCCATCTCAACGTTATTCGAACGAATTTTTGATCGAAAAGGCTAGGGTTTCGGTAAGCCTAAAAACTAATTTGGGAATAAGAACTTCGGGCATGTTAAAATAATATTTACAGGAAGCTTTAACAATGGCAATGCCTAGATCGGTTGGTTAAGGCTCGTGTGTTTAAACTAATGCTCGCGGGTTCAAACCTGGCTTAGGGCCGGTTTGAGCCAAAATTTAAACTCTATAGTTGCCATGCTAGGCCATGAATTGTTATTTGAACTCTATAGTTGCCATGCTAGGCCATGATATGTAGTTTGAACTCTATAGTTGCCATGATAGGCCAAATTTGATTATGTGACTACGGCGTGCTACTTGACTACTTATTTGATAGGTCAAATGTTTGAACCTAGTTTATGATGTCTTACTATTCACACACTAGACTTAGTGTTCAAAATTTCTTGACCCCCTTTCTTACATCTTGCAAGAGGATCGTCACTACGAAGACTGCTCTTAGACTTGTAATTCTAATTAAATCTTTAAATCTCGTCAATAGTCTTTAGGTTCAAATTAGTGAGTAGGAAACACATACAACCTGGAAGGAAGAATACCTGTACTTTAGAGAGTTCTGTCTAGGAAAGCATTTCGTATAAATCTAAACCTACCAATGGACCTGTTATACCTTCCTGGGAACCCTTGGAGTGAGTATGAACATATAGGATAAAGTATGTCTTTCTGAAAGTTAATTGGACTTAAACACATTGATATGTCAAAAGTATTTCTTTGTGATTGAACTTTCATTTGAATTCTTTAATTCCATCTTGAACCTTCTATGCATCATGTCATAAGGCTCAGTTTCTGACCCTCTCCTTTGAATTCTTACATCACGCGCTTAACGTTTTCTTTTTATAGGCATCACACTCGAACAACAAATCTAATAACACAAAGACATTATGCTTATGAACTATGATATATACATATATCATTTTAAACTAAAGTTTTATAATGTCTGATAACATTTATTATTCAACTATAGGATCCTAAGATATTTAAACTTATGATCGGTGATGTTTATTATCATCTTAATGTAAAGTTCTAGGATGTCTTATGTTATAATTCATATTTCTAAACAACATATTATGATATTATGTTATTATGAGTTATTATGTACACTTATCATACTAATCTAAGTATCATAATAACACAATCATCTTATTACATACATTTAAAACGTTAGATTTCATTTTGAAATCACGATACACCTACTATTTTGAACTAGTCAAGTTTGAGTATTATGTGACGGACTTGTAATAACCTGGTAGGTTAAAGCTTGTTATACCAAACGTCATATGGATACGAAAATTTTATCACGTTCTTACAAAAGTCAACAGTACCAATTACGGTTTAATAAAACAAAATTTTTCAACCTATAGGGTTGAGGATTGTAATACTAGTCGTCTTGTATACTACAACATAGACAAGACTAGTTGCATTCGATACTAACTCAATTGTGTACCACGTTCATAAAGTAGGGTAAACATGCAAGCAAATTGTCATTACGGGTGCACACGGAACGAGAATTTGCTGTACATGTGAATCCTACAAAGACAAAACCAGGGACACTATTGTAGTAATCTTTGAATGTAAAACTCAAACATAATCAAACATATTGATCTAAAAACTAAAAACATTTTCATTAGAAAGGTCGTATTGGTAGGTGATTGGTATGCTTTCAAAGTAGTGTTGTGTGGTGGGTTGGCTGCGGTATACCTTATATATAACGCCAACAATATTTTGGGAGTAGCACCAGAAGGTTGATCAATGTTAGGTTTCCTAAATTCGAGTGTATCAATAAGGTAATCATAGTCAAAGCTTGTAGTTGAATCAATAAATTCTAGGTGTGTATCCTACATAAGTCTTAGTTATTATTCTCATATTAAAACAACTAGAAAATTTTCATTGTTGCAATGAAAACACGAAAGACGAATACGTAACCTAATTGTCTTCAGTCGGGAATCCTTCAAACATCAAACTTTAACTTTACTGCAACATATGATGCTAACTCTTCGATAGTATTTAGTGACTCGGAATTGAAATCTAATGTCAATCTATTACGTAAGTCACCAATTCCCAAATCACAAGTTGTGATTTTAGATTTAGCTTCTTGCGATTCCTAAACCCATTTATATGTGGTATAAGGGAATTGGATGATTGTATCAACATTTCAATTGAAAACAAACAACGAAACATTTGCATTAAGTATCAAAACATATTCCTCGCTCACCGTCACTCCACCACATTAATTTGAAATATCAAAATGAATTCAAATCCTAATTAATTGAAATAATGCCTTTAGTTAAATAGAAATAACCATAGGGTCTGACTTGGGGAAAACTATCAAATATTGACAATGTGGTGGGTTGGTGGCTGGGTTCGCCCTACATATACCCTATACATAAACATTGTCAATAAATGGTAGAATACTCTAGCCGGAAATTAGCAGAAATCAATAAGTAAACTAACTAAAGTAGGGGAGAGGGTGTTGTCCTCGCCTTTCTTTTTAGGCTTACTAAACTAAACAAACACAAATCTTGATAAACATTCAAGCAAAACAGTGACCACACGATTAAACTTCAAACGCTTATTACAAAATACTTGCAAACTACACAATTCTCGTATTTAGCAACATTAGTCATATATTTTATATAACAATATATCTATGAATACGTTGGTATGAGGCATGAACACTTCAAACATATAGCTATTTGTATATATATATTTTTTAAAACAATGAATATACTTAAGAAGCCAGTGAACATTATAAAACAATGTTTAGACTATATTCCATGACAAAGTTTTGATCACGATAACATGTCAAATTATAGACTAATTAGGTATCCAAACATCTAGAAACAAGGTATAGCCTTTTAGATATAACAAGTTTTCACTACTCGGATAAAACGGTCGAATTTTGGGACGAAATCCCTAAAAGTAGGGGAGACTGTAACATTCCAATAACTTATATCAAAGTTATTAATGAGAAATCGAAACTTCGTTCTTGTTATAATTCAAGTAATATATATATATATATATATATATATATATATATTACGTGGTGATAACATATATAATAGCCATAGTAAAATAACAATAATAATAATAATAATAATAATAATAATAATAATAATAATAATAATAATAATAATAATAATAATAATAATAAAAAATTAACAAATAAAAAAATCAAAAAAAAACAAACAAACAAAAATAAAATAACAAATTCAAATTTAAAAGGTAATAAAGTAGGTTTTAATAATAATGATATTATTATTAAAAGGTATAAATACTTTATTTAGAAAAGTATTAAGATTTTATAAATTTATAAATCATATAACATTTTAAAAGCTTGGAGGGACTAGTATTGTCAAAACAGAAACATAAAACATAAAAGGAAACAAGGAAGGGCTGTTTATGCCAAATGCTCAAAGTTTATCTCCTTCCTCACCCAAATTAGGCATGGATCGACCCATGGTTCCCTTCACGACCCGGTCGTCTAACCCGGTTGATTCCAACACCATTAACGGATCACATCAACAAAATTTTAAGCTTTAATCAATCTCGAACATCATGGAATCGATAACAACTACCAATTCGTCGTTTAATACTCAAAATTCAAACGAAAAATGCTCCTAAACATTCGTAATTGACCGACTATTTGAAGTGTATATAAACAAACGTTAAAAATCAAATTAAACCCATCACTTAGTGCGTGTACCTCCTGCTAAGCTATCTGGGCATTCGAAATCGACTTACAAATCGATTTGATCTCGAATCACAAAGCTTAACCCCTCGGTCGCTCGTCGTCTCATAACCATTGATCGAAACCATTCATTTGTAAACAAAGGTTAGTGTTAATTACATCATTCGATTCGTTTGACACTAGGGAACAAAAGCCCTATAGTTTTAAGACCAATCTCAACGTTATTCGAATGAATTGGTAAATTACAATATTACAAACAAGTCGATCTATTATTAATTGCTAATATAAAATTTGTTTTGGACAATTACTCTTACTAGTATTATTATTTAAACTCCTTTATGAATTTCACTTTAAACGATTCAAGCATAAACCTTAAAATACTTAAAGGTTATACATACAAAATCTTTTTAAAACAAATCAAGTTACAAACATTCATATGTGGAATCTAATACGATATTGTAGTTGTATTAGGAAATTCCATAGGAAACATAAGCACATTAGCTTATACTTGATTTAAATGTATAGGATAACTTATCTTATATTGAGTATTGCTTAAACTACAAACTTGGCATCAATCAATTGCAAAGACTAGCTCATCAATCAAGGCGAGTCTTCATAGCCCCTTTTTAAGCTTTTATTATTTTTGGGGTGAAACATGTTATCACAATTTTTAAACTATTTTTGTGCAACTAGTTTATGACATTATACATATTGAACATTAGTTAACATTTAGCATTGATCACCCTTAGTGACTATGATAGATCTATTGGCCGACCATTCCACTGTGTTTGATTTACCCTTCGGGGGAAGCCCGCAGTGATAGTTACTAATTCAAGCATTGCGATGCTTATCATGGTCAAACATTATTCTGTTAACATTAGTTGATTTGCTTTATTTACTAATTCAATATTGTATGTTCATTAAGCTTGGTTACACATATTACTTATAACATTTATAAACATTTATTCAACTATTTTGGTGTGTGTGCTTAAACCTGTGAAGCTCACCAACTTTATAGTTGACTTTTTTATTTAAACATGTTTCAGGTGGAAACGCTACTTAGGCATGCAAGATTGGATTTAGTTTTATTGTTATGTTTAGAATTTGATTGTTTGATTTAATATTTCCTTTTATTATGTAATGGATGTTTTAATGTTATTTGAATATTAAGTTTGAATTTATGATAACAAATGGTTTGAACTCATTACAATAAACTCCCTATGCTTTGAACAATCTACACTTCGTGTACGCTCCGATGATTTCGCCATTGGTCGGGGTGTTACAGGAAAGACTTCGGGAAATTCACGCACGACGGGAATATCTTCTAGTTTCTTCTCTTTGGTCTTTGTTTCAACAATTTGTGCTAAGAAGGCCACGTACTTCTTTCTCTAAGTACTTTTGAGCTTGAACGCATGACATGAGTTGAAGACCCTTCGAGGCTTTCTCCCCATAGACTCGTAGCTCTTGACCTTCCTTGAGTGGGATTCGAATATACTTTTCAAAGCATACAATTTCAGCATGGTGTTTTAACAACCAATCCATGCCTACTATGATATCAAAACTCCCCAATTGCATGGGTATAAGGTCAATGGAGAAATCATGGTTGTTAAGGTTCAATTTGCTATTTGGAATTAAAGTGTCAAGCTTAATGGACTTTCCATCCGCTACTTCCACACTAAAAGTTTCATTTAACCTAGTTCTAGGCATGGTAAGTAAGGGTTCAAATTCTAAAGATACAAAGCTTCTATCGGCCCCTGTGTCAAACAATATAGATGAATAAAGTCCATTTACAAGAAACGTACCGTCCACCACATCGTTGTTGTTTTGAGCTTGGTTAGCGTTGACATTGAACACATGGCCCCTAGCTCCTTGATTGACTTGATTATTTGGGGCTATGAATGATTGGACCCTTCGAGGGCAAGTATTAGCAAAGTGGTTTGGGTCCCCACAAGTATAACAAGCTCTCACCATTTGTTGTCTCGGGGCAGTGATGGCAGGAACATTGACTTGATTGTTTTGAACTTTGGCCACACGACAAATCGTAGCAAAGTGACCAAAATGGTTGCAATGAGTGCACAACCGACTAGGATGAATAGGCGAATGATGGTGATTGAAAATAGTGCATAGTGGATGAGTACCCGAATAGACTTTCTTGGGTGGTTGGGTGAGAATAGCAGGTGCAACTTGTTGCATCGGAGTGGCCTGGGTCACTACATAGTTCATGTGATTGGCCTTCCTTTTGTTGTTTCTTTTGAATGAGTGCACAACCGAATAGGATGAATAGGCAAATGATGGTGATTGAAAATAGTGCATAGTGGATGAGTACCCGAATAGACTTTCTTGGGTGGTTGGGTGAGAATAGCAGGTGCAACTTGTTGCATCGGAGTGGCCTGGGTCACTACATAGTTCATGTGATTGGCCTTCCTTTTGTTGTTTCTTTTGAATGAAGAAGATGACCCATCTTTGGCCTCTTTTTTGGGTGTTTCATTTGAACCTTTGACCTTGTCCTTGTCTTTCTTGGACCCCTTCCTAGTCAAGGTCCCAGCCTTGACATGATTGTCAGTCAAGGTCGCAGCCAATTGAATGGCATCAACTAAGGTCTTTGGCTGGCTACTCAGAATTGAATCCTGAATCTGCACTGGCAGTCCACCAATATACTTTTCGATCCCCCTTTCCAAAGGGGTCACCATGTGAGGGCATAGCAGACTTAGTTCATGGAAACGATTGTCGTAATTTAGATTTTCACCACTATCTTGCTTAAGATCCCAGAATTCGAACTCAAGCTTTTTGACCTCAATTCGTGGGCAAGACTCACGGGTCATTCGTTCTTTGAGTTGATCCCAAGTCAAGTTAGCGACAGTGTTTTCCCCAATGGCCTTCCTTTCATTGTTCCATCAGGTTAAGGCTCGTTTTTGAAGGGTTCCAACAGCATACTAAACCTTCAGATTGGCCGGGCAGTCACTGTTAAGAAATGTGTTTTCAATACCCTCGAACCATTGGAGCAGTCCAGTTGCCCCGTCCTACCCATTAAACATGGGCGGGTTGCAAGAGTTGAAATGCGTACTTTGGTTGATTGGCTTGTTTGGGAGTCGGGTTGATGTTGAGTTGTCGGTGCAGTTGTGCAACCATATTAGGTAGCACGGGTCCCATTTGTCGGGCTATTACCGAAGCCATACCACGTTTAGCTGCGCGTTCTCTACGAGCCATCTATACAAATACGAATATGAAGTTTGATTAGGAATAGAATATGATTGATAGAAAATAATTTAGACTTGTGACATTTGTTTCATCTAAGATATAATAATAAAAAGTTTATTATTAATCATAGATGAAATGTCATGGAATATAAAATCAAAAAATAAATCAATTGAGTTTGCTTTAAATCCTAACATATGTATTGAAGTCATTTGAATTTGATTAATAATCATTTAGAATTTATGTTGTTTGTAAGAAGTTAACATGCTTTGGCCTATAGGTAAAATACTTTTATTGAAAAATCCCCAGGTAAGCCAGACTGGTCCCTCGTCAGGGATTATGAATCACTTTCCTAGACAGGAGTCTCAATTACTGGTATTCACCCTTCCAGTTAGTACATGTCTTTCTTAACAACTTAATTATAATGGGATTATAAGCAAATCATTTGAACTTGTTTGAAAACATGAGGAATGGTATCCAAAATTGAATACCGGGTGACATATTAGAATCATTTAGTCTGTAAAGTTTTTGGTGTGATATGCTTTGGCCTGTAAGTGATCATACTCTCATTAGAAGTCCCTAGGAAATCTAGACAGGTCCCACAGTACTTCGGGGATTTATACGAATACCTTTCCAAGACAGGAATTCCAACTACCGGTACTACACCCTTCCAGTTAGTACATATCCACCTCACAAACCTAATTCTAACGGGATCATAAAATCAACATTGGAATTTCCTAAACTCAATTTCTCTAAGGAATGAGTTCATAACTTATCAACTAACGATCACTTGCACACACATGAGTTTAGAGTAGAGTTCACTTAAAAGTAATTTCTAAGCAATCTCCATGATATGAAGTTTTTCTTAAACTAAGGCATTCTTAGTTAAGTGTAAGCAAGGCATTTAACAACTATGGCTTTCCTCTATGGTAACATTATAATATAACACAATTTAAATAAATATAGCACATAAGCAATTAATGAACACATAATAATAATATGAGATTACTCATATTTGGGTAAGCTTAGTTATAGTCTAGGTCACCATTTCTAATAACCTAAATCCCTATAACCATGGCTCTGATACCAATCTGTCATACCCCATCCAACGGCGGAATACATTGGGGCACGAGTGTGATTGTTCAAAATCTCATGGTACTAGTTTAAGTAATTACACAATCCATTTTAAATAAAAGCAAACAACCATTCATTCAACCAAATAAAGATTCGAGTACAAATGTTCAAAATTCAAATACAAGACACAAATAACATGAACTAAATTAAACTAGGTCCATCCCTAATTCTTCTTTCTTGATCTTCATCTTATCCAGTTACAAATGTAAAATAAATATCAACTATTTGCATAGTTGGTGAGCAATTCTATTGTGAGGCCCCGATCCCGGGCGACCCCACAGAGGTTGGTTTTCATCATAACACATAGCTCTTAAAATAAAACTTTCGTAATCATGCAGCGGAAATGTAACATAGTTTGATAAACAGAAATACAATCAAGTGTCTGTATCAAAAACATATCGAATTGCCATAACCACCGGAACGTCTAACTTTATGCCACGGCAGCCTCATGTCTTCTTGTATTCCTATAAACCTGACATACATGCTAAATTAAGTCAGCTTACACTGGTGAGTTCTAGTTTTATAAATCGTCACAATCGTTTTAGTAAATAAAACGTCATTTTCATGAAAACATCATTTCATACACATAACCATAGCACATATCCATTTGCATCGTCATAAGCATTGTTATCATCATAACTGTTGTTCTCATCATAACCACTGTCTTTAACAGTGGGCTTATGCCGGCACAAGGCTCCATTTTTATAGTCCGATCGACTCTTACCATGTTTATAGCCCGATCGGCTCCGTTTTTATAGTCCGGTCGACTCCATGTTTATAGCCCGATCTGCTCCGTGTTTATAGTCCGATCGACTCTCATGCTTATAGTCCGGTCGACTCCATGTTTATAGCCCGATCGGCTCCATGTTTATAGTCCGATCGACTCTCGTGTTTATAGTCCGGTCGACTCCATGTTTATAGCCCGATCGGCTGTTCATATCCAGATATAGTCAGGTCATCATTCATAGTACCCAGTACAAGTACCAGAGCATCATCATCCATACATATCCTATAGCACATATAGGGACATCATTCATTCATTATACATGATTCACTAGCATCATATCATCATTCATCATAGTCATCATGGCATCCCAAACATGTCATGCTAGTATTACTTCATCCTATCAATTTCCTAATCGCATAGGAATCATCATACTACATTATGCTAGTATCATGTCATCACATCATAACATCATGGCATCACGTACATGTTAAATTAATACATATTCATCATATCATACATCATACTTTCATCCTAGCAACCTAGGATTTTATCATAGCATAACATCTATACTTATCATCATAGCATGTTATTATACCGTTCATCATCATATCTTACTAACACGCATTCATCATACTTAGCATACTTTCATGCATAAATCATGCTAACACATAAACATGCATACATAGTCATGGCATATCATCATTCGTTCATCATCATAAGCACATAACACCCTAGACATAACAAGAAGCATGTATGCCAGCCCAAAACATTAAACATAAAATAGGGCATCTAGAACTCACCTGATAGTAGCTTTCTGTTTCCTTAGCCGAACTCCTTGGCTAGGGCCTAAGGACCTACATCATCACATAGCCTCATCACATTCCATTCCTAGACTTAGGATTTATTCTAAGTCCTTATAGCCTACTAGTCCCCCTTTCCGAATCCAAGTCCTCGAAACTTAGCTAAGTATTCGAGACCCTTGGAATTCATTAAATTCCCATGCACACGAAATTACATAGTTCACGAAATAGCTTGTACTCGAACGCATGGAGTTCTCGATCTAACATTTGTTTTCGAACTCCTTGTATTCGAAGACCTTTGTACTCGGAATAACCATTGTACTCGAAATAACCTTCATACTCGAATTCTTTGCACTCGAAAGGGGTTTTTAATTTCTAAGTATGGTTTCGAGTACCCCTTTCTTGTATAATTTCGTGTACTCATAATTCTGTCATAAAACATCTCCGAAATTCATCTAAGACCATGGGGAACTAGTTACAGGTCCCTTAGGTTGTTGCCAAACCACTGGAACCTCAAAGTTCCGAACTTTATGCATAAAGGTGTGAGCTTTATGCATGAGTTCACTTCTGTATAAAGATCCTAACTTTTATATATAAATCACTTACTTGAAGATAGATGATCACTCCTGTAGATCCTCATGCGTTTCCTCTTCCGTTTGGTCGATCAAAAGCTCGATCTTTGAAGTTCTCGAAGTTGACCACCTTGAGTGCTTGAGAGAGAAGGCTTCTAGTCAAAGGTTCGCACATTTCCCAAGGCACTTGTATTTATAGGCGGTGTATCCGTACTCGAAATTTGGAGATTTCGACTACTATGGTTTAGTGTACTCGAAATCCAATTCGAGTACACGATCCCGAGACCGTAACTGTTTCATTTTTCGTACTTTTCCCTACAAGTATATTACCCTTTACGCATTCGTAAATTTAACTATCTTGTATTAGAAAATTTTGGGATGTTACAAGTCTCCCCTCCTTACAATAGGTTTCGTCCCGAAACCTGCCTCGTTACATATCAAACAAATGAGGATACAACCTCCTCATTTCCTCTTCCGTTTCCCATGTAGTATCTGAACCCTTTCGGTGCTTCCACTGAACTCTAACTTGACGAACCGTTTTATTCCTTAGTTGCTTTTCCTTCGTATCCATAATAGCAACCGGTTCTTGAATATAGTTCAATCTGTCATCTACCTCAATGTCATCCATTGGAATATGTGCTTGCTCGTCTGCTAAACACTTCCTCAGGTGTGACACGTGGAAAGTAGGATGAATCCCATTCAGCTCTTCTGGTAGGTCCAGTCGATACGCGACCTTCCCTACCCATGCCTCTATTAGAAATGGTTCGATATACATCGGACTCAAATTTCCTCGCTTTCTGAATCGAATGATTCCTTTCCATGGTGACACTTTCAGCAACACTCGATCGCCAACCTTGAACTCGATCGGTCTTCGGCGCTTGTCGGTGTAGGACTTTTGGCGATCTTGTGCAGCTTTCATACGTGCTTTTATCACCCGTAGCTTTTCTGCCATATCAATCACGACAGTCTTGTTTCCCATCTCTTTCTGTCCAACTTCACCCCAACATACCGGGGTCCTACATCGTCTTCAGTACAACGCCTAATATGGGGGCCTTCCGATACTAGAGTGGTAGCTGTTATTATAAGAAAACTCCACCAATGGCAAGTGGTCATCCCAGCTCCCTCCAAAATCGATAATGCACGCCCTAAGCATATCCTCTAACGTTTGAATAGTCCTTTCAGACTGTCCATCCGTTTGGGGGTGATAGGCGGTACTGATGTTCAGCCTCGTTCCCATAGCATCATGAAACTGCTTCCAGAACTTGGAAGTAAACCTCGTATCCCGATCTGACACAATGGAGACATGAACTCCATGGCAAGTCACAATCTCTTTTACAAACAAATCAGACAACCTTTCGGACGTATACATTTCCCTGATAGGAAGGAAGTGTGCACTCTTCGTCAGTCGGTCCACAATCACCCATATGGTGTCATGTCGCTTAACTGTTCTCGGTAGCTTGGTGATGAAATCCATGGTGATGTGTTCCCATTTCCATTCCGGTATGTCAAGAGGTTGCACATATCCGTAGGGCTTCTGATGTTCAGCCTTCACTTGCGCACAAGTAAGGCACCTGTTCACATACTGCATCACATTAAACTTCATGCCCGGCCACCAATAATCCTTTCGAAGATCTTGATACATCTTCGTAGCACCGGGATGAACCGAATAACGTGACTTGTGGGCTTCATCTAAAATTCTTGACCGAATGTCCCCACTTCTGGGCACCCACATACGACCGAATCGTACTTTTACACCGTGATCATTGTCTTCCAAGTTCTTGACTTGCCCGAAGACACGTTCAAAGCCCACATTATCTTCTTTCAGTCTTTCCTGTTGCGCCTGCTTGAGCTCGTTTAGAAAGTATGGCATTATCACCAAACTATGCGATTTTACTCGTATGGCAGGATGATCAGCCTTGCGACTCAAAGCATCTGCCACCACATTGGCCTTTCCCGGGTTATATAAAATATCACAATCATGATCCTTTAACAGCTCAAGCCATCGTCTCTGTCTCATGTTCAAATCCTTTTGCTCGAAGAAGTACTTCAAGCTCTTGTGGTCGGTATAGATGGTACTCCTTACTCCATACAAATAGTGCCTCCATATTTTCAATGCAAACACCACTGTAGCGAGTTCAAGATCGTGGGTTGGGTAGTTAGCCTCATGAATCTTTAGCTGCCGCAAAGCATAAGCTATCACCCTTCCCTTTGCATCAGTACACATCCCAACCCTTGTCGTGACACATCGGAATACACCACAAGATTATCATTTCCATCCGGCTGTGCTAAAACAGGAGCTTGGGTAAGTTTCTCCTTTAGCACTGAAAACACTTGTTCTTGGTTCGGATCCATTCGTACTTTACACCTTTCTTCGTGAGCTTCGTCAGAGGCGTCGCTATCTTGGAGAAGTGTTGAATAAATCTCCGATAGTAACCGGCCAAACAAGAAAACTGCGTACTTCCGTAGGTGACTTCGGAGGGCTCCATTTCATAACCGTTTCAACTTTAGCTGGATCTACCATAATGCCTTCTGGGTACACCACGTGACCCAGAAACTGTACCTCTCGTAACCAGAAAGCACATTTGGAGAACTTAGCATAAAGTTTCTCTTTCATCAGGATCTCCAATACCTCACGTACGTGGCAAGCATGGTCTCCCTCGTTCTTTGAATAAATCAAAATATCATCAATAAACACTATCACCGATTGGTCCAACATCTGTCGACATACCCTGTTCATCAAATCCATAAATGCAGCAGGAGCATTCATCAATCCAAATGACATAACGAGAAACTCGTAGTGTCCATAACGTGTACGGAAAGCAGTCTTTGAAATATCCTGCTCTCGAACTTTCAACTGATGGTAACCGGATCGGAGATTTATCTTTGAGAACCTGCTTGCACCCTGCAATTGATCGAACAAGTCATCAATTGTAGGTAGAGGATACCTGTTCTTTACATTCAGCTTATTCAGTTCCTGGTAGTCAATACACATTCGCATGCTTCCTCTTTCTTCTAAACAAACAGCATCGGTGGTCCCCACGGAGAGACACTCGGTCGTATAAAACCATTATCAAGGAGTTCTTGTAGCTGGGTCATCATTTCCTTCATTTCAGTGGGAGCCAAACGGTAAGGTGTTTTGGCAACAGGTTGTGCCCCCGGCACTAAGTCGATTTTGAACTCAATTTCCCGTTTCGGTGGTAATCCAGGCAATTCCTCAGGGAATACATCGGGGAAGTTACGCACCACGGGTACATCATAAATCGTTCTCACATCTGTACGTTCCTCAATCACTTAGGCCAAGTAGGCTACACACCGTCTCCTCATCATAACATCAGCCTTGATCATCGAAATGATCTTCGGCGCATACATCGCTTTATCACCATAAACCGTTATGGAGCTCCCATCCATCGCACGTAAACATATCATCTTTCGTCGACATGCAATGTTAGCCTCATATTTGGCTAACCAGTCCATACCCAAAACCACATCGAAGTCTCCTAAGGTTATAAGAAATAATCATACTGGGAACTTATGACCCTCTATCTCAACATAACAATCATCTATAGCCTCAGTCACCTTTGTCATCTTACCAACAGCATCATCCTTTGTCATCGTGAAGGCTCGTGCTTTAGCCTTCTGCTTCTCCTTCCCTTTCTCCTCTTTCTTACCCGAGCCCGAAACATCGGCCTGTGGTTCCCTGCAATCCTTGGCCAGATGTCCAATACCATTGCAGTTGTAACATCGGATAGTACCGGGACAGTTGGCTGAAAAGTGCCCCACCTTCCCACTTCGGAAGCATAAATTCGTGCCCACCCGGCACGGTCCGGAGTGGCTCTTGCCGCCCTTGCTACATAGCCCCGTATCTTCCCGTTTCACCTTCTTGCTTGAGAACTTTTGTTGGTCTGTTCGACCCCTCTTAGTCCCGGAGGACTCCTTCCTCTTCAGCTCTTCCTTCACTGGCTCAACAGCCATCACATCATCCCACACAATACCACTGAGTTCAACAATGGAGTCAAAGGTCTAGGGAGCATTGGCCTTGACATGAATCCTTACTTTTGGAGGCAAGCCCTCCATGTACAACTTCACCCTGCGTTCCTTGGTAGAAACCAGATAAGGAACAAGTCTGGCCATCTCATTGAATCGTGAAGTGTACTTCCTGTGATTCAGGCTTCCAGCTTTTAGTACCAGAAACTCCCTTTCAACCTTATCCAGCTCATTCTTGGGACAGAACTGCTTAGTGACCAGTTCCTTCAGATCATCCCAAGTCATCTTTTCCATATCATCAGCAGTCTTGGATTGTTTGATGGTGTTCCAACAGTGAAGTGCCTCTTCGACAAAGGAGTGAGCTGCAAATTTGACAGCTTGATCAATTCGGCACTCACTGATGGAGATAACAGTCTCCATCGCAGAAATCCAGTGGCAGGTGGCCACTGCGTCCTTCTTCCCATCAAAGGTTGGTGGGTTGCATCCTTTGAAGGATTTGTAATCACAAACCTTCAGTTTCCCCGACATAGAATCACTGCTCTTTGTCTCGATGATCATAACGTCCTCATCTCCCTTGGAGCTTTCCTTTGTTCCCTCAGACTTTTCCTTCAATGCATCCTTTAATGCCTTAGCAATCATTGCCGGCATCTTCTCATCCATGATCTTGCAGACCTCCTCAGAAATAGCCTTACTACAATAGGCTCTAGTGTGAACTCTTCTTCATTTTCAGATGGCTCACTGTTTTCGTTTTCTTCTTCATTGACAGGTTTCTCGGTCTCGACATGTGGCTCCTTAGTTTCATGTGGTTTCTTTCGCGGTCTACCCTTTTGTCCGGCCATCTTAACTTTCTACTTAACGCAACAATTGATGAGTCAGTACAGGAATCAATTTAGAATGAAATAAGCTTTGTAAAACGTTAATGACGTTGATCAGGTGTTATTAACCATTTACCCAACTCATAAGCTCTAAATGTTTCCCATCCCATCTCCTCAATGTGCATGACACTAACTACCTTTCTAACCTTAGATCTACATCTTAACTCGTACATAACATTCAGCTCGTGGCATCCGTTCATCCGTGGTTAGCAATTCGCATCATTAAATCCCATTTTCAGTTTAAGTCTTGGCATTGGGATGCCAAGATCTCTCAAACTATGGCTCTGATACCAACTTGTGAGGCCCCGATCCCGGGCGACCCCACAGAGGTTGGTTTTCATCATAACACATAGCTCTTCAACTAAAAACTTTCATAGTCATGTAGCGGAAATGTAACATAGTTTGATAAACATAAATACAATCAAGTGTCTGTATCAAAAACATATCGAATTGCCATAACCACCGGAACGTCTTACTTTATGCCACGGCTGCCTCATGTCTTCTTGTATTCCCATCAACCTGACATACATCCTAAATTAAGTCAGCTTACGCTGGTGAGTTCTAGTTTTATAAATCATCACAATCGTTTTAGTAAATAAAACGTCATTTTCATGAAAACATCATTTCATACACATGACCATAGCACATATCCATTTGCATCGTCATAACCATTGTTATCATCATAACCGTTGTTCTCATCATAACCACTGTCTTTAACAATGGGCTTATGCTGGCACAAGGCTCCATGTTTATAGTCCGATCGACTCTTACCATGTTTATAGTCCGATCGACTCTTACCATGTTTATAGCCCGATCGGCTCCGTTTTTATGGTCCGGTCGACTCCATGTTTATAGCCCGATCGGCTCCGTGTTTATAGTCCGATCGACTCTCATGTTTATAGTCCGGTCGACTCCATGTTTATATAGCCCGATCGGCTCCATGTTTATAGTCCGATCGACTCTCATGTTTATAGTCCGGTCGACTCCATGTTTATAGCCCGATCGGCTCCATGTTTATAGTCCGATCGACTCTCTTGTTTATAGTTCGGTCGACTCCATGTTTATAGCCCGATCGGCTGTTCATATCCTGATATAGTCAGGTCATCATTCATAGTACCCAGTACAAGTACCAGAGCATCATCATCCATACATATCCTATAGCACATATGCGGACATCATTCATTCATCATACATGATTCACTAGCATCATATCATCATTCATCATAGTCATCATGGCATCCCAAACATGTCATGCTAGTATTATTACATCTTATCAATTTCCTAATAGCATAGGAATCATCATACTACATTATGCTAGTATCATGTCATCGCATCATAACATCATGGCATCACGTACATGTTACATTAATACATATTCATCATATCATACATCATACTTTCATCCTAGCAACCTAGGATTTTATCATAGCATAACATCTATACTTATCATCATAGCATGTTATTATACCATTCATCATCATATCTTACTAACGCGCATTCATCATACTTAGCATACTTTCATGCATAAATCATGCTAACACATAAACATGCATACATAGTCATGGCAAATCATCATTCGTTCATCATCATAAGCACATAACACCCTAGACATAACAAGAAGCATGTATGCCAGCCCAAAACATTAAACATAAAATAGGGCATCTAGAACTCACCTGATAGTAGCTTTCTGTTTCCTTAGCCGAACTCCTTGGCTAGGGCTTAAGGACCTACATCATCACATAGCCTCATCACATTCCATTCCTAGACTTAGGATTTATTCTAAGTCCTCATAGCCTACTAGTCCCCCTTACCGAAATTACATAGTTCACGAAATAGCTTGTACTCGAACCCGTGGAGTTCTCGATCTAACATTTGTATTCGAACTCCTTGTATTCAAATACCTTTGTACTCGGATTCTTTGCACTCGAAAGAGGTTTTTAATTTCTAAGTATGGTTTCGAGTACCCCTTTCGTGTATAATTTCGTGTACTCATCATTCTGTCATAAAACATCTCCGAAATTCATCTAAGACCATGGGGAGCTAGTTACAAGTCCCTTAGGTTGTTGCCAACCCACTAGAACCTCAAAATTCCGAACTTTATGCATAAAGGTGCGAGCTTTATGGATGAGTTCACTTCTATATAAAGACCCTAACTTTTATATATAAATCACTTACTTGAAGGCAGATGATCACTCCTGTAGATCCTCGTGCGTTTCCTCTTCCGTTTGGTTGATCAAAAGCTCGATCTTTGAAGTTCTCGAAGTTGACCACCTTGAGTGCCTGAGAGAGAAGGCTTCCAGTCAAAGGTTCGCACATTTCCCAAGGCACTAGTATTTATAGGCGGTGTATCCGTACTAGAAATTTGGAGATTTCGACTACTATGGTTTAGTGTACTCGAAATCCAATTCAAGTACACGATCCCGATCCCGATCCCGAGACCGTAACTAGTTCATTTTTCGTACTTTTCCGTACAAGTATATTATCCGTTACGCATTCGTAAATTTAACTATCTTGTATTAGAAAATTTTGGGATGTTACATCTATAATTTAATATAATACTTAAAAGGATGCAAAACTATTAAATTAAATAGATTAGATCTAAAGCATATGTAAATTTGCAAGTTGCACAAAGCAAGAATCCAAACAAATGATCTTACAAAGTTTAAATCAAGACTAGCTAGGTCTTAACTTAAATAATGTAAATCATAATGTTTACGTACAGGTCCCTACGTGGTGTACGAAATCTGACACCTGTAACCTTGAATTCCCAGATTTGACTGGTTAAATTCTGTGTTGTACGCCACGTAGGGTCCTGTATGTGGCGTATAAGTTTTCTGATTAAAATGACTTGTTTTTAGCTCATCTCAACATTGAATTCTTATACGTATAATATGGTATTATACGACACGTATAAGCCTAAAACAGTTATTTATTTTTTAAACTTTAAATTGGAATAAAATTTGTAATGTTATAAATTTAGTTTTATAAATTTAAACATTTTTAACGTTTAATAATTTAAACATTTGTAACATTATTTTTAACGTTTGTCGTTTTTTATTATTAATTTCATTAATTTAATATTATTTTTGTTTTACAAACTAAAAAAATAAACAACCAATCAAACAAACACAATGTATATACAAATTAAAAAAAATAAACAACCAATCAAAACAAATCACAATATATACACATAAACAGTGTCTGTACAGTACAAGGAAAACAAATAAAACTACGGATGCTGCGGAACGTAGTGAGCGCCTCCGGCCTTCCCTCCACCCACCTCATCACCCCCGGCCACCTGGCCCCCTGTTGGACCAAAAGAACCAATGAGCCTGATCAGAAAATCCTCTAAGTCCCACAAGCACACAACAACTGAAGAAGAGCATAACAGCTGAAGACAAACGACTGTTGAAGAGAAGATCCGAAGAGTTACAAGCTCTGAAGAACAAGTCTTCAGATGTTGTTCACAACAGCTGAAGTGTTAGTCTTCAGATGTTGTGATGTTAATTTTTGTCTTCAGTAGTTTTAGTTTAATTTCAGTAGTTTTAGTTCTTCAGTAGTTGTAAGAGGATGTCTTCAGTAGTTGTAAACATCCTCAGTAGTTTTGGTTATTTCAGTAGTTATCTTTTGTCTGTTAGGTGTCAACATCATGTGACATCATCAGACGTCACTGCTTCTATATAAGGGCAGTTGACCTATTGTATCGAGATATGAAGTTAGTGAGAATTGAATGAGATTATTCCTTTTGCAGAATTCTCTTTCTATAACAACTTGTGCTTTACTGTTCTATTAGATTAAATTTGTTCTTTCTAATTTTGAGCTAATTCATTGTTGAATTCCGCTGCTATAACCTAAGATTGATCAAATGAGAACATCTAATCCTACAATTGGTATCAGAGCTCGGTTAATCATTGATCGATTAAACAATTGATCTCTGAAACTGCTCAATTTAGTTCTCTGGTTGATCTAATTAGCCGATTAGTAAGAATTTGTTATAGATTGAAGTTTTCTGATAACTTCTGTTGATTTGTTTTCAATATCAATTTGTTTTGAATCAATTGGTTGAAGTTAGTGTTAATTCATTTGAATTTTGTTGATATTGATTGAATCTGAAATCATGACAACTCCAAACAATGATCCGCACAACACAGGCTCCGCAACCAAGCCTCCGATGCTGGTTCGGAGTGAGTACAACATTTGGCAACGTAGAATGCTACATCACCTGTCAATTAACAGTGCAGGATGTTGGAAATCTGTAGTGCATGGTCCATATAAACCCATGATCACTGATCCTGAAACTAAAATCATGATTCCGAAACCATCGGATATGTATTCAGATGAGGATATCAAATTGTTTGAAATTGATGCGAAAGCTCATGGTATTCTAGCCATGGCTTTGCCGAATGAAATTTATTCAGGCTTGATGCATCATGATACTGCTCATGATCTCTGGGTTGCACTGAAAGAACAATTCGGTGGAACCGATGAGGTTTTAGCAAACACAAGAGAAATCCTCGCCCAACAGTATGAGACATTCTCTCATAGGAAGGGTGAATCATTGACTCAACAGTTTGAGCGGTTCTCCTGTCTGATTTCTGAGTTGAAAATGGTTAAACAGGAATATACCAATAGTCAGATGAACAACAGGTTTCTTAGATCATTGCCTGAGAGATGGGATACTTATACTATTGTCCTACGCTCCAGTGCAAATCTAGAACATCTATCCCTCACCCAACTCCATGGGAAACTCTTAACATTTGAGAGAGAGGTAGAACAGAAAAGAAAGCTGTCTTCATCTGGCAAGCTCACTGATGACTTTATTCCCGGCAATACTGCTTTGATTGGTCAAGAGTCCGAGTTTAATGGGTCTGAATGTTCTTATGATGAACATATTGATTTCTCTACTAACAATGTTGAACATGCTTTTGTGGGAGTTGATGGAAATGCAGGAAATTATGGTGATAATCTGTGTTTTGTGATGGATGATTTGAAAGGAATTCCAGATGATGATCTGGAGGAAATGGATATATTAAGTCAGATGGCATTAATCAATATTAGATCTCAAAAATTCTACAAAAGAACTGGAAGAAAATTTCCCGGATTATCTGGCAAAACCAAAGTTGGTTTTGACAAAGGGAAGTTGAGGTGCCACAAGTGTCACAGGCTTGGTCATTTTGCTAGAGAGTGCAAATCTACTGGACCTAGTTCCTCTGCACCCTTTGTGACCTTTCCTAGCAATAACCCACAAAACAAAGGACAACAATCCTCTGGGTCTGGTCAACAACAATTTTATCCAGCTCATTTTGTATCACAAAGTCCCATGCCTTATCCATATCCTTGCTTCTATATGCCACAATCCACTCACACTCCAGCACTAATATCCTCTCAATCACCTGCTCTTCCTGACCCCAGTAAATCTCAAACAAATCAACAGCCTCAACAACAACATCAGAGCTTTTTCACCCCTGGAGTAGCTGATTGGAGTAATTTACATGATGACTTATCTGATTTTAATATGCAGCTGTACTCTGAAGCTGGTCCACATGGTGGAGACAATCCATTTGGAAATCTTGCTTTGATGGCTATTGATTCAACTGACAATTCTTGTCCAACTTCTTCAACATCACAGGTATCATCTGAATCAAAAGCCAAGTTGTGTTCAGAATCATGTATTTCAGCATTTGCTTCCATTAGAGAAATAAATGTTGAATTAATCAATGAGAAGTTGGATTTAGAAAAGGTTGTGATTAAGAATAAAACTGAATTTGAGAAAGTTTTGAATGAAAAAGAGTCTGAAATTTATAAACTCAAGTGTCAATTGTCTGATGAAAAGGCTAGGGTGGAAGTCATGCTTGTAAAACACAATGATCTGAAACAAACACTTGCAACAACCCAAATAGAGTGTGCAAAATGGGTTGAGTCTTGCAAGGGGTTTGAGATGTTATTAAACAAACAAACAACATCAAATGTGAAGTTTGGTATTGGATACAATCACACTGCCCCCCCAGCTGATTATACACCAAAAAATCTTGATTGTGAATCTGAAGGGGACAGTGTATACCAATACACCAAATCTTCAGAAAATTCTGATGCTGAAGAATCCTCTGAAAGTATGTTAAGTGCATGCAAATCTGAGTCTGAAACTGTGGATATTGAGACATACTCTTATTCTATTGGATGTACAAATGTCATTCAGGGTGACACATGTCAAGATAGTGTTTTAATTGAAATTAATCCTAATGAAAATGTTTCAAATGAATTAAATTTAAAACTGATTGAGTCAGATGGGCATGGCACTGGAGAGAAAGATGCACGGCTTCTGATAAGTCAGAGTGTCTCATCAGCAATTATAGAAAAAGCTGGTAATGTTATAACTGCTGATGAAAATTGTGTTGATAGACAAGTGCTGAAGAATAGCTCTTCAGAGGTTGTCAACACATCAGTTGTTAACATGTCTACAAATACTGATGTTCCAAAGGTTCTGAAGAACAAAAATTCAGTATCTAAGTCATCAGTATTTGTAGATACTCACAAGGGAAAGCAAAAGAGGGTGCCTTGTGAAATTTGTAGGATGTTTAATCATTCCTCTGATGAATGCTGGTACAGGAAAGGTTCTAAATTCAATAAAATTAAGCACAAAAACAAGAACATACTCAAAATGAAAAATGAATTTAGTTCCAAGTTTGTACCAGAATCATCAGTAGTTTCAAAATCTGGAAAAACCTCACAAGGAAATGAATCAAGTAACTCCAAGAAAGGTAAAGGGGTTGTTCCAGATTCAAAGAAACAACACTTGAAAGATTCTTCATCAATTAAAGACACTAAGGTGATCAAACACAAAAATCAAAAGTCAAGTCCTATTGTGTCTAATGAAATCAAAATCTTGACATAAAACCATAATCAACTGATGTTAATGATGCAACAATTGCTAGGAAGAGTCAATCTAGCAGAGCCATCTGTTGTCTCATTTCAGAAGAAGAAACCAAAATCAAAAGTCAAGGCTAAATCATCTGATAAGAATGATTCAAGTGTTGCTTCAACTGACAATGCTAATTTTATTTCTTCATTTGTTAACAGACCCAAAACCAAAATGGTTTGGGTCCAAAAGTCTAACTGAGTGTGTTGATGAATGCAGGGTCCTTCAGCATGCCAAAATAGCATCTGGTATGTTGACAGTGGAGGATCCATGCACATGACTGGGAGCAGATCTCTTCTTAATGACTATTTTATAGGAAGGAAGGGATTTGTGTCTTTTGGAAATGATGCTAAGGGTTATATTAAAGGGAAAGGTTATGTGTCAAATGGTGAGATAAGGTTTGATGATGTGAATCATGTAGAGAATCTTAAGTATAATCTTCTGAGTGTCAGTCAGATGTGTGATAAGGGGTACATTTCTCTTTTCACCAAGCAAGACTGCAGAATACTGTCTTCTGAAGTGTTGCCTCTGATTGGCAAAGTCTTAGATGAGTATACTCTCCTTAAGGCTAACAGAGTGGGAAAGGTCTATGCCTTTGATTTGTCAAAGAAAATCTCTGTTAAAGGTCATTCTTGTTTATTCTCTAAGGCTTCTTTCAAGGAATCAAATCTGTGGCATAGAAGATTAGGTCATGTGAATCTCAAAAACATGAATCAACTGGTGAAACATGGGTTGGTTAGAGGTCTTCCAATGAAGGATTTCAGTTGTGATGAGAATTGCACTGCTTGCTTGAAAGGGAAGCAACATAAAGTTTCTTTTCCTCCAATTGGTGATCCCAAATCCACTGGTTGTTTGCAAATGTTGCACATGGATTTGTTTGGGCCAGTGAAGGTCATGAGCATGGCAAAGAAGAAGTATTGCTTAGTAATTGTTGATGATTACTCAAGGTTTGTCTGGACTCTCTTCTTGCACTCAAAAGATGAGGTTGCCAAGTACATTATCAACTTTGTGTTGTATGTTGAGAAGCAATATTCTCTTCCTGTCAAGTGTGTAAGGAGTGACAATGGAACAGAGTTCAGAAATCATATTCTGGATGAGTTTTATCTGTCAAAGGGAATCAAGAGGCAGTACAGTATCCCTAGAACTCCTGAACAGAATGGAGTAGTTGAAAGGAAAAATAGAACTTTGATTGAAGCTGCCAGAACAATGCTTGCTGACTCTGGTTTGCCATTGACCTTCTGGGCAGAAGCTGTCAATACTGCTTGTTATGTGCACAACAGGGTTCTGGTGAATCAAAGATGGTTGAAAACTCCTTATGAACTGCTTCATAATTTGACTCCTTCGATTTCCTTCTTCAGAGCTTTTGGGTGTCCTTGCTATATCCTCAATACCAAAGATCAACTTAAAAAGTTTGACTCCAAAGTTGATGCAGGGTATTTTGTTGGCTATTCTTCAACTTGCAAGGCTTACAGAGTGTTCAACTGCAGAACAAAGATGGTTGAAGAAACTCTTCATGTCAAAGTCAATGAATGTCCAAAAGATTCTATTCCACAAAATCCTGTTGAGCTGTTTAATCTAGACATCTTGCAACATGAATCCTATCCATCCCAAGTTGAGTCTATTGGTGTGGAAGATGATGCACCTAAAGCAGTTCCACAAACAGCTTCTACAGCAACCACACAAGGATGTCATGATGATGAAGATGAAAGTACTCATTTGTTCAGATTTAGTGACAATCTGCCTATGTCTGCTAAATCTGATGCTCCTCCTGCTCCAGTGGTTCCTCCTACTACAAATGCTGATGAAATTTTGGAATCTTCTACATCATTTGAAATTCCTGCTGAACTGTTTCCTGGGTCTTCATCAACATCTGCAGCAACTGGACCCCCAGCAAACACTTGCACTGATCTTATTCCATATCAAGAACTGAAGGATCATCCATTATCTCAAGTTCTGGGTGACATTTCTGCTGGTGTTTCAACACGAAGTCAATTGTCCAACTTTTGTCTCTATGCTTTATTTGTCAGTCAGCAAGAGCCAAAGAACTATCACACAGCACTTAGAGACAATGGTTGGGTGGAGGCTATGCAATTGGAGTTGTTGCAGTTCAAGAAACAACAAGTCTGGGAGCTGGTTCCTTTACCCCAAGGTAAGTGTGCAATAGGCACTAAATGGGTGTTTAGGAATAAAACTGATGAAAATGGTCAAATCATCAAGAACAAGGCCAGACTGGTTGTGCAGGGGTTCTCTCAGGAAGAAGGTATTGATTATGATGAAACTTTTGCCCCTGTAGCCAGACTGGAAGCAATTAGATTGTTTTTAGCATATGCTGCCTTACACAAACTAAAAGTTTTTCAAATGGATGTCAAAAGTGCTTTCTTATATGGTAAAATAAAAGAGGAAGTGTATGTGTGTCAACCACCAGGTTTTGAGGACAATAAACATCCTGATTGGGTGTATAAGCTTGATAAAGCTCTTTATGGGCTGAAACAAGCACCTAGAGCCTGGTATGACACTCTATCCACTTTTCTTGTTCAAAATAATTTCACTAGAGGCTCCATAGATAAAACTTTGTTCATAAAGAAAGTAGGACAACATAAGCTCCTTGTTCAAATTTATGTTGATGACATAATTTTTGCTTCATCTGATCCAAAGTTGTGTGCTGATTTTACTGAGTTAATGACCAAGAATTTTGAAATGAGTGCCATGGGGGAATTACAATTTTTCTTGGGTCTTCAAATCATACAAAGTCCAGATGGCATTTTCATTCATCAATCCAAATACACAAAAGAGTTGTTAAAGAAATTTGATTTGCAAAACTGTAAACAATGTTCTAACCCAATGAGCAGCACCACACAACTTGATGCAGATGTGAAAGGTAAATCAGTTGATGAAACTCTTTATAGATGTATGATTGGGTCCTTGATGTATCTCACAGCATCTAGGCCAGACATTATGTTTGCTACATGTGTTTGTGCTAGATTTCAGGCTGCACCTAAAGAATCTCATTTGATTGCTGTTAAAAGAATTTTCAGATACTTGCAGGGCACTCAATCACTGGGAATTTGGTATTCCACTGGGCATTCCTGCAAACTTGTTGCTTTCTCTGATAGTGACTATGCAGGATGCAAACTCACCAGAAAATCAACTTCTGGTGGTTGTCAGTTTCTAGGAAATTGTTTGGTTTCTTGGCAAAGTAAGAAACAAACATCTGTGGCCACTTCAACAACTGAAGCCGAGTACATTGCTGCTGCAAGCTGTACTTCACAAATTCTCTGGCTTCAGACTCAACTTTTGGATTATGGCATCAAAGAGTCTAAGACACCATTGTTAATGGATAGTGCCTCAGCTCTTTGTATTGTCAAGAATCCAGTTCAGCACTCTAGGACCAAACATATTGAAATCAGACATCATTTTATAAGGGATTGTTTTGAAAAGGGTCTGATTGATCCAAAGTTTGTTCCTAGTGCTGATGAGCTTGCAGATATCTTTACTAAGCCTTTAGACACTTCAACTTTTCAAAATTTAGTTCTAAGGCTTGGTATGCTGCAACTTGAATAACTTAGTTTTCACACTAATAAAAATCCATCCACCAGATAAAATTTAAAAAAAAAATAATAATAATAATAAAATAAATACAAAAATATTCATCTTTCTAAAACTTCAAATTTTTGTATCACCTTGCAACTCATGATATTTTCAGTAAATACTGATAAGTATCAGAAGTACTGATTCAAGGAAACATCTGACCTTTACCAATATTATCAGTTTAAAGTACTGATGGGTTTTGGTTGACAAAGTGCTGAAGGTCAAAAATATTTCACAAAGTCTGATGAACAACTTTTGTTCACAAGGTCTGATGACAAATTTTTCAAAATCTGATGAGAAAATCTGATGGTTCATAAAGTCTGATGAGCAATTGATGAAAACAGCTGATGAACACCCAATGTCGACAACACCTGATGAGTAAATTTACTTTTCAGATGTTTCAACCACTGCTGTTTTCTCTTTATAACATCTGAAGAACAACTTCCCATACTCTATTTATTTCAAACCCTCTTCAGTTGTTTCATTACCACTTCATCAGAACTTTCTATCTTTTTCAAAAACCTATCTTCCCTCTCAAGTCTCTGCTTCCATGGCAACAATGAACCTTAAACCTCGTCATCACTCAGTCGCATACCTCACCAAATCTGCCTTCTGGTCGAAGTTTGATGAGGCTGTCGACCTCATGAATACCTCACAATATCAAACTGCATTCCTTCTCAATCCCAAGATCCATGTCGAGTCTATTCAACAGTTTTGGGAAAATGTTGAGCTCATCAATGTCGGCACTGGAGTCATCTCCATCCGATCATCTGTCAATGGGAAGAACGTTCACATCAGCACAGCAGAGCTACGGGATGTGTTGAATCTTGATGATGCAAATCTTCCAACATCCTTTCCCAAGAGCATGACCGATCTCTGTTTCACAAGCCATGAATACCAGGGTGATTTGAGCGACTCCACACTGTTCAAGAAACATTTTAATGATCCAGAGCGCCTTATCTACCACATGATAAACGTCTGCCTAGCCCCAAAGTCGTCTTCATGGGACCAGATGTCATTCAAGTGGCAGCAGGTATTCTTTTCAATCCTCGAATCTCAAAAACTAAATTTTTCACAAATTATATTTTCTGAATTATCGGAACATGCTGCAAAACCTGCGGCACAAAGATGGCTGTTATACCCTCGCTTTGTAATGGCCATCATTGAAAAGCAATTAAAACAGGACGGCCTTGTTGGCCAGGGAATAGATGCTCCAGCAGTCTTGTTGGAAGTATATTCCCGGCACAACTCCAACCTCACACTCAAAGAGGCTGCCCGAAAGCTAAAACCCAAGCATAGGGAACCCACAGTCTCAACTTCCAAATCAAAATCCAAAGTCCCCACCAAACCACATTCCAAAAAGCCCAAAAAGGCTGCTCAGGGAAATGAGTCCCCTGAGTATGCCCATGCCTCACCAAGGCATGACATGGCCACTGGAAGTAGTCAGCCAGTGGTCCATCAGACTCCACTAGCTGAAACCGCCCAGGTTTCCTCTCAACAGGAACTTGGTGCAACCATGGAAGGGGTAGACACACTTCTAGAGCCTCTTTCATTTGAAAAGGCTTCTATTGAACAGCACCAATCTCCCCGGGTGCACTCTGCTTCACAGCCTATTACTATTGAAACCACCCAACAAAGCCCAACTTTTGTTATTGAACAAATCCTGGATCAGTTAAACACTCCTATCCCTACCCAGACACCTATTAAAACTGGGATTAGCTCCAACATTGAGGGGGAGGATCAAAGTGTTTCTGATAACCCACAGGATTCTGACTACCATATCAGATCTCCTAGTGTGGAAAGAGAGATTCTGACATCTGACAGGGCTGCTACTTCATCACCTCCATCATTTGGAGTGATTGATAGTAGTAACATATCTAAGACCCTGCCAGAGGCAACAACTGATGAAGGGTTTATCCCTGAAGTTGGAAGTCCCCAGTACCAAGAAAAAGGGGCACCTGAAAATGTTGAGCCACACTCAACTCAGGTAAATCCTGAAACTATCAGGAGGTCAGATGATTCAGCCAAGGCTGATGATGACCAAACATTGTTATCAAATGTTCTATCAAGGAACAAATTCCTTGAGGCTGAGGTCTGCAGGCTCAATGAGCTGCTCACCAAAATGTCCAAGGATAAAAGTCCATCTGCCCTTTCTAACCCACAGATGGCACCTTCAACTTCTGAAGGTCCCCAAAACACTTCATCCTCCACACAAAAACAACAACAGCCACCTGCCTCTGCTTCAGGCACAAATCCTCTGGGTTCAAACCCCCCAGAAGCATTTGTTGCTGCTTTCATTGCTGCTCTTCCTCTCATCACTCCCCTCCTCCAAACCCTTATTTCCCAATCTTTTGACAAGCTACTTCCCTCACAAACACAAATCCAAACAATGATAGATGGTGCAGTTCAAACAATTCTGTCTAGCCTTAAACCTCCTACACCAACTGCAGCCAAAAAGGGGGAGTTTAGTTCTGTCATAGAGACAAAAAGGAAAGATTCTGATGATGTACAGGAAGTGGGTATACAGGTTGAAGCTATAGACTTTGAAAAGCCTGCCTCTCCTCTGAAATTTACCTACAAAAGGCAGAAGAAATATTCCAAGGCTGATGTGGTTGAAAAAGCTGTAGAGACAGAGATTGCAAGTGAAAAAGCTGAAAATATTATAGTTGAAAAGGCTGCTGATGTGATAGAGCCTGAAATGTCTGAGCTTCAGAAGCTAGTACAACAGGCTGATCAAGTCCATTTTCAAGCCATGGATGAAATCATAAGCCAACTTTTCAAGGAGAATGCTGAAACTGAAGATCTGAATAAGAAGATCAGGGAATTGGAAATAAATCACATAGACAACATTTGGAAGCAATATGACAAGGAAGAAAGTGAGAGACTTCATGTCATGGCTAGGTTTGTAGCCAAATTCTTAGGGAGATCAGTTGCTGAGATCAGGGCTTGGGATAGGAACAATCTTATCAAAGTTACAACAAAGATCTGCAGCTCTGAGACTCCTAACAAAGAACTGATAATTGAAGCAATGGATGTGGTGGGCTTGAAGAAAAAGAAGGAGTTGCTTAAAAAGTCTCAACAGGAACTCACTTCCAGTATGCTAAATTGGCATAAACCTGCTCCAAAATCAGCCACATCCATCCCAAAATCAAAACATGTCAAAACAATTGATGCACCTCTCAAGAAGAGGAGAAAGCTGATGATTCAGGAGGAAGATGATGAAGATAGGCAACCACTGTCAACTGTTCTAAAACTGCAAAAGCCTGAGTCTTCCATTGTCCCTGTAATGACTCCTGAATCTCAGATGCAAGCTGTAAAAGTGAAGATAGAAGAAGAGGAAAGTCAGAGACTATATGATGACAAGATTCTGAGATTGGTAGACAAAGACTACCCTCAGACTTCCTCGCTAACAGCTATGAGGAAGGAAGCACAAAGGTTATTTGCACTAAGGCATACCTTCCAATACAGGAAAGAAGTAATCCGGGTATGGCCTGACCCAAGGGTACAGCTCAGGATACACAAAAGAAACATTCCACAAGCCTACAGAGGAAGAATCAAAAAGGTGATAAGTGCTGACATTATGGCTGGGTTTGTGATGGACCCTTGGGAAATCATTGAAGATTTTAAGAAGGTTTACAATGCTAAACTGCCAGTTCCCAAGCTATTGGAAAACAAAATGATCAAGAAGGGGCTGGTATACAATAGATAGGAAGGGTTAAAGAAGAATGAGCTACAATTATTCCTGGAAGGAAAACATCCAGATGAATTTGTATACAGAGAAATCACAAGGATTGAATTGCACAATGGGTCTACAAGCAGGTACCTATCTGAATACTATGGACCTGAGTTCTTCTTTGAAGGTGAGCCAGAGCTACTAACCATTGAAGACCAAGTAGTCCTTCTGGAAGCCTATGTCAGAGAATCTTTTAGACTCGTGCATGGGCAGTAGCTTCAATGAGAGAGGCAACAACTCTTAGTCCATTCCCCAATTGGAGTTCTCTCTCATCCTTCAACTGTCAGATCTTCTGAAGCTGCTGTCACCCAGGCCTACACTTAATTGGTCATCTTAGAAGCTGATCTCTAAGGAAAAAGACACATCTTTCTGCCTGGAATATCAACAATAAGTGGGACAACTAATAATTAGAGGTTTTGGCTGCATTGGTTCAGGGGGAGTTTGTTGGACCAAAAGAACCAATGAGCCTGATCAGAAAATCCTCTAAGTCCCACAAGCACACAACAACTGAAGAAGAGCATAACAGCTGAAGACAAACGACTGTTGAAGAGAAGATCTGAAGAGTTACAAGCTCTGAAGAACAAGTCTTCAGATGTTGTGATGTTAATTTTTGTCTTCAGTAGTTTTAGTTTAATTTCAGTAGTTTTAGTTCTTCAGTAGTTGTAAGAGGATGTCTTCAGTAGTTGTAAACATCCTCAGTAGTTTTGGTTATTTCAGTAGTTATCTTTTGTCTGTTAGGTGTCAACATCATGTGACATCATCAGACGTCACTGCTTCTATATAAGGGCAGTTGACCTATTGTATCGAGATATGAAGTTAGTGAGAATTGAATGAGATTATTCCTTTTGCAGAATTCTCTTTCTATAACAACTTGTGCTTTACTGTTCTATTAGATTAAATTTGTTCTTTCTAATTTTGAGCTAATTCATTGTTGAATTCCGCTGCTATAACCTAAGATTGATCAAATGAGAACATCTGATCCTACACCCCCTCACCCTCACCACCAACACCCTCACCCGTCTGTCCAACACCCTGGCCCCCGTCTACGTTCATCATCTGTTGCGAGGGAGGGACCTATATCACTCCCCGTACCAGGGAGAACCTGAGACCTACACCAGTAAAATCCCGGACGATCTTCATATCGAAGAGCGTCCGGTGATCAAGTCTGACTGGATCCACAGGACCAGACAGCTCCTCGAGAGTGTCCTGGTGAAGATGACCCAGGGCGCGGCTTATAATGGTGACATAGGCACCACCATATATGGTTCCGCGCTGCTGCAGGTGGTAATATTTCGTGAAGTGCCCGGAAAGGCAGCGCGCGAACTGGCATGTACGCCCGGTGATCAGGCAGTACAAATAAAATAAATCCTTTAACGTGCACCACTCGCGGCTTTTGCCACGTCTAGCTATCGACTGTCACGCCCCAACCAACGGCGGAATACATTGGGGCGCGGGTGTGATTGTTCAAAAGCACATGGTACCATGATTAAGTTTAAGTAATTACACAATGCATTTTAAATAAAAGCAAACAACCATTCATTCAACCAAATAAAGATTCAAGTACAAATGTTCAAAATTTAAATAGAAGAAACAAATAACATGAAGTAAATTAAACTAGGTCCATCCCTAATTCTTCTTTCTTGATCTTCATCTTATCCTGTTACATAAGTAAAATAAAGGTCAACTATTTGCATAGTTGGTGAGCAATTCTATAATTTAATATAATACTTAAAAGGATGCAAAACTATTAAACTAAATAGATTAGATCTAAAGCATATGTAAATTTGCAAGTAGCACAAAGCAAGAATCCAAACAAATGATCTTACAAAGTTTAAATCAAGACTAGCTAGGTCTTAACTTAAATAATGTAAATCATAATGTTTATGTATGTGTATTTTTCACCTTTTACACACAAGACATAAGTCACTGCGAAGAACGTAGCTGCATTCTTAGGCTACTAGATACTGTTTTTGTTTTTGTATGAAACGTCTTCTAACCTAAATCCCACATAGCATTTAGCACATAAGTTCACATAGCATCTAAATCATGTCTACTAATCTTAAAAGTTTGCATCATGTATATGTTTTGTCTCAAAGAATATGTTCGTGTATAAGGCATATGTAACATCCCAAAAAGTTTATAAAAATGTAAAGAGGGAGTAAGAATTAACTCACTTGTTTATGTCTAATCCTTGAATCAAATGGTTCTTGTGTTTGTATGAGGAAAAGCTAGCAACCTTCTCCTAATGTTATTGAATAACACATGTCTTAGTCTATGTTCAAGAGTTTGCCTAAAGTTCAAATGTTTGTCTAAAAGTCTATGGCTTCTATGGAATCTCTAATGTTCTAGCATTTAAAATACGTATTTAGAATAATGGTTTAGGATTATTTAATTATCTATTATAATTAAACAACCTCCATTGTATAAATAAATAAATTGGAATACTTTTATTATTCCATTTATTTATTATAAAAGTCTAAGAATATTTGTTTTGAGAAAATTTAATTATAATTAAACATTCTTATTTTTATATAATAAATATAATGAAAGGTCAAAGCATTTCAATTTATTTATTACACAAGGTCCATGTTCTAAAGTTGTGCCCCATTGATTATGGTATAGTTTATGAAAATTTATTTATATAGAAAAATTAAATTATTCTATATAATATTTATTGTTTAAAAAGTTTTGATTTATAAAATAATTTATGGATAAAAGTTTTTTCTTCTTTTTAACAAAATAATATTCATTGTGAATATTTTGTAATTTATAAAAAATATTATTTTTTCAAATCATTTCATAAAATCACAAATTATAAGTTTAATGATTTTTGTTAGTGCATAAAATGTCCCTAGTTCAGTATTTTGTATGATTTGATGTATAAAGTTTATATCATTAATGAAATCAGTTATTCTATATTGTTCGTATATGTTTAATTGAGTTTATTATGTTTATATATGTTTGACTTTAACTTTGACTATGTTTGAGACCCATTCGTGCGAATGATACCTAAGAATGAGTTCATTCGGACGAATGAACGCCTAGCGAATGACTGAGGCGAACGAATGAGTCATCCTCAGGACTCATTCGGTTGACTAAGCTCATTCGGCTGAGTCATTCGCCGAATGAGTACAGTTTATATATATAGCTGAAAACAGAATGTTTTACCACTCTTCGAGCCTCTTCTCTCCCCTGAGCACTCCTCTATCATATCCCTAGGGTTTTGAGCCACTCCTACCTCTCCAACTTCGATTCTCACCCCTTGGTGTTCGATTTCGATCAAAACGTTGACTCCTCATCGTCGAATTGCCACGGGGACTGGTGGTTTCGATTGGAAAACCCTGGAATAGGATTCCGCACTATTCCAGTGGCTGTCGAGCAGATCTCCAAAGGAACCGAGTTGTTTTCGAGGGTTTCTAAGGTCCTACAAAGTGGTATCAGAGCTTTGGCTCTTGATTCTGCTCAATTTTCAATCTAAATCATCATATCTCAGATTGTTTGTTCGAGATTTTTGAAAACCCTAAGTTTCTTTGGCTTCAAGTTACTGTTTCATTAGAAATCAGTGGGTTTTTCTAGTTGTTTTGGTAAATCGATCATTCCTATAGCTTAGTAATGTTGTCCTGAGGTTCCATACCAAATTTGGTTGTCAGATACGATCAAAATCGTGAGATATCAAATTTTTGTTGCTGAAAACCCCAGTTTTTGCGAATGAGCCGGTCATGCAAATAACCATCATGCGAATCAGTCATTCGGCCGAATAAGTCTCATTCGGTCCAAGTGTTAGTCCGAAGAACTCTTCATTCGGCTGAGTAGTCATTCGGTTGTATACTCATTCGCATCAGAAGAAGTCATTATGTCAACAAGCCATTCGGCTGACTTCTCGTTCTTATCAGAATTGTCATTCGGCCTAATCACTTCATTCGGCCACATTCGTACCCCGACATTCGGCCAAAGGGAAGTCATTCGGCAATCAGTTTTGGAAAATTTTCTAAGTGTTGGATAAGTTTTCTCTTGACAAGATGGAAGAACTAGCTTTGATGGCTAATCAGAACAACAGGATTCAGAACCTGCTTCTTACTGAGACAAAGACGGGGAATTCGAACAAAGCTCCAAAGTTACTTTCTTTAGATGATTATCCGCATTGGAAGTATCGATTTGAGATTCATATCAATGGAGTTGACACTAATCTTTGGATGATGATTGAGAGTGGGTACTTGAGACCACTTAGTGAAGATGGTTCACCTATGGTTGTCTCACGGATGACTGAGCCTCAGAGGAAGTTATATGATTTTGAGAAGAAAGCTTATGCTATATTGTCCCCGTCTATTGCTACAGACATTTTTCATCAATTCAGACAGTTTACTTCTTCAAAGTTATTGTGGGATGCTTTACAACAAAGGTATGAGGGGAATGATGCATTGAAGAGCATCAAGTCTAAAGCATTAAAGAAAGAGTTCAATAGCTTCATGTGTGTTGGGAATGAATCTTTAGATGACTTGATTGCTAGATTTTATCATCTCTTGAGTGAGCTCTACAATCATCAAGTCAAGACCATTACACAAGAAAAGGTCCAGTGTTTGGCTGATGCTTTACCTCCCAAGTGGGAATCCTTTCTAATGGTTTTGAAACAGAGTGAGATGATTGCTAATATGGACATCAATTATTTCATTCAGAAGCTGAAAGAATAAGAGATTGAGAACAAGTGGAAGGCAAAGAGAGTTTCTCAAGTTCAAGATCCTTCTTTATACTATTCTACTCCCACTATAGAAAGAGCTTCTTCTCATGCTCCATTGAAGACAGCTTTTGTATCTCAGACCAAAGAAGCTCCTGTTTCAAACCAGACACATTTCAGTCAGTCAGCTACAACCTCATCATCTCAGAAAGAAGATAGTCATTTTGTCACAAATTTGAAGATAGACAACTTTGACAAAGTGACTGTGGAGGTTGCAAAGGAGCATATGGGTTTGTTGTCTACACTTGTGAGTTCTTATGATGGGCTGTTAGCTGGGCAGATTGGTAACCCACATTTGACAAATGAAGATTATTCTCAGATTGACCATGATGATATGGAAAGGATTGACATTATGTGGGCTCTTGCAAGTGCAGTTAGAAGAGCAAAAGATTTTGTTAAGAGAACTGGAAAAGACATCAATCTGAACAAAGACTCCAAGTTTGGATTTGACATGTCTTATGTTACTTGCTATAATTGTGGGGACAAAGGTCATTTTGCAAGACAGTGCAATAAGCCTAAGAAGAAAGGTAACCACAATCCTTTTTAGAACCAAAGATCATCAGCTGCCAATCTAGAGAGGAGATTAGTGCCTTGACACTCCTGTTCAAGCCAGTTCATCAAATGCAAACAAGGCACTCATGGTACAGAATGATGAGGGAGAAAACTGGGATTTCAGATTACTCTGAAAAAGGTGGAGCAGATAAAGCATGTGTTGCAGAGATCAAAGAAGCTGCTGGATCCAGGGATGAAGATTATTCAGAAGAAACAAAGACAAGTCTGGATGAATCATCAGGGTCAGAATCAGAAAGCACATCAGATTCAGAAACTCAAGGAGAATCAGATGTTGAGTCTGAAGAACAATCTGCTACATAGTTTGCTTTGATGGTGAACACTTCTGCTTCATCTCAGTCAGATCAGGTATATGATGACCGTTCCTCATCTCATTCTGGTTGTTTTAATTATGTTGACCTTGAAAGTAAGGTTTTGTCTTATTAGCAACATAATGCTGACTTGATTAGCGATCTCAACCAGTGCATTGAGGCAAAGAAAATTTTAAAATCAAATGAGAAAGATTTTCAAGCTAAAATTGAACGTTTAAACAGACAATTGCATGAGGGTGACTATGAAACCTTAAGTCAGAAGCTCAAGAGCTATGAAAGCTCCTCAAACATCATTGAGCATATGATCAGTAAAGGGACTGATCAGAAGGAAAAGAAAGAAGAAACAAAATACATTCATTGCCCCCCACCAGTCTTAAATTGCTTTGTCAATTCACCAAATGACAAAGAAATTAAAGATTTTCAAGTCAAAACTCCATTAGTAATTGATCCTGTTGGGATTATTTCTGATGAGGGTTCCTCATTGTCTGAGGAATCTTTTGTGGAGGGAGTAGTTGAAGATTGGGTCTCAGATTCCTAGGATGAGTCTGTTGTTTCTCCTCAAGTGTCTTGTCTTAATATGACAACTAGTACCTGACCGGCCGGCAAGTCCGTACGGTATGTGTACTTTCAATAGCTACTATGTGTAAATACATGTTTGTGAACAGTACTTGTATTAACAGAATTCAAAATACAAGAAACAGTTGTACCTATTTATGTGTAAAATTAAATGCCGTAAGTACAACACTCAACATAAACCATAGTTGTTAGTATTTAGGTGAAAACCTAAGTACAGTTAACACAACTAAGCAAGGGAAACAACAGTGTTCAAGTGAATAACAAGAACAAATCGGTTGCGATCTGATATCCATAGATGACATGAATCAGATGGCCGACAAATCAGTGTGAAAGCAATGTGATAACAGGATGTTTAGTTGAGTCCGACAGTGGGGAAATACAATTTAAAACAATATTGCAGTGTTGTTTCAGAATAACGAACTAACAGTGTGTTTGCATGGGTGATGATTCACACAAACATATCTGTGAGTTTAACATTCTGAAATGATGACTGGAAAGCAGAAAACAAAAGCCGGAAAGCAAAACCATTGTCGTGTTCGTTCGGGTGACGATTCGAACGAATACGAGCGATGGCGACGCGCTCTGACGAAACGAAAACGAATTTCGACACGAACGACATTAAATCAAGAAAATAAAATAAATTATGTTTTACAATTTTGAAACTCATCAAAATAATTAAAACCACTATTTTTATTTAAACACGTAAATCATGCGTTACGTTCCGGAAACGCAATGAAAACACAAACCGAGCAACCGAAACGAACCCGAACACCCTCGGGGTATTTAAAGGTTAAATGAAACCTTTCACTTCATTTTTCACATTTATCTCTCTCTCTAAAACACCCAACTCGTTCATCTCTCTCTCTAGAAGAACAAGCCTTCAAATCCTTATATCTTGGTCATTTCTCAACGAAATCGGGCGTTTTTGGTGTCCACGCGTAGCTCTTTACCTCCTCTACAAGGAAGTACAACAGATCTGAAGAATTATCCACGAAATCTCGAGGTATTTGGCTTTGAAGTTCTGAAAATTTAGGGTTTTGTACACTTTTAATCCGACTCACACACAATACCGGACCCAAGCCATGCCTTCGAATCCTATTTCTGTTGAAACATCATCTTCGCATAACACCAATCAAGGAACCGCGTTATCACAGCTCAAATGAAGGGGATGATGAACAGGTTCGCGGGTCTTGGAGCCGGTCGAAGTATCACCAGCCGAACCTAGGGTTCATGGAACACATTGGCCGAACCCTAGCATACAGCGAACCTCACACAGGCCGGAGTCTTTTGCATGAGCGAACCTATAGCCCAACGAACCTGTGTGGGCTGAGCTGCGAACCCTTGGCTGCATCCCCGCCGAACCTATGGCTTGTGCATGGGCGGCCGAACCTTCTGCCTTGTGATGGCCGAACCCATGAGCTGCGATGTCCACGAACCCTGCTGCCAACCACAAGCACCGAACCCTCGGCGAACCTACACCACTGCCGAACCCTCTTGATAATCTAGCGAACCCAGGGCGGCGAACCACCTTATACTGACGAACCAGTGATGTACCACAAACCTATGACCATTAGACGAACCATTGTTGGGTTAGCCGAACTATTGTTGGTTAGACGAATCTTCTCCCACGCAACGAACCTTCTAACCTGCGAACCAACTAGAGGGCCGAACCTTAACTCACTTACTGGCCGAACCTTGTTGTAGACCAGCTTTGGCCGAACCTCTCCAGTCTCCATGAGGTTCCCTGGAATGGGACTTACCACCTTCAACCGGATCGGACTCAAACAGCCAGCCCATCATCCCAATTCAGGCCCAACCTTTTCATACAAGGGTTCCATGTAATTTTCCTTAGGCCCAAGTTAAGGAACTCACTCGGCCCACATACACATTCCATATAATCATTCGTCCCAAGGTCCATGTGAAATTCGGCCCAGCGTAGACACACCGGCCCAACCCCTCTATGTAACTCAACCGATCGGCCCACATACATTATCGGACTCAAAACCTCATTCATAGGCCCAAGAAATTATTGATTCGGCTCAATACCATCACATGACTCATTTTGATTAGTTATGGCCCAAGACAAAACCCACATTCGGCCAAATGGGTAATAAGAAAAGTCAACACATTAAACTAGTTAATTATGATAACACGCATGAGATTATCAAACTAAGCTACTACAAAGTTGACAAGGTTGTGGACTTAAGCTCCCAACACTTAAAACCAGGTAGCTTTAATAAATTAACAAGTGATTTCAAGCGTAAGCCAAATGAATCAAGGAATATGTAAAACTGTAAATAACAAACGGGCCGAATAGGGACAACCGAGACCTACGAGCATTAACCAATTTAAGGGTTAACACGTACACAAGCACAAGTCACTACAATTTATACTTATAAGTTGCATACAACGTGAAATCAATACAGGATCGTGAAAACCACTACAAGTACAACACAGAGCGCGTGCATTCCTTAACTAAGCTAAGTCAACCACTACAACCGCAAGGTGAGTTCATATGCCCCTTTTCTCTAATCTTAACTAATTTTAAACTCTCAGGGCTAAGAAACATGCTTACTTTTTTTATTTAAAAGTTTTAAAGTTTAACATATTGCTTATACTATGATTAGATAATATTGTTTGCCTTATTATCAATTATCATTGTATGCATGCTTGTATGATCATGATATGACAAGAACAAATAAGATGAATATGATAATATAATTTCATAACTCATCAACACAATAGAATAACATGGTTGTAAGATTATATCTTATAACACTTAGTTATTCTTACAAGAACGAACATGGAGATAATCACAAGTAAACATGATGACAAGAACAAAACACATGAATGATACGAAGATAACACATATTCATAACATCATTCAACACTATAGTTAACTAAGTGTAATAAGACAAGCGCTTATAAAACCTAGCTTACAACTCAACACATACTACAAGATAACATGAAACAAGGAACATCCATCGCCTGAGTCGACTAAGTGTAGTAAGACTAGTTCTTACCACAACTTAGTGACAACATGGTGACTACATGGAATAATATGGAATGATAATCATGATAATGTAATTTCATGATAACAACATCATTCACACCACGATTAACATAATGAAATAAGACAAATTCTTATTTAACTTTGTTAACAACAACGAGAACATACAATATTGAGAAAAAATAACACGGATGAACACGCAATACAATTGATTACTATTGAACTGTCTGCATTATATCATTTCAATCATGTGCCATGTACTTAAATTGATCAATGTATGCCCCTTTATAATTCGCTGACCAGTTAGTTTGACGTGACTAAACCGACGATAGCATAGTGGTACCATAGGTTTGACAAACCTCTAGCTTGTAGGGCTAGTATGTTGATCGTATTGATTCATTGGCTGGTAACAGAGCGACTTCAAGTCAGGGTCTGGAAAGCGACACATGGTGATATTAATCTGCAGTGAAATTGTAATTAATCCATCGTTACCTGTTGACTGGTAGACTGAGGAATTTATTCTCTGAAGTCATAATACTAGTAATCGTTTCGATGAGGACACTGGGAATACATGGTGATAGAGGTAAATCGGATGCATTGTAATCTGATTACGTGAGGATTGCAATGGATTCCTTTTAGGCTCTATGCGCTACAAGTTGAGAACAAATGACAATTGGTTAACTAACACTCTTAATATTTAAAAGTGATTAACAGTTAACCCCACAAGTAATAGAATAATACAAGGATCAGATTAAATTAATCTAATATCCTTAATACTTAAAAGGGTTATCAATACTTCGGTTTGATAACTAAACCCCTATTATTATATTATTCTACACATGATGCTACAGGTGATTAACAAACGAGATGAACAGGTGAAATGGAAATGGATATCAGTAGTTGTATTACAAGTAGTGTGGAGTTCTAGTAGTTATGTGGTGGGATGTTGGCTAGGGCTTGGTTCCCTTACATATGCCGTATATATAAGCATAACTACTAGGATGAGATATTATTTGTAAATGTAACTATTGAGAAGCCATTGGGTGAACGGGTGAATCAAACAACATACAAGTAACAAGAATAACATTATGATTGTGCATGTTTAAATGCATGTTTTTCTCAGCTGACGAACAGGTGTAGTTACTCATATGAAAGAACTAAGCTAGTGGACTTTTAGAAGACCTAGCTTCATTTTGTAATGCATACTTTTGATATGACAAAACAGCGAAACATATTTTGTATATCTTGTACAGTTACAAGATAGAAGCCACGGTGATTCTTTTGGTAGAATTACTTAGTTAAATTATGAACATGACTATGTAATTTAACTTTGTAATTCTATATTGATGTCATGTTAGCATTTCTCATTTATATCTCATGTGCTATGTAAACAATCTGATCATTTCGATTATCACAACGATATCGCGCTCCGAGAACCTTCCGCCCGACGGGAAAACCGATCCGTTCCTGCTGGCTCGGGGTGTGACACTTAAGAATCAGACATCTTGTGTCAAAGCTATCTGCTTTGTGAAGTCTTCACAGGAGGGTGAAGCAAGTGAGTCCAACAAGGCTGACGACCTTATTTTCAATGGGACAAAGGGTTTGGGTTTTAAGCAGGACAAGATAAAAACAAATGTTTTTCATCAAAACAAAAAATCTTTTTCTAAACACAAATAGTTTTATCATCAAGATAAAAAAGCTTGTTTTGAGTGTGGTGCACATGGACATTTTGCTAGATTTTGTCCTTATCTGATCAGACCAAAAGTTTCACCACCCAGAAAACAAAATCATCATGATGTTAAAGAGGTCAAATCTAGAAAGCCCAAACAACCCATTCGCATTAAGTTTTTGGATAAAGGTAAAGCAAAGGTTGTTAATTTGGATGTCCCAAAGGTTGTTAATGTCAAACAATCCAAACCATATCCGTTTATTTGAAACTCTTTTTGCAAAAACACAATCTGGAAAGTTAAGTCTTCTGAGACTTCAGTTTCAAATCCTCCAGATAAGGTGACTCCAGATGGAAAATGGATTGATGTTTTAATCCGAGACTCATTGGGTCAACCCAAGACTGTAAAGGCTTGGGTTCCCAAATTGAACTAATAGTTTGTGTTTGTGTAGGTTGCCCCAAACGTTGCTCTTAACAGCACTTGGATCGTTGATAGTGGGGTATCAAGGCACATGACTGGTGACATATCTCTTCTTTCCGATGTTCATTCTATTAAAGGAGGATATGTGGCTTTTGTTGGTGACAAAGGCGGGTTCATTACTGGAGAGGGAATTCTTTCAAATGGCAAAGTTTCATTTGACAAGGTCAGATATGAGAAGCAGCTGGAGAACAATCTACTTTCAGTTTCACAAATATGTGATAAGAAGTACAAAGTTCTGTTTGATGACTACATCTGTTACATTCTCAAGCAAGGCATTACAATTCCTGAAAACTGGATTCTGATGTCTGCTCCAAGAAAGCAAGATCTATATGTACTAAACATGGCCACAACTTCAACTACATCTTCTACGGCTTCATGTTTTATGTCCAAGGCTATAGAGAAAGATTATATTCTTTAGCATAAGAAGATGGGTCATTTGAGTTTGAGGAAGATGAATCATCTGGTTCACAACAATCTGGTTGAAGGAGTGAGTTTGAAGAATTTCAAGTTGGCTGATGTCTGAGTTTCATGCAAGAAGGGAAAGCAAACCAGGAAGTCTCACAAACCTAAGAAGTACCATTCAATTACTGTTCCCCTTGAGCTTCTCCACATGGATCTGTTTGGTCCTGTCAATCGTAAGAGCATTGCTGGAGATCAATACTGCTTAGTTATCGCTGATGAGTACTCAAGATACTCTTGGGTGTTCTTTATGAAGGAGAAATCTGAAACGTTTGAATGTGTTCAAGTTCTTGTCACTAAGCTTGAATCACTGTACAAGCTCAAGGTTCGCATGCTCAGAACAGATAATGGGACTGAATTCAAGAATCACAATATGGAGACTTTCTGCAATGAACATGGTATTATTCAGCAATTCAGTGATCCGTATGTCCCTCAGATGAATGGTGTTGCTGAGCGAAAGAACAGAACATTAATTGAGGCTGCTCGGACTATGCTTGCTGATTCTTTCCTACCGGTTCAATTCTGGAATGAAGTTGTTGCTAATACATGCTATATCTTGAACCGGGTATTGATTGTGAAGAGGCATGGGAAGACTTGCTTTGAATTGCTGCATAATAGAAAGCCAAATCTTAAGTATATTGAACCATTTGGTGCTCAATGCACGATGCTTAAGAAACATGAGCAAGGCAAGTTCAATGAAAAGGTGGAAGAAGGCTACTTTCTCGGGTACAGTACTCCCAATAAGCGGGTCTACAACAGATCAACTCAAAATGTGGAGGAGTGGTACCATGCAGATGTTTAGAAATATTCTATGCCACCACCTGGGAGGGGTCCTGACTAGATGTTCAACTATTCTGATTTATTTGACTCCTTCAACATTCCTCCCATGTATTCTGATGAAGAAGTTTTTCTTCAGATGATGTATGATGCACAAAATACACCCGATGAACCTGTGCAACCTTCTTCAGTTCAAGCTCCAGTACAGGCAAATGATGACAGCTCAGATTCAGATGATCATCACTCTCATCCAGATGTTCCAGAACCAGATGTTGATAATATTGTACCTGCTCTTGAGGATCTAAATATAAACAATCTTGATCCACAGGTTGAGGTTCATGCTCATCCTGTTGGCAGAATTAACAGAATTCATCCTCAAGACAATATTATTGGAAATCCAACTGATGGAGTGAAGACCAAAAATCAGTTATCTTAAGGTGGTCTTGCTGATATTCTTGATCTTGCAGATGTAAGCTTCTGTGCCCATTCATGTTTTATCTCCTAAGTTGAACCAAGAACCATCACTGAAGCTTTGAAAGAAGAATCTTGGGTAGATGCCATGCAAGAGTAGTTGATGCAGTTCAAGAAACTTCGTGTTTGGCAGCTAGTTGATAGACCCAAGGGTGCAAAAGTTATTGGCACAAGATGGCTTTTGCGTTGCAAAAGGGATGATCATGGCATTGTGGTTTGCAACAAAGCATGTCTGGTGGTGCAAGGTTTTAGGCAGATTGAAGGGATTGACTTCAATGAAGTTTTTGCACCGGTTGCTCGTCTTGAAGCAATCCGAATCTTTCTTGCTTATGCATCCTTCAAAAAGTTCAAGGTTTATCAGATGGATGCTAAAAGTGCATTTCTTCATGGGGTGATTAATGAAGTTGTGTATGTTAATCAACCTCCCGGGTTTGAAGATCCATTGCATCGTGACCAAGTCTACAGGCTAGACAAGGCCCTGTATGGATTGCACCAAGCTTCGCGAGCATGGTACGAGATACTGTCTACCCACCTTCTGAATAACAGGTTCAGAAGAGGTGTCATTGACTGCACTCTATTCATTAGAGAGATGGATGGGAAATTACCCTTGGTACAAGTTTATGTGGATGATATCATCTTTGGATCCACAAATGATGTTCTATGCAAGGATTTTGAGAAGGTTATGAAAGATAAGTTCGAGATGAGTTCCATGGGAGAAATGAAATTTTTCTTGGGACTACAGGTGGATCAGTCTAAGGCAGGAATCTTCATTCATCAAACCAAATATGTTGGTGACATTCTGAGCCGGTTCAATATGTTGGATGCAAAACTTGCTCGTACCCCACTGGCTGTTAATCACGGGATTACTCCAGATGAAAAGGGGGAGTTAATCGATGCCACTCTATACTGAGGAATGATGGGATCTCTTATGTATCTCACAGCTTCTCATCCAGACATCATGTTTGCTACTTGTCTGTGTGCTCGTTATCATTCAAAGCCAAGAGTTTCTCATCTTATTGCTGTGAAGAGGATTTTACGTTATCTGAAGGGTACTCCGGATCTGGGCTTATGGTACTCTAATGATGATAACTTTGACCTAACTGCTTACAGTGATTCAGATTATGGTGGATGCAAAAGAGACTTGAAGTCAACATCTGCGGGGTGTCAATTCTTTGGGAAACGCCTAGTTACCTGGTAGTGCAAGAAGCAGACGTCGGTGTCTACTTCAACATGTGAAGCCGAATACATCGCAGATACTAGTTGTTGCTCTCAAATCATCTGGATTCAGCAACAACTCAGGGACTTTGGGTTACAGTTTTCTAACACTCCTATTTTTGTTGATAACACTGCTGCCATAGCTGTCACTAAAAATCCTGTCCAGCACTCCAAAACAAAACACATCGACATTAAATATCACTTCATACGTGATTTTTTTGAAAAGAAATTAATCGATGTTGTTAAGATTCACACCGATAACCAGAAAGCTGATCTTTACACTAAAGCGTTTAACTAACCCATATTTTTATATCTGTTATCAGCTAATGGTGTTTTTCAAAAAGATGAAGTTATTCCTTCATCCGAATCAAACAAATGATCATTATTTTTGATAATTAGTTTCTTTTGTTTGATTTTTACTTTTTAGTACTTTTGTTATTTTTCTTTCTCTTATTCAAAAACTCAAAAAGATTTTCAGTTTTAGGTTTTTAGGGGAAGAAAAAGTAGTTTAACTGAAAAACCAAAAACATTTGAAAAATTAAAAAATGAGAAAGTCTTATTAGAGAAAGTGATGTGTTAACATGTCATGTCTTAAATGCAAGATTGAATGCATAAACTGATAGCACATGAGAATTATGATCTGGTGTACTAATAGGCCGACTTTACAAAGTTAATAAACTGTTGGTGATTTCTTAGAAAGTCTGATTTGTGGGATCCAGTTTAGAAAACTAGTTAAGAGATAAACCATTTTTGACTCAAATCAGGCATACACCTATTATCATAGGATCTTATGAGGTTTCCAATGATTCATGAATTCAAGTCTGTACACGTGCCATATTGCTTTGTAAAGACCTAGCTGAAGCCGTCCATTCAGATGCGAATGATTGAATCACAAGAAAATAAAAGTGAATCTGATTCTGTACACGTGCCATATTGCTAGGTTGCAGCCTAGCTGAAGCCGTCCATTCAGATAGGATAAGCTAAGAAAAATACAAAAATAAAATAAGTTCGATTCCATACATGTGCCATATTACTGGGTTGCAGCCTAGTTGAAGCCATCCATTTGGATAGAACAAGTTGATCTTGTCAACATAGTTCTGTATACGTGCCATATTACTTTGTAAAGACCTAGCTGAAGCCGTCCATGAGAATGTGTTGAACTTGAGAAATAAATCAAAAAGAAAAATACAAAAACAAAATAAAGTGGGACCTTATAGAACTTATGATACTAGGTACTAAGTTATGCAGAGATGAGTTATAAACTGGTTTTGATCCAGATTGGTTGACTATAATGGGTAACCTAGTCAGAAAACATGAGTGATCATTGATTAGTTTAGAAGCAAAGTACTGTCAGGTTTAAAGTGGACAAATATATCAATAATCATTTCATAAATCAAAAGTGTCAGAAGTATAAACATTCTTGAATGCTGATCTGACATGATCTGGTGTATGCATCATTTTTTTTAAAGGCTACTCACAAAAATATGTGCATTTTGTTTATTTCATTTTCAGTTTGTACAGTTGTTTGTTTATTAGAAAATACAAAAAGATTTTCATTTGAAATTGTTTTAAATGATCATTTGTTGGTTCAGATATTCAATCTCATCCTTACCTATCACCAAACCAGACTGAACTTCATAACAATAATTTTTTTGTGATCAAAATGTCAACATTTGAAAATGAGTTGTGTTCTTGGAGTGCTGATTTGTTTCGCCCGAATGAGTGTGAGTATGGCTCATACGAACGAATGAACTCATTCATGCGAATGAGCCATTCATTTGATTCCTTCATGCGAATGGGGTCATTCGGTTCTTAAGACCGAATGAGTTCTCCTATTTAAGGAACATCCTTCGGCCGAATGAGCTCAATCTCCTCATTTACTCATTTGGATCTCTGTGTGTTCCTTTTTCGCCCGAAACAAGCATATGCTCATCCATTTCGATTTTCATCTCAAATCTGCCATTATCTGACTGTTTTTCACACCATGATCATTATAGGTACTGACGGGAACAAGATGGTTCATTTTTGATCGTGGATTGAACCAAAACCGTTCAAATTTTAGGGTTTTAGGGTTCGAACAATAGACAAGTCCAATAATCGATCTAAATGAACCTTAAAACACTTAAAGTCAGTTGTATAACCTTAATCGGACCTCTCTGTGTTGAATATCATCTTTTTTAGGGTCTGATTTGTGTTTTTGGAAAATTGGGTGTTCGAAGTCCATTGGTCGCCCGAATGAGACTCATTCGCACCACAGGTTCAACCGAATGAGTTGATTCGACCGAATGAGGTCATTCGGAGCATGTGGTCATGCGAATGAGTTGGTTTAACCGAATGACTTCATTCGTGTGTCATTCGGATGACACCATTCATTCGGCCACTGTTCTTATTCGCTGGGTCTCATTCGTGTGACAGTGCTTCATTCGCACTATTTGAACACTTGGTTAGAATTTTTGAGTTTGATTCTTTTGTCTACTGAACTGAACTGACATGTGGTTATTTTTCTATGTTTCAGTATGGCAGTATATAAAGTTGTTCCCAAGAACAATATCTGTGCTTATCTTGATCTTACCACGGCGAATGCCCGACACTTTACAGAGATTATCACTTTCTTGAGGCGTTCCAGGATATTTCCAGCCATATCTACTGTCCATGTTCCATATCTATCACATCAGAGAGATTTCTGGAGCTCTGCTGATATTGAATGTGAGGTGGAGCCTCCTGTCATCAGAGGGAAGGTCCGAGGACATGATGTGATATTATCTGCTGAGCATCATTGACGGGTTTGTGGATTCCAGGACGCTCCCGATCAGCCTTATCTTCTTGATAGATATCTGGTTCGAGGATGTTTCATGTGATGCAAGTACGATGGAGATTTAGAGGGCGGAGTGCTGAACAAGTCCTTCTTATGCCCGCAGTTCAAGTATTTGTGCCATGTTCTCATTCACTGATTGGGCTCAAGGCTTGGTGGTTTTGATGATCTTCGAGAGACACTTCAAGGAGCCTTTGTTGCCTTAGTCTTGAACATCCCGTTCAACTTCTCAGAGATGGTCTTTACCCGTATGAAGGAGAATGTCTACCTCAAGGGAGACAAGAAGTTTTTGATGTATCTGAGATTTCTCCAGACGATCTTTGATGCACAAGTGCCGGATCTACCTAAGGCTAGTTCAGATATTCTCAGATTGGAGCACATGAACGACACCACTCTTAACATAGTTCTAGCTTATAGAGGAAAGGAGAGGAAGCCTCCTACTCGTCGTATGTTTGGTCATCTCCTCAACCCTGATTACATTGCACCTGTTGGGAGGAGATGGAGACATGAGGATTCAGACTCAGACTTGGAGGATATTATTGTGCCGGGTGGTGATGATGGGGAGGATGGTGATGGAGGTGATGCTGGTGCTAGTGGTGTTGCTGATGTTGGTGATGATGCAGGTGTGAGTGCTGGTGCTGGTGTTGTTACTGATGTTGGTGGTGGTGCTGATGTTGGAGGTTCTGGTGCTGCTCATGATGATGTAGATGTTGGAGCTCTTCTGGATTTAGATTTTATGACTACTTCTACAGCCACTGTCTCTACACCATTAGAGATGGGTGGTACTACATCAGCTGAGGAGAGAGATGATTCTGATGAATTAGATGAGGCTGGTGGTGAAGATGATGATGAAGAGGGTTCAGATAGCTCAGACTCTGATAAGCCTGATGATGAGTTTGAGAACATTATGGTTGGGACTAGGCTGGTGAAGAAGAGGAAGAGGCCTAGTGAGACAGAGCTTGATAGGGAGGAGATCAGGGATCCTTTTTTTTATTCCTGAGTTTGATTTTTCTCCTCCTCCACGTACTTCTATGATCACATCTACTACTGCTGCTGCTGTTGCTCAATCTACGTCTCCTCCTGCCAAAAGAAGAAGGACAAGATTTGTCCTACAGAGACGGTCAGAGCTGGCTTCTGTTGCAACAACCACTGTTACATCCGCTGCAACAGTAGCAACTTCTTCACTGACCAGGTCAAGGGCAACTCCTACACGTGTTACTATTAAACCTCTGACCTCCTCTGTTGCTGCCACAGCTGTCTTTACTGTAGCTTCTTCTGGTCCCTCCATTACACGTGCTGATACTTATATACCGACTGTTTCAGTTGCTGAACAACTCAGCACACTGAACAGTTTGGTCCTTTGATTGATGGAGAGGAACCACGAGAAGGATCATGTTATTTCTCAACTTACTCAGAGAGTCACTGAGCAGGATGCACTGTTGATACAAGTTGTTGACCAAAGGGCAGACTTGAGAGCCCGATCTGCTGAGATGGAAGAACGTTTGCTGAAGTATGTTGATGAGCATAATCAGTTGGCTTTGACTTCCTCCGGATTCAATGACCGGATCTTAGCTCTTGAGGCTGAAAACTTGCGTCTCTCTGAGAAGTTGAAAGCCCTAAAGATGCTACTCCTAGGCTTGAGGCCTCTAAGCCTGCCTCCGATGATTCAGACAGGGAAGAAGAAGAAGACGAAGAAGAAGAAGATGAGTCTGATGAGGAGAAAGTCGATTATGATGATACTGACAAGGATGATCATTCTGGTGATGATGATGACAGTGCTGGGAGTGGCTCTGCAAGTTCTTCCAGTGCAGAAGAGCCAACTCCACCCACTGAAGTTAGAACCAAGACTAAGCATGATAAAGCTTCCAAGCCTCCTCCGCCTCAAACCGAAAAGCCTAAAGCTACTGAAGAGGTTGAAGCGATGCCTGTGAGACGGATTTTGGACGAAAAGTTTGCAATGATTTTGGACGCTCAAGGAATCATTCAACACTCGGTCAGTTATGAAAGGAGGAAGGCGAAATCATACATTGCCTCTCCAAGGAGCAAATAGCAGAGTTATTAAGGTTAAATCCTAATGAAGTGATTTTGGATGATGCTTCCATTCCTGCTTCTGATCTTCCTACTCCAGAATCATTTGATGACATTGTTGAGGTGATTCTAGAAGACATTACATAGGAAGAGGGCTTAAAGTACACTTCAGCTGCAGAGGAGCTGCCTACCTTTTCTGACTTACTTGGTCTACATTCTGAGGAGGAGCTGAAACGTAAGATAGACGAAAAGGTCAACGGCAGCGAGTCTTCAGCTGAAGACATTCAGAAAAGGAAAGAGGAATAGAAAGCATATTGGGAAGTTCTGAAGAAAGACAGTGTTGCACAGATGCCAACTACGCACACCAAAGTATACAGGACCAAAGGATATAAGGCCGGATGTCAAATTCTAAGTTGGGCATACTTTCACGACTTGCAATGCTATGCAGTAAAAAGGGAACAGGGGATCCAGTACTTCAAACATCCCCATGAATTCAAGACGTTGCGCGGATTCGAGGTAAATCAACTTGCACGTCTGAAGATGCTTTACAGTGAAGACTCAGGGATGTCATCTTGGTTCTAAAGACAGATTCAGTATGAGTACCGGAAGAGATGGATCAATTTTAAGCCTCAGCAACCAGAGAGATACTATCAACCAGAGATTAATGCAGATACCTGCAGACATAAAGTTATCCTGAAGTAGCTGCCTCCAAAAGTCATGAAGAAGATTCCATTACGGAAGATGCCTTAGGACTTTTTGGACAGTTTCCGATGGTGGTATTATGACGGGAGAACTGTTGAGGCAGTGATTGTTTTGTGCGAAGACAACAAATGGGATAATGTACGTATATTCGATCCCATGTGGCTGACTAATCTGTCACATAAAGATGTGAACGCCCTGTGCAGATGTCAGATTTTCTTTGAAGTTGTAGACATGGAGCAGGCTCTACAGTTCATGAGAGTTATCCGGATATGCATAGTGTTTGGAATTCATGTCGGCACTGACTGGAAGGCTATCTCAGACAAGTATTTCAACAAAGATGCTGATAAGTGAAGAACTAGGTCCAAGGGGGAGTATGTTAGTGCATAGAATGCCCCTAGTTCAGTATTTCGTATGATTTGATGTATAAAGTTGATATAATTAATGAAATCAGTTATTCTATATTGTTCGTATATGTTTAATCGAGTTTATTATGTTTATATATGTTTGACTTTAACTTTGACTATGTTTCAGACCCATTCGTGCGAATGATACCCAAGAATGAGTTCATTCGGACGAATGAATGCCTAGCGAATGACTAAGGAACGAATGAGTCATCCGCATGACTCATTCGGTTGACCAAGCTCATTCGGCTGAGTCATTCGCCAAATGAGTCCTTCGCACTACTCATTCGGCCGAATGAGTACATCTTCTATATATAGCTGAAAACAGAATGTTTTACAACTCTTCGAGCCTCCTCTCTCCCCTAAGCACTCCTCTGTCATATCCCTAGGGTTTTGAGCCGCTCCTACCTCTCCAACTTCGATTCTCACCCCGTGGTGTTCGATTTCGATCAAAAGATTGACTCCTCATCGTCGGATTGCCACGGGGACCGGTGGTTTCAATTGGAAAACCCTGGAATAGGATTCCGCACTATTCCAGTGGCTGCCGAGCAGATCTCCAAAGGAACCGAGCTGTTTTCGAGGGTTTCTAAGGTCCTACAATTTTTAGAAAGATTAGTTTGAAATACTTATTATTCATTATTAAGTTTTATAATAATTATTTTGTTAATAAAATCCTTAGCATTTTCAAAGTTTAAAAGTTTGTTTTGTTTATATATTTAAAACATATTTTGATTAATAAAAACAATATGTAAAATAATGATTTAAGTTTATAAAAGAATTCAGAATTTTATTTATTTATTATTATATAAAAAATAGGTTTAAATGGTTTAAAAAGGAAATAAACCGGATAAGGGTTTCGGGTGGGTTTCGAACCCTTGACCCTTCGGTTGAATGTGGGGTGCCCGTACCAGTGGGCTGGCTTGTTTCTTTTGGAACAGATCAGATTCATTTAATACTAATTCTATCCTAGAAGTTGAACCTCAAACCTAAACGAGCCCTAATCCAATTCGTTCCCAAATCCGTTCGATCTGTTCATTGTGAGGGATCAAAAGCATAGGGCTTTTGATCCCCATGATTCTACGGTTCTAATAAGATATGGATTACCTGGATTGGTTCTCGTTTGATATGGATTCGGGTTATGCAGAGCTTCGGCCGTTCTCCACTTTCAATCGCGATTCAAGCTTCGTTGTACGTTATTGTTTTTATCCCAGATGGCTTCGCAAGGTTGAATGCATTATAAGGGTGTGTTTTGATCGAGCTTTTATAATGATTTCGAGTGAGTTTGAATTTCGGTCGATCGGGGTATTTTTAGAAGGGATTTCGAGTTCAATTTGATTGATTTTTTAGAAATTTGTGATGTATAATAAGTTGTTTTAAATTTTATAAAGGTTTAAATATTTTATTATTATTATTATTATTATTACTTTATTGATTTATGTATGTATCATAAGAATCATGATTTACTAATGTTTGATATGTGTCTTTATTTACATATACTCTATTTATGATTTTATGAAATTATCATTTTTATTTATAGTATGTATTTATCAAACAATTTACATATTTATGTGTTAGTTTTTATAATTGTCATAAAATGCATAAATAATCTCAAACTTTGCTTTATTAGAATTTAATTGCAATTACATTTATTAACTTTTCGAAAAAAACCCTGGGGATTACATCGACATGGCAATCAGCCGGTGCATATATCGAATGAGAGGGCCACGGATGCGACTGGCTCTCGCCTTGGTCCCTATAAAGGGATCCTCGGCAATATGAGGCCACCATGCACGCAAGGTGGCGTCATCAATCTCAGTGATCCCTGTTGTGTACAACGGGGTAACAGTCTCTGGCTCCCATTATAAGCCAGAGAGAATAGCGAACTCGACCAACGACATCTCGTGTTGCTGTCGAAACATCGAGAACACTACCTCCGGCACGGCAGCCGGGCGGTAGGTGAATGTGGAGAAAAACTCCACGACGACCTCCCTGTAGGAAGGCTGGAAAGCCATATCGAAGAGCCGTCTCCACGGAGTCTCCTCGCCTATCCACCTCTCGGCGTGCGGTCGCTCGCTGATCTCCGTCAGTATGTCCCAGTCGACGGCCTTCCACCTCTCGGCGTGCCGTTTGTCTTTAGTTAGCTGTTCGTATAGCTTGTTATAATTGTATTGATAAATTTCCTCAGATGAAGACTCACACAATGTCGTCCACATATCGCGGAATCTGTTCCAATCACTGTTAGAAAAACTTTCCTTACAGTGTTTAGAAATGTTTTTGCTTATGTGCCACCTGCATAAGCACCTAGATGCGTCAGGAAATACTAGCTTACACGCATTCATCAGTTCAAGATCTCGGTCTGTTATTATTACACGGGGACTCCGTACACTTGTCTAGCATTTCTTTCAGCTTTTGCAATACCCACAAGTAATTCTCTTCACGTTCTTTTGTTATAAACGCATGTGCAATACAAAACGTATGGTGTGTTGAAGTCACACCAACAATATGTACAAACGAAATTCTGTACATGTTCGTTTTGTATGTGGCATCAATCATCAGCACATGCGGGAATGCTCGCCAGTATATGTACGACTTCGGATGACAGAAGAACACTTCCTCGACGACATTTGTTGCAGGATCTTCTTTGGTATAATATACATAGCCCTTAGAATGCAGTAGGTTTTCCAGAACCTACATCGGAGTGGAACCTACTTTCTTTTCATTTTTTATTTTCTGTTGGGCGTTGTATATGTCCCTGATTATAGAAACATAATCAGGGTTTTGCTTCTTGATAGTTGACAGTATATTGCGTGGCTCCATATGTTGTTCTGTTAGCTGTCCCACCATCTTATGTTCGTCTTGAGAAAACCTTCTTACAATGGATGCCCCTCTATATGTTTAGCAGCCTCATGGTTATGCTCGTCATTTCAAACCTCTAACCGCCAAACAAGACGCTTTCGTTGTAAACGCCAACCAGTTTAAATGGACAGCCAATTTTCTTGCTGCCGGAGCGTCTACGCATCGCTACGGTCTTGTGTTCACCACTACGATCACAAACAAGCCATACCTTCTTTACAACGTCTTCTTTCTTTTTAGATCGAGCGGTGACTACAATATAACCGTTGTCACCGCTTTGCTTTTCACCCAGGCAACCAGCTCATCATGAGACATAAATTCCTAAAACAATAACACGACTTAAAATATATCTAATGTTAATAACACGAAAGTCAATCTAAATTATACCTGATTGGTATCCCAAAACACTTTAGCATGATGACCCCAGCCGAAATAATCATGCCCGCTATTTTGTTGTTCTGAATATACATCATTTTCTTCATGCAAACATTCATGCCTGTATGAAGGCTGACTTTCCCATCCAAATTCTTGCTGGTTTTCGTAATTGTAAAAGATTCAACACAAGGATCCTCATTTAAATCGGGAATCCTGTTCGTGTTGTATGATTGAATGTTGGGTTCCTCGTTTAAATCAAGTAGCTCTTGAGGTCTACTGTCACCATGATAAGATCGACCGACAGAATCCTGTACTATCTTGTCGTCTCCAAAGAAGAAGTTAACGTCCAAAAATGACATGATGTGAATACAATAAACAACCGAAAGAATTCAAATAGAGATTTCGCAAGAAGAAAAACGCGAATGAATTCGAAACGTTCGTTCGTTCGATATATATATAACTTATGGAATCTTACTTCGTTTCGTTATTTGTACGAGATTTCAATTTTAATATTTTTATACGTGTCGTATAGTTCTATACGTGGCGTATATGGCCATTTTCAGTACACTCACCAGACACTAAAGCCAATTATTGTCCTTTATACGCCACTTACAGCACTTTGCGTAGAGGCCTCTGCGTGGCGTACAACATCCCATCATTGTGCAGAGGTGTTAGTATTGTTTGTACGATGTTTTGTACGTGGCGTATAGTATCATATGTGTTGTACAACACCCAATCATTGCTTAGAATGTCAGTGCAAATGTTGTTGTATGTGGCGTAGGGATCTATATGACACATACAAAGGGTGTGAAAATATAGAATTGGGTGTGAGATTAACACAACGCAATCAAAATCCAACAAGATTTCAAATTTTAGAAATTAAATATTAGATTCAACCGATGTCAAAAAAGAGTAAATTGTCGAGATAGTATACGTGGGTTGATGTTATTTTATTATTAGTTTCTAAATTTTATAAATTACTAATATAGTCTTAAACTTTAAATATGTGTAGCGTATATATTCCTTAAGTCGTAAAATTACCCTAAAATGCTTAACCAAATTACCATCATCTAATGTTTCTATCTTTTACAAATGTCTAAATTTTGAGACCATTTTGGTAATTTATAAAACTTATGAACCAATAGTCAAATACTAGTAAACCACATGAACTTCATTGAAAAATGAAAGTTAACCGATCTTGATTGTACCCATAAACCAAAAACCTCAAATTAACATCAAATTTTATGCCAAATTGGGTGATAATTTGACTGATTTCTACTGAGATTGTTGAAAAATAATGAAACTTTTTATAGATTTATATCAAATGGTTAGTGAAAGATGAATTGTTGAAACTGAACTCAAGAGTCTACCACCGGCGTTGAAATTGCAGGCGGAGAGAATTGGCGACGTGAATGCGTGGGGGACCCTTTGAATGTCAGTGAGTCATATGGGTTCCCTTTAAGATGTAGATTCTAATATTTTTTATCTTTTGAGTTAATTACACAAATGGTCTTTGTAATTTGGAAAACTAATATGTTTAGGTGCTAAGGTTTAAAGTGAAATGTTTGAATCACGCTTTCAATTTTGTAACAACTTTGGATATTGATATGCTAACTTCCGTTATATTTTTCGTCAAATTAGGTGAAATGACTAAAATACCTTTTATATTTTGGAATAATTAAAGTCAAAGGGTATTTTGGACATTTTAGCCTAATTTTATAGAAAAGTCAATAAAATTAGGCCCGAGTGCTCAAACTTGTTACAAAACTGAAAACATAAAACCCAAGCTTGTTACTTTAGATCCTTAGTAGCCAAACATGATATTTTCACAAACAAATGGACCATATGTGTAACCACTCTTAACTTTTATTAGTTCTTACAAGGATTACCCTCGATTTTTCATACCCTTGTCAAAAATCACATTATTGTTGCATTTAAACCATAAATCTAAAATAATAATAATAATAATAATAATAATAATAATAATAATAATAATAATAATAATAATAATAATAATAATAATAATAATAATAATAATAATAATAATAATAATAATAATCGATCAGTCTTTCAAACCGGCTCATTTGGTCCTATTTCAAAACATGTCCATTTTATCGGGTCGATAAACTCTCCATATTCCTAAAAACTGTGTTTTTAGGTTGTGAGCCACTAATTCAACTATACGAGATACTTCTAAAAGCACCAGGTGTTTATGGAGCTCGGTTCAGTGGTTCTCGGTTCAGAGGGTGCTGTGTAGCATTTGTAAACTCAGACTATGCAGATGAAGCTGCTTCATTCGTCAAAACTGAATACGTTAAACTTCAACCCGAACTGGCTAGCCATCTTAACAAAGATACATCCGTTGTGATATGCGACTCGGGTGACTGTGCTCGAGTTTTATGAGGGATGATCCTGAGATGAATCCCTCATTTTTTGAATGAATTTCCATATGAAAACATTTTGCGATTATTTTGTTTATTTGACACATTTGTATAAATCTTTGTCACGTCTGCTCAAAGTTGGCTTAACTATTTTAAGGGTTCTAGGCGAAATAAAAGTACAATGCATTTTTTTCAAATTTTATTGCCAGAATTTGACATTGATCATTAGACTGATAGTTAGAAATCTAAGACTGTTGTGATGGAGCACAAACAAAAACCTCATAAACTTTAAGCAGCTTACGAAGATGAAACTGAACAGGAAAAAGAAAACCATGATTTTTGAAGAAAATCAACAATCAATAACAAAACGTGATTTCATATTCTGATTAAAATAGTGAATAATTGATAAAATTGAGGGTAATTATCTTTAGCTTATCAGTTATCTCTATCTCTAAAAAAATAAAGTGCCTTAAATACCAAATTAAAAAAAACTAATATTTGAGGCCCTTAGAAATATTGAAACCCTAGGCTAATGTCTATTTTTTAGTTAGAAAGCTGACACTGTGTTTGCTCATGTTCGACGTTCGAGTGCATCTTGACTTATTTTAACATCTCAATTCGGTTTGGGTTGATATTCTACTATTATATTATGATTCAATGACATGAATAATGAGGGATATAGTTTGTGTCTCTTGAGGTCTTAGGTTTTAATCTTGATTCTAAAAAAATTTAGCAGTGTTGTTTGTTTCCTTTTGAATTACTGATGTATAAGATGGTGTGACTGAAATACAAGATTTTTTTAAAGTCGTGTCAGATAATCGTCTCTTATCTTTAAAGAAAATGCAATAATAAAGGGGAGAAGGTATAAATGAAACTTGACAAATTAAGAGTATTAATAGTTGATCAAGTACAATAATAGAGGGGACAAGGTAAAACTGAAACTTAGATTATTAAGAGTATTTATAGTGAGATACTTGCATCTATTCTTATCTTTAAAAGTTAAAGGTATTTTTATTTTTTGATCTATATCTTTAAAATTTAAAATATTAATTTATATTTTTTTCTTCCATCTCTAAAAATAAAAAAATTCTTTTATATTTCATCTTTATCTTCAAAAATTTAAAGTTTTCTATGGATAGTAATTTTTTAAATATAGAAATTCACTTTTCATGATCTTTTAACTTTTCTGCATGTCTTTAAGAGAGAAAAAAAAAATTAGTTTCTGCTTGAGGTAGAGATTAAGATGAAAAACAATATATGATATGTTAAATAAAAAATAAGATTTATAAAAATATGATATTTAGTTAAATTATAAAGATAGAGACATAAATGAACAACACTATGATCAAACCCAATGCATTTAAACATTTTAATGTTTAAATTTAAGGACCAATTAACGTTTTAACCTAATTATAAAGATAGAGATAAACATGAAAAATATGATCAAAGCTATTGCATTTAACATTTTCTTTTAAATTTAAGAACCAAATAACAATTTGACATAGTCTAATGATATTTTGAAAGTGAGTTATTTGGACACCAGTGGTTTTATATGACCCATATAGGGTCTTTCGTCTAGCTCTATACGATTTGTAAATGTCTTTCGTATAGCACATACGAGCCGTATAGAGTCTGTGACATAATACGTGACACAGTACTTATCAGTTAAATATATCATATACGACTCGTATGAAGGTAATACTAGTCGTATAGATAGTGTTAAGTTGATACACAGAGTTGTATATCCATCATCAATCGTCTTTGAAAAGTAGAAAACGTGGAAAATATGAGTTCGATTTTCTATGGGGTGGCTAAACGGGATAATATGAATGAACAATAACATGTGATTAAACAACAAAATAATGAAATTCTTTGTTAAGAAGAAAGTATTTTTCACTTCAATTCAAATTTAATAAATAAATCAGCAACTTTTATTATTCAGATATTAAATAAAAAATTTATTGTGTAAAAAGAGCGGCGTCTAGAATGAGAACTTTAACATTTTTAAGAAATTGGAACATAATCGAAATAAACATTTTCTGCAAATAATATTTATAAGATATAAAATATCATCTTAAATTCTGTTTAAGCGCGCAGAAAGCATATGTATTCTTTTAAACATAGTTATTAAAAGTAAGTTCATGTGTATTTATTTATTAAAATTTTGAAAGGATATGAAATGAAAAGTATGTGATTAACGATCAACATAGATAAATAAGGGGAAATCTATATCTATACTCTATAATAAAAGAGTAACAAATTTGCAACTTGTCACATTCTTACATCACTAATAATGTCACATGTCACCTTCTTACACTACTATTTTCACTTGTCAACACCTTATGATTTCACTTAATTCTCTCTCCTATTAAATAGTTATATTCTATCGCTTATTAAATAAATTATTTCTCTTATTAAATAATTATAATACTAATAACTAATATATAATTTATCTTTTTATTATAAAGCACACTTAAAATTTTTTTATAAAATATAAAATTTTCTAAAATCAAAATTTTTAAAGTAAGAAATATTTTATTTAATCAAAAAACAAAATTTATGTAAAAAACAAGTTATCTTAAAAAAATGATTTTTAAAAAAATAAAATATATTATAAAAGGAGTTTTGAAACAAAGAAATTTTTATCATCCAATAATGTTTTTTAATTTAATATTTTATATTAAATCTGTGTAATACATGGGTTTATAACCTAGTTTATATTATAAAGAGATTTTCAATTAATAATCGATATTTTAAAAGCCTAACGATTTTTTTTATTAAAATAGAAATTATATAACCATAATAATTATTTTTATTATTTACTTTTTTTAACAGCTATCTCCAAATACTATTGCTTAAATGCTCACATAAACACCATCATTTAAGAGGAACTCACAACGGAAAAGCTTGAGCTTAACATAAGTTATTTGTTTGCTTTAGTTGATACTTAACCCAAAATCATCCATTTAAGAAGTTAAGGCCATAATTATTTTATTATTCCACCATTAGCAGTATCTTGATGACGGGATAAGGTTCATGAATTATAAGCACCTAGTTCAAATTATATAGGAGGGTTTTCTCAAAAGATTGAGTTTCTCCCTAAACTCATGTCTTGTTGATAGATATGAACATGTAATATCACTATATCGCAACAAAGTCCTCGTATACCCTTACCCTTACCTCAAGAAGTGCTTATCCGATGAGATACTTGCAATTCCTCTAAAGGAAATTCAGATTGATGAGCAACTACACTTCGTTGAGAAACCGGTTGAAATCATGTGCCGAGAGATCAAGAAACTCAAACTTAGTCGCATACCAATAGTTAAAGTGCGATGGAACTCAAGACGTGTACCGGAATTTACCTGGGATCGCGAGGACCAAATGAAAAAGAAATACCCTCACATGTTCACTAACCAGACAAACACTGAGAACACAAACTGAATTTCGGGACGAAATTCCTACTAACAGGGGGATGATGTGACACCTCGTATTTTCCATGTCAGCATTACATTTATTTTAATAATAATTTATATTATTATTTCATACGTGGCATTAGAATTAGATTAATTTAGTGTAACACGTATCACAACATTAAAATAAAATGCCATTTAATGGCACACAAAAAGTGCCTTAAAAGATCATAAAAGTGCCACTAGAAACCCTTTGAAGATTGTGTGGCACACAAAAAAAGTGCTACTAGAAGTGGTGACGCTAAAATCTTTTAGTGACACTTTTTCAATGTGATGCACATAGTTTTTAGACTTTTAGTGGCACTTTTTTTTGCCACAAAATAAAAAGAGACTTTTGTAACATAATTTTTTTGCCACTAAAAAATAATCTTAATCACATATTCATGTTGGTTTTAGTAGCACTTTTATTTTGCCATAATATAAAAACACCTTCAAATGCTCAAATTTTATGCCGGTAAAACCATATATAGTTAGTTGTACAACACATTGTCACAAAGACACATTATTTTACAATATAAATAAAAAATAAAAGTTGAACAAGATTGTAAATAATAACATTAAAAATTTTATCCACTACATAATACAAAAAATGTCAAAAGCAATGTAATAAGCAACATGTTTCGGTTTTCAAACGTTTACACGTCACACCTAATTTAATCATTGGTGAACATTTCACCGCCATATGACTTAGCTCGAAAACATCTCATGATATCAACCCTGCCATCATCAACCATATAGAGAAGTATTAGTAATTTACACATATCAAAAGCTCTCGATGTACGTACGTACGTACGTACGTACATACATACAATAATAGTAAACCCGCGTCATGCAGTAGTGGCGACTCATTTCCATTTCGCTACTTATAACACCCTAATTTTAAAAAGTAATTTTGAAAAGTGCGAATTTATAGTCTTAGATTATTTTAAAAAATTCAGCATGACTCGTCCTAAAAACGTAATTTCCTTACGAAATGTAAATCTGCTAAAATCCATTTTTGTATAAATAAACAGAGAAACTTTAGTTAGCTAAAGATGGTAGGAACAAAAATTCTATATCTAATATTAAAAAAGCAACAAAAAAATTGATCAAACACACCATTTTATAAGAGAATAAACTACTAAAAGAGTTAAGTTGCACTCACCACAAAATATTGTGAGCATACGAGGCAATCATGTGCTTCTCCGTTCTTTATCCGTTAAAACTGCAATCCATTGGAGTAACCATAAACAAAATCTGAACCAAAAGTTCCTATATGAACCAAGAAGCTTGGCAAACCCAAAATCTGAAACCTTTGGGTTTCATGACTTATCATGTAAGATGTTACTTGATTTTATGTTTCATGACTTATCATGTAAGACGTTACTTGATTTTATGTCATGATGAACTACCTTTGATTTTACTAGGCTAATACCCGTGTACAACATGGGTCAATCTTGAACTATACAGTCACAAATTAGATCACATATCAATTTTGAACTTTCAAATGCTATAGGGCAAATTTATTTATTTTTTCAATTAAGAATAACATTTAAGTCACCAATTATTTGACATTCTTAGATGATTCATATAATATGTTTCGTGAGACTAAACACACTTTCGGTTCAAATTCCATAACCACATCCATGAGTAAAAGAAAACGAATTAAAGAATGACAATCAAGCAATGAAATTAATATTTAAAGAAAGAAATCTTAAAGAATTGGTTTTTATACGCTTTATTACCTGAATCTGATTTTGGAGGCTTTATCACCTGAATCTGTCTCTGCATTCAATAGGACCAACCTCTATCTTCAAGTTAAGCCAATGTCATTTTTGAAACTACTGATCGAGTATCAACTGAACCCGTCATAATTTCATTCATAAGCTAGGATTACCAACCTGAAGTTCCGCGGCCCCCACCATCTTCTAGTTCCAACACTGTGAGGAGGAAGCAAACCTAAATCAAAATACAACAATATGTAAAACATTGAGAAAGAAGTACACTTAAATCAAAGGCCTAAACAATCAAAACAAATCCTGCTGCTGGAATAAAAATCAACATATAAAACAAAACTAAAGAGAAACCTGATTAGGGTCTGACTTTCCTGCTAAGGCAGATAGATAGGTTCTTTAACGAGTCATTTATAGTACTAATCTCTAAAAGGTTCCTTAACATGTCATTTCGTGTTTACATGTTTTAAACGGGTCGTGTTCGCGTTTGGAAAAACTCATATCGACTTGTTCATTTGACCCACTTCTTTTTAGCTACTTTTAAAAACTCATATCGACTCGTTCATAGGAAGATAAACCAATATGGTATTCTAAATTTAGTGGTGTCCTACTAAACACTATCTTGAGGAAACAAAACATGCTCTTTCTTACGTGTAAACATCTTTGTTTTTTAATTTATAAAGTCAACATGAAAAGTAGACCATATGGGCATAAAAACATAAATGAATTCTATGCAAGGAAATTAATATAACTTCTAACATATATTACTCCCTTTAAATTCGATCTTCTCGAAAACATATACTCAAGAACGCAATAGCAACAACATGTGAAAATCCAAATCATATATCCAAATAATAATTTAAACTTATATAATCACCTAAAAATATATCACAAAATAGTAAATTAAATTGTTGCTAATCTATATGTAATAAGTTTAATTTATACAATTCATACAAAGGTTTATATTAAAATCACCATTCACATATCATAATCTCACCATTTTGTGATTTACAGCAGTTCACATGTTCTGCATATCTTTTATGGTATGGTTCTAATCAAGCATTTCATCCTATACACAGGTTTGACCTATTTGAATTCTTATTATATTGTTAGACAGTCCATAACAAAAAATTAAAATATATCAGCAATTTATTTACATCACTTTTCTACCCTCTTTGACTTATCATGTTATTAGCTACCAGCTAGTATATTCAATTTAGAACACAATAACAATATCAATACAGAATTTCAAGAGCTCACAAATTAGTCTAATAGTACATGTAGACACCTATGCAATAACCATTAAATCAAAAACGAAAAACAATGACAAAAGGCCAAGCAGAATAGGAAACTGACATTTGCAAGTCACAAAGAAGATACATACATACAACCCAATAGAAGATAGTTGGGGAGAAAGCAGGTGGCGACAGATTCAAGGCTACAGTACACACTTGTAACACTTGTTAATTATTGTTCATTAGCCTTGGTTTTTTATATATACAAGAATATACACTCGATGAGAATATTGAGGCTTACGTTTTGACGGTCTCGGCACCAGATGTGTTGTTGACGGAATCAGGGGTCGTTGTCATCATAATCAAAGAGCTCTGCCTCGTAGTCGTTATCCTCAATTTCATCCATGAGAGCTCCTCCTGCACAAAATTCAAGTTTATATTCACTATCAAGGAACAAATTTTCATCAATTGTAATAAATTAAAGTGAGATAAATCAGTAATTTAGGGTTTATGAGTACCTTCTAAGTCGCAGCTAAACGGCGTGTTGCAACTTAAGGGCTTTGAAATAGATCGGTCAGATAAATCAGTAATTTAGGGTTTATTAGTACCTTTTATGCTGCAGCTAAAGGCCTTTGAAATAAATCGAATGTCAAATGTGTGGCTTGAAAGGGAGATCCCGATGAAACAAACACCTGAAAGATTAGGGTTTTGATGTAGCAGAAGAATGGATATTCATTGACACAACACTCAACAGATACAATAACAAACATAAAATTTCACATTTACCCCAACACTATTCATTAGCGTTGGTTTTAATATATAGGTAAACATGTAATATATATAATTAATAAATAATCATATATTTAAATATCAATTCGGTTTAAATGGTTTAACCGAATAATCGAACAAACCGAATTAAAAAAAAACTTGAAATCGTAAACTAAACCGAAAACCATATTCACAATCCGATTCTGTTTTTCGGTTATGGATATGGTTCGGTAAATTGTTTTAAACGGTTTACGGTTTTCTGAACACCCCTAACTACCGGCACCTGCTGCACCTCTTTACGAATATTGAAGATTAGGATTTGAGAAATAAATTAAGAAACAAAACTCTGAAAATAAATGGGTATTAGGCATTAGGGCAAGCCAAGTGGCATAAATAGGATTAGAAAACTGCCATGTGATAAGTGTAAAAAATGTTAGATTGATTTAGTGGCATTAGTTAAATGCCATAAAAATACCTGTTAATTATGTGTGGCATATATAAAGTGCCACTGAAAATATAATTTGCAGGCATAAATAATAAGTGCCACTAAAAGTATGGGTCAGACAAATGTGGCACACTCAAAGTGCCACCAAATCCTATAGTAGTGGCACAAAAGTTAAATGCCGCTAAAAACGTGTGCCACTAAATGACATTTTATTTGTAACAACTGAGCGATAATTTGTCGAATTATCGGAAAACGCACACACGTGTCTCGATTAACGAACGTTGGTGAAATTGAACAAAACACAACGAATTGAACTATGATTAAGCCTTATATAAACCTATAATAATCTAAATTATGATTAAAGTCATAAAACGATGCTCATAAACGCGAAATTATTGAAAAACAAGTTTAAACAACAAAATTGAGCCAATTGGGCTCATTCAGCTAGCCAGGCGGTACGCCAAGGACCAAGGTTTGGGCCTTGACGGTATGCCAGGCTTGGGTGGGAGAAATCTGAACTCTTCGAAACACCAGGCGGTACGCCCTGCATGCTGCACCCACACAGGGCGGTGCGCGCGAGACAATAAAAGAATATCGGATTAAAATAATCCAGGCGGTACGCCTAGCCTCGCGAGGGCTAACTAGGCGGTGCGCCTGGAAGTCGCTGACGGCAAAACTTGTATAAGACTCAAGCTAGCTCAATGTAATCATTTCTATCCTATCCTTCTCGACTGAAACACCTCCAACTCGAGCAACACACCCTGTTAACTCCATCATATCAGCCAGAAACTCCATTAGTGATACTTGGAAGCCATTTTTGGAGTTCATGAAAGACTTGAAGCAAGAAGGAGAACCTTTTGGAAGCTTGTCACCTCTATCATCACCTTGTAGCAACCAAGACTTCATCACCAATAGCACTAGCAGCTGATAATCTCCAAATCCCAGCTCTATTTCTCCCCACGAAGCTTTATTGAGGTAGTTCTAACGAGTTTTATCACTTTAAACACTCACACACACACATGCAATGAAAATCACCCACATGCAAACACTTTGAGAACACATGCACGCATTTTAACTCACTTAGATATGTGATTACGTGATTATATGACTGATTTGGTGATTTTGGGATGATCCATGATGATGTTATTGAGATTTGATGATCACTTGTTACTATTACTAAGAAATGGTGACTTTCAATGACATGCATGGATGATCCATGATGTTTTAAGTGATTTTGGATATTAACATATGAATATAAATGATATGTAAGTTATTTACAATGTTTATTGTGACAATCATAGTCAAGAAATGATATTTTGGGTGTATGTTACTATTTTTAGTAACTTTAATGTCACGAAGTCTTGTTAGATGGTAAAATGTTGACATGCATATGTTTTAGTATGATGATTTATGAGTAAAATGATGATATTTAGTATATTGGTTATTTATAATTCATGTACAATGTGATTTGACCACTTGTTACTATAAATAGTAACTTTAATATGACAAATCGGTGCATGATAATATTCTAGGCATAACAAGTGTGTGTAAATGACTATTTGGACCTAATATGATAATATTAGATGTATTTGATTTGATAGAATTGTTGAAATGTGTATATTTATTACGAGTTTCTATAAATAAAAACTTTATCAGTAGACGATATGCTTGTATGATGAATATAGGTCGTATTGAAATTGATTTATAATAGTAGAACCATAAGAATAAGATTGGATAGATTTGATTTGGTTAAAAATTGATTAAATTACAAACTTACTCAAATAGGAAACTTTAATTTGAGGATTTATGAAAACATGATTGTTGAGCATGAATTATGATGGTAGATGATCTAGTATCCCTTGTTATGGTTAAGTAATTGCTATTATATGATTTACGATATTGAAACATGTTAATTATAGGAACTTACTATATTTAGTAACTTTTAAACGAGAAATGAGATTTTATGACTATGTGTAACAATGTGCTAAATGATAACATGATCGTGTAGGATAAACAAGAATGCTAGAATAAATGAAAAGTGATTTTTATGTAAACTTGCTTAAAATATAAACTTTCCTAAAAAGGAAACTTACTATAAATAGTAAGTTATCCTACGAACGTAACAAATGTGATTACACTCATCACACAACACTAAACACACGCGAACAAACACTTAAACTAAACAAATCACCAACGGGTCGTTAAGTCAAACACAGTCAACACGGTCAAACATGACCAACACAACAACTTAGAGTTGTTTGGACACGAACAAGGTCTAGTGAGACCAACACGAGCATGAACATAACCGTAAACACAAACTCACAACACTTATGTGATATAGGTAACTGCTAAGGGCAAACAACAAGCCGCTCACGCGAATACAACAACAACTACTAAACACAGGTGAGTTTACAGCCCCACTTTTACTATTTAACTATTTTGTTAGACTTTGGGGTGAGAATACTATGCAACTGTTTTAGATGTATGACTGGTATGTTGTAAAACAACTTTTGAGTGTGCCTGTATCGCAACAAAGTCCTCACACACCCTTACTGTTAGTTGTATAACAAACGAGGAGTTGTTACGTAGTACTAATGGGTCTGACGAACCCCGCTAGACGACAGCTGTGACTGGAGGTCACGATGGGCGTAATATCGATCTATGCCGTGGTTTCGTGATAAACCCGGCGGATGCAACAAACAGTCTGGTTTCGGTAAGATGAACTTATACACTCGGGACCGTAGGTCTACAACTTAACATATCCAGTATATATCTCGTTACTGTTTTTAACTACTTAAATTTGTGAACTCACCAACTTTATGTTGACACGTTTTCACATGTATTCTCAGGTAACTGAACGACACAGGCTAGGATGCACATCAGTCAAGCAGGAGGGTCTTCATGCATTTAGGCTCTCACTTTAGACTACTATGTAAAACATTTAATGATGATTGTATCTTTATTACAATGTAGTGTCTTGAACAACTTCTATTCCGCTGCTTAATCTATATTTTCCGCTGCTAAACATTTAACATAATTCCGCTGCTGTAATTAATGAAACTTGAATTGTTTATTAAAACCGTGTGTATTTACAACTCGTATAGAGTCGTTATATATGACTGAGAGCTTTGATTCTGGCCACGTCATACCCAGCGGTCTGACACCGCATGTTGGAATTTAAGGGTGTGACACATGCGCCTATTAAAAAAAGGTTCAAATTAAACCTCAACGACCACAGTAACAACATGAAGCACCGAAAAGGCTACTTTGTGTCACACCCCCAAATTCCCACGTGCGGTGTCAGACCGCGCGGGTGTGACGTGGCCAGGAATCATAGTTGTTAGTCATTTAGAACGACTCTATATGAGAAACACATTCATACAGTTTTGTAAATCAACCAAGTTTTCATAAATAAGCAACTGAATAAATGTAAATTGTTTTAAACAGCAGAAAGTAAATGTTATATCAAACACTACATGGTTAATATTGTTTCAAAACCAAACAATGCAAACAAGAGCCTAGGATCAGAGTCTATATGCATGCCAGACTCCTTAGTGCATCTCCGTGTGCATCCTAGCTTGTAATCCATCAATTACCTGAGAAAACATGCGAAAATGTGTCAACTATAAAGTTGGTGAGTTCACAGGTTTAGACAGTAATAAAAACAGTAAGACAGACATATACTGGGTATGTTAAGTTGTTTGTTGGATATACGATCCGTGAGTGTGTCAGTTCATCTTACCGAAACTCGACTGTTTCCTTTGCCTCCCCGGGTCATCGCTGAACCCGGCGTCAACATCGATATTATGCTCGTTATGACCTCCAGTCAAAGTTGTTGCCGAGCGGGGCTAGTCAAACCCAGTAGTACTACGTAATAACGACTCGTTTGTTACACAACTAACGATAAGGATATGTGAGGACCTGTTGCGATAATAGTAACACTCAAAATAGTTTTACAACATACCAGTCATATATCTGAAATAGTTGCATAGTATTCTCACCCCAAAAGTTTAGCAAAAGCAGTTAAATAGTAAAAGTGGGGCTGTAAACTCACCTGAGTTTAGCAGAGTGCGTTCGTCAAGTGAACGGAGTAGTGCGCCTGCTAGCGGTTACCTATATCACATAGGTGTCATGAGATTGTGTTCACATTCGTGTGGGTCTCACAGGACCGTATTCGTGTTCAAACAACTCCAATTTGTTATGTGGGTCGCGTTGACCGTGTTTGACCGTGTTGACTGTGTTTGACCTAACGACCAGTTGGTGACGTGTTTTAGTTCAAGTGATCGTGTAACGTGCGATTTAGTGTCGTGTGATGTGTGTGAGCACATAATTCGCATCCGTGGGATAACTTACTGTTTATAGTAAGTTTCCATATTAGGAAAGTTTCTATTTTAAGCAAGTCATGCAGGAAATCATTTTCCGTTCGTTCTAATATGCATAATTAGCCTATATGATCATGTTATCACGTAGCACATGGTCATACTTAATCGATTAAGCAAGTTTCTCATTTAAAAGTTACTATTTATAGTAAGTCGCAAAAACAAGCGTGTTTCACTAAGTCTACCAATCAAACTCATCACAATATCAATATCCTAGTCTCAAATAACCATTTGATCATGCTTGTTATAACTAACACATTGTCATTGACCGATTTCGTAAAGTAAAGTTACTATTTATAGTAACTTATGTCAAATTTACTATTTCAACGGTTCTAATGCATCCATAATCCCTATTATTTTCATATTAACCCAAGTAATCATGTTAAGCATACCAATAACATCAAGTTCCTCATTCTATGAACATTTGTAACTTAACAGTTACTATTTTTAGTAACAATGGTGTAAATCACATATTTTAGCAATTCTAACAAACCAAATACTTCAATAATCACCATATTAGTTCCAAATCATCTTTTTAATAGCATGCATGTCCCTATTTCATCATCTATCATCATTTTGTAACAAGAAAGTTTCTAAAAATAGAAATATTCATACATACATACTTTTTGACAAAAATAATCATCATGGACCTTGTAGATCGTTCCCAATATTATTAACAATCGTCCATTATCATTCAAAACATTCTAAAACATGTTAGATCATGCATGCATGTAATCGAATATAGCTATTTCTTAACAAAGTCATCAAATACTCAATAAATCCACTCAAGATCATCATGGATCGTTTCCCTATCATCAAATAAATCATAGAATCATGAAATCATAGATCTAACAAGATGGAATTTCGTGCATGTAGTGTGTGGGTGATTCTCAATGCATGTGGGTTTAGAAGGGTTTTTAAGCTATAATGGGTATAGTCACTACCTCACAAAGCTTCAAATCAATGAGATGCAGCCTGGGACAGGTTGTAGAACTTCTGGAAATGGTTGATGAGATGATCTCAGCAGCTTGAAGATGTTGATGAGGATGGTAAGCTCCTACAATGGCTTCTTTAAGCTCCAAGGCTTCAATTTCTTCAATCCAAAGCTCCCAAAAGTGTATTAATGGCTTCCAGGATTGCAAATGGTCTATAATGATGATAATGGATGGCAATTAGCTTCTGGGTTCGAGAAATGCAGATGTAGAGTGGCTAGTAATGATTTGGTCTTGGTTTATAAAGATTTTGTGTTTCAGACTCTTCGCGTACCGCCATGGAGGTCTCCGGAAAGTTCGAAAATCCGGGATTCGAATTCCCCTGTCCATCCTTCGCGTATCGCGAAGCTCCATTCAGGAGGCCTTAGCATACCGCGATGGGTCCCAAAGGAGCCCAATAGGCCCAATTTTGTTGCTTCGAACCGTTTTTCGCGTATTTCTTGATTACGATCATCGTTTCCCGACATATTATCGTTTTTCCACTTATTTTAGGTTCTACAGTGCCTAAGTGTCGTGAAATTGGACAGTGGTTTGTTTAATTCACCAACGTTCGTTATTCGAGACACGTGCGAGCATTTTACGATAATTCCTCGAATTATCAGTTTGTTGTGCCACGTATCACTGTGACACCTCGTAAATTCCAGGTCAGCATTACTTTATTTTAAATAATAATGTGTATTATTATTTCATACGTGGCACTAGAATTATCAATATTTAGTGTGACACGTGGCACAACAGTCCAAACATACAGATAACTCGAGGAATTATCGTAAAACGCTCACACGTGTCTTGAATAACGAACGTTGGTGAATTAAAAAAAGTTGTCCAATTTCACAACACATAGGTCCTAGGGAACCTAAAACAGGTGGAACAATGTTAATATGTCAAGAAACGATGATCGTAACCGAGAAATACGCGAAAATGGGTTCGAAACAACAAAATTGGGCCTATTGGGCTCTTCCAGGACCCATCGCGGTACGCTTAGGGCCTCTGGTTGGGCCTTAGAGGTACGCGAAGCCTGGGCGGGGAAATTTGAATTCTCCGAAATTCGTCGCGGTACGCGACGACCGATCAACTTCTACCATCGCGGTACGCGGCGTGTTTCTGGAAACAAATGAATATTATATTCATTACGGTACGCCGAGAAGCATTTTTGCCAGTCTCGGCGGTACGCGACGGCATCCAACACGCAAAATCTTTATTTAACCAAGATGAAATCATTTTTGCCACCCCTATTCTAAAACTCTCGACTACACTCGACGAATCCGACCCAAAACCTTCTGCTGGAGGCATTTCCCCCAATCTAGAGCCATTTTGGAAGTGTTCAAGGTCCTTGGTGGAGTGTTAAAGGCTAGAAGGAGCACCACCATCCACCCTTCTGTTGTGAGGCCTCCTCAACAGGTTCCAGGAGCTATATTCAGCAAATCCCAGACCCCATTTGCATGTTCAAGGGCACTTAAGGTAGTTCTTGGCATCATCTTTCACAAATATTGCACATACACACACATGCAAGCCACTATAGCCACATGCAACACTATCACCACTTAAATCACGAAATTATGAGGTTATAGATATGTTATTTGGTAGGATTGCTACTGATTTGATGATCTTAGTGTGATTTATGATGATGTTGATGAGATTGAATGGTTATTTGATGATTTTGCTATGAAATGGGTGTTTTTGATCACATGCATGTATGATCTAGGTAGATTTGCATGATTATTGATATTGAAATGTTGTTATATGCTATATTTGATATGATTTGCAAGATCTAGAAGTGTTATGGTTGTCAAGAAATGACAATTTGTGATAGTTACTAATTTTAGTAACTTTGTTGTTACAAAACATGAATAATCAATGAAATGGAAACATGCATGTGTTTAGAATTAGGATTTATGTTTAAATTGATGATTGGGAACTAGCATGATGATTGTTGATGATATAAGGGATTAGTTACATGGTCTATTGGGATTATTATGATCAAAATGACGATTCGAAGATTATTTCTATATTTAGAAACTTTAATGATATGAATGGTGATTTTTGAGGAAATAGAAACCTACATGTGTTTTAAGATGATGATTCAAGGTTGATATGATTATTCTTGATATGTTGTTATGCTAGAAATGATGAATGAGGTGATTCACACCATTATTACTATAAATAGTAACATTTTAGTTGCAAATAGTTATTGGGTGATGAACTTGATGTTATAGTGTGTTTGACATGATTAGTTGGACTTAACATGATGATATTTTGAATATTGATTCCTTAGAATGATTGAAATAATGGGTTATGCAAACTTTCTAAAAATAGTAACTTTTAAATGCAAAACATGCTTAATCGTCTAAGTGTGACTATGTGCTATGTGATAACATACACATTTAGGTTAACTATGCATATTAGAATAATCGGAAAGTGATGTCTTGTATGGTTTGCCTAATATGGAAACTTTCCTAAAATAGGAACTTACTATAAATAGTAAGTTACCTCACGAATGCGACTTTGGTGCTCGCACACATCACACGACACTAAATCACACGTTACACGATCACTTGAACTAAAAACGTCACCAGCGGGTCGTTAGGTCAAACACGGTCAACGCGTCAAACACGGTCAACGCGACCCACATAATAACTTTGAGTTGTTTGGACACAAAAACGGTCCTGTGAGACCAACACGAATGTAAACACAATCTCATGACACCTATGTGATATAGGTAACCGCTAGTAGGCGCACTACTCCGTTCACCGATGAACACACTTTACGAAACTCAGGTGAGTTTACAGCCCCACTTTTACTCTTTAACTGTTTGTTAAACTCTTGGGGTGAGAATGCATTGCAAGTTTTTTAGATATATGACTGGTATGTTAAAAACTATTTTTGAGTGTAACTATTATCGCTACAAGTCCTCACGCATCCTTACCGTTAGTTGTGTAACAAACGAGTAGTTATTACGTAGTACTACTGGGTTTGACTAGCCCCGCTCGGCAACAACTTTGACTGGAGGTCATAACGAGCGTAATATCGATGTTGATGCATGGTTCAGCGATGACCCGGGGAGGCAACGGAAACAGTAGAGTTTCGGTAAGATGAACTGATACACTCACGGATCGTAGATCCAACAAACAACTTAACATACCCAATATATGTCTGTCTTACTGTTTTACTTACTGTCTAAACCTGTGACTCATCAACTTTATAGTTGACACGTTTTCGCATGTATTCTCAGGTAACTAATGGCACAAGCTAGGATGCACTGGAGGATGCACAAGAGAGAGTCTTACGCATATAGACTCTAGTCCTAGGCTTGTATTTGATTTGTGTGATCTATACAATTTGCAAACATATAGTGTCTGTTGACAATTTACATTTCCGCTGTAACTGTTTATTATTCCGCTGCTTTAAACATTTAACTTTTCCGCTTCATCTTTATAAAAACTTGTTTATTTATAAAACTGTATGTTTGTGTAACTCATATAGAGTCGTCTGATATGACCAAGAGTTGTGATCCTGGCCACGTCACACCCGCGCGGTCTGACACCGCACTTGGGAATTTGGGGGTGTGACAGACTGGTATAAGAGCCTTGGTTAAAGAGAACTAGGTTTGCATGTAGTAAACTTAGACTATAGATCTACACTAGACACTACACTAGACATGGCACAATGATATTATCTATTGTTGTATACTGTTACTTATTTAACTAAGAATGCAGGAATGGACAACGACAAGAGTGGGAAGAATCCGGGAAAACGCCCCGCAGAATACGAGCTGACGGAAGAGGACTGTCAGAGGATTCTAGACATTGTAGCCCGAGTGGACGCCGAGGTGTAACATCTGTGCTGGAATCGTCACCGGAACAGTAAACTGTACAGTAACTTGTACAGTAACTCAGGTACAAACTAGGAGAAATACTTAGAAGCTATTAACATTCGATGCTAAACATAAACTATTACACGATGTTTCTGAAATCCTGATTTAATCCTTATGATTAAACAGTCAGAAACACATCAGACAATCATGAAAAGATGCAAACATGTTTCATTTTGTGTTATTAGGTTCAAACGTATGTGAGGATAATCAGAACAAAACTTAAACAGTTGTTGTTACAGAATGTTAAACCGACGAGCTATTCGTATAGGTGACGATCTGTACGAATAAATCTGGTGGTTTAACGATCTAAAATGATGACTGAAAAGTAGAAAACAAAATCAGAAAGTGAAACGTACGATCGTGCTCGTATAGTTAGCGCTCTGTACGAAAACGCGCGTAAGTGACGTTTTCTGACGAAACGAAAATGAAGAAGTTTCGAACGATAATAAAAATAAGGAAATAAAATATTTCCTGTTTTACAATTTTGAAACTCATCAGAAATAAATTAAAATGGAACTATTTTAATTTTAGGCGCGTAAAACAAAATACGCGAACAAATAAATAAAACGCGTAAAAATAATAATTTACGACAGATAATTCAAGAAAATAATATTTAAACACACTATTTGAAATAAACAACTTCCAAACATTTCAAAATAAGTCTTTTATTTGAATTACGAAAAATACGCGCGTTACGGTCCGGAAACACGACGAAAATACGAACCGAACAACCGAAACGAACCCGGATACCCTCGGAGTATATAAACGTTGAAAGAACTAGTTTCTTTCATTTTCACACATTTCTTTCTCTCTCTAGCTCTCATTCCCGTCCTCTCTCTCTCTAAGATCATCATCTTCAAATCATCATAACTCACTCGTTTGGAGACGAAATCATGCGTTCTTGGTGTCCACGCGAAGCTCTCGGCATCCTCTATCAAGAAGTACAACTGATCTGGAAATTTGCTCAGCCGAAATCAAGGTATGAGGCCGTGAATGTTTGAAATGTTAGGGTTTGTTTCATCTTGTTCGGCCACACACACCAACGGGTGTAAACCCTAACACGCACACACATCTTACATCATTTGGTTCATATCTGAGCTTAGCAACGCCATAGGAGTAGTCAGATCGAGGGAATGAAGTTGAACGTAGGAGATGATAACAGGTTCGTGGGGTTGGTACTTCACAACACCTAAGGGCCGAACCCTTGGTCCTTGGCCGAACCCTCATTATCACAAACCTGTAGAGACGAACCCTCTCCATTTTCGCGAACCATACCCTGCTGGCCTAACCCTTACATGCCCTCAACGAACCCTTCATCACCGAACCATCAAGAGTGGGGCGAACCTTGTGCATAGAGCCGAACCTTACTGGTTGTCTCTCTCACTCGCGAACCATGGCGAACCTATGACCATTAAACACCAGACGAACCCTAAGAAGGGGCCGAACCTTGGGGGTGAACACATATAGGTTCGCTGCTCAAAATCCTAAACGAGTTCCAATCCTATCCAGCCTATTCCTACGTAGCGTAAACCATGAAATTTCCTAAGCCTACATGAACGGTTATCTTAAACTACTTGGCCCACACACCCACTCACATACGGCCCAAGAGAAGTAACGCCTATGGCATGCGTCCCAAGCGATTATACCGGCCCAACATCGTTGTTTTAGCCTATATGAGTGATTTGGTCCACTCAACGCTTAAACCGAACTAAGGACACACAATGGGCCCAAAGGATTACTTAGGTTCACTTGATATGGCCCAACACATCCTAATTCGGCCCAAGACTATGGATGGGTCCATGTATTGGCCCAAATAAATCATTGAATCCAATAGTGGTCCAACCTAAACCCTTTGGCCCATTTGGATTATCTCGGCCTAAATACACATAACCGGCCCACACCCATTCAAATGCTAGGCCCAATTACACGTAAACTAGTCCAGTAGGTTATCCGGCCCAATGGATTTTGAATAAAGGATAAAGACGTTTGTGGAATGTTCAATTGTTTGTTAAGGGGATGACAAGTTTAAAGCAATTTACATAAAGGCTTAAAAGCCTTATACACACAGGATAACTTGTAATTAATGACCAATTATGGAATCTTTAACAATGAATAATTAGGGCCGGATAACAAACAAGACTTGCGAGTGTTAGTCAACTTTAGGACTAACACTCACACGCACAACGAATTCTTACAAACAAATACTTATAAACTACAAATACTATGAAATCAATACAGGATTGTGAACCTTACAACAAGTATAGACAAAGAGCGTGCGTATTCTTGTTTTGCTTAGTCAACCACTTCGAACACAAGGTGAGTTCATTTGTCCCTTTTCAAACCTTTTGTTTTACTTCGGGACTGAGAAGCATGTTAAACAATTATTGAAATGTTTATTAAATACTTTTACACATAATCACAATGCTTATACTAATGCTTGAATTTGAAATGCTTGGGTGATAAACCAAAGACTAAGGCTGTAGTGTAAATAGCTAATGTTATTTACTTTATACTTATTTACATTATACAAACACTTTGTGATCAAACTGGAAACTAGTATACTTTGAGAAGATATAAACTTGATACTTATACTATAAACGAGAAGTTTAAACTATATACTTGAGGCTTACAATATAGATTTGAAGCCTAAACCTTATGCTAAACGCTTACGATATAAACTTAATACTTAAACTTTGAGCTAAATACTTATGTTATAAGCTATGTGCTTAAACTATACAATTTGAGGTTCAACTTATAAACTCTATGTTTAACTAAATACAAAATCTTAAGGCTTTGAAAATACTTAAACTAAATACTAATGCATTATACAATTATTTCAGAAAGTTAATGTTTTACACCTTTAGTAAGGTATTAAATTACTTTACACTTACCATGATTGCTTAAACTTAACTTGAAACATATATGCTTAGAAATACTTATATACGTGAGATGCTTGAAACACTTGAATGCTTATTACACTTGAAATACTTGAAAACACGTAACTACTTATTATACTTTGAGATACTTGAAAACACGTGAATGCTTGATACATTTGGGATACTTGAAATACTTGAATGCATGATATACGTGGGATACATGAACACTTGGAATACTTGTTATGCTTGGAACATGTGAACATTTGGATGCTTGAACACTTGAATGCTTAAACATGAGATGCTTAAACAAAAGATTGATTGACCGCCGCGTGTTGACCTGTGTGTCAACCCCTACTAGTCATCAGTGAAACAATGTGAATACTTTAGACTTGTATGCATAAACTTTTGGACATTGTAAGACAGACTGTTGGCCGCCGCGTGTTGACCTGTGTGTCAACCCCTACTAGTCATCAGTGTTCTTCTTTGTCAGAGTCATGTAAGACAGACTGATTGGCCGCCGCGTGTTGACCTGTGTGTCAACCCCTACTAGTCATTCAGTGTTCTTCTTGATTCATCCATGGTTATGATAAGTGACTAGAATGATTGAGTTCTTCTAGTTGACTTTGTGTTAACTTGAATGTTTCTCTATCAAAACATGTCACGAGTCATAAATAGGATCATTATGGATGGATGCTGAACTCCTTAGGGTTTTCAGCTGTCCATAATGGTGCCTATTAAACTTGAGACTTATTCGTTGTGGAATCAATAGTGTGGAGTGAAACGCTTAATTATCATTAACAACAATATGTTAAGCAGCCCGGTATGTGGTGGGACGGTGGCAGGGGCTTGTCCCCTACATATGCCCTATATATAAGCATACATGGTTGAATAGCATAGGTGGTTGTTAGTGAGGTTAAGGTTGTCATATCGGGGGAAACAAAGTAAACATTGGCAGGGAAACAAACGTTAAGAATCATATGTCATGAGATCAGATTTGTGGGATGAAATGCTTAATTATGATTAACAACAATATGTTAAGCAGCCCGGTATGTGGTGGGACGGTGGCTGGGGCTTGTCCCCTACATATGCCCAATATATAAGCATACTTGGTTGAATAGCATAGGTGGTTGTTAGTGAGGTTAAGGTTGTCATTCAGGGAATCAAGGTAAACAATTATAGGGTAATCTAATTCAAAGAATCAAACATTTGGAATCAAACATTTTGGGAATCACACAGGTAGGATGAGACGCTTAATTATCATCAGGAACAATATATCATGTGGTTCAGTATGTGGTGGGACGATGGCTGGGGCTTGTCCCCTACATATGCCCTATATATAAGCATACTGAATCAGATGGTATAGGTGGTTCATGGTGAGGTTAAGGTTGTCATTCAAAGGATTTTACAAACTATATTTACACAAAAACTACATGAACTCACCAACCATTGTGTTGACTTTGTTTTATTTCATGCTTTCTCAGGTGACGCACAGGATTAAGCTAAGATTCAGGATTGCATACTAGGATGACCAGACATAGATCCTAGTTGACTTTTGAAGAAGCACATCTTTTGAGATTAATACAAATATCTCTTGATATCATTTACAGATACAAGATAGATATATCTGATTTCTTTTGGATAGCTTACTTAGTTAATTTACTAAACATTGACATTTGTAATTTAACTTTGTAATCCTAGTTTATATGATATTGTGCTTAATTATTCTTAATATTGATGCTATGTAAACAATCTGATCATCACGATTATCATCCACGATATCGCGCTCCGAGAACCTTCCGCCCGACGGGGACTTCGATCCTACCCCGCCGGCTCGGGGTGTGACACGAGGGGACTAGCCGAGCCCAATTGGCTAGGCATGCCCAATCATGGGGCTGGTACCCCATGACCATCCTAGACTGGATTGAGGGGAAGCGGGTACCTACACCCCGACGGCCTGGCGATATGCCAAGTGATCACCGACTTCCGGTACTAGGTGTGCCGATGGAGCAGGCATTTGAAGCCCATGTCGCCCGAACAGAACGCGAGGTGAGCAGAATCACGAGTTGGTAGAAGAGGTGAGAGAACTTCGTGAAAAGAACCAGCACCTTCAGGGGCAGGTGGACGCCTAGCAGGAACAGCTCGCCAACATCCGGAAGATGATGGCACAATTGGAAGGATGGCAGGGGCAGATTGTCGAGGTCGTTCAGGAGCATGATGGACGAATAGCTGCAGCCGAGGCCGCAAATGACGAAAATCACGCTATGATTCAGGCCAGTGACGCCATGCTAAATGCATGGGCAGGTATCATCGAGCCGGAGCCAGAGGAGGAACCCCAATTCGAGGCAAAGGACCTTGAGGAGGGGGAATTCGATGAGGATCCCGAGAAGAATGAGGATGATAGACCCGCAGACAGTGGAGATTCGCACTCCACGATTGCTTCCGATTAGTTAGATTATCTTATTTTAGTACTTTACTTTTCTGTACTCCTAGATTGTGACACCCGGCAATTTCAGGTAAATTGCAACTCTTATATTCTTTACATTTCACATTCATACTTGTTGCATTTCATTTAATTATGTTTAATTAGATGAGTTGAACACAAACATCTACGAAACGATAATCATACATTGCACATTGGTTTTGGAAACCAAGTGTGGCAACCACAACACTAACACAAGACAATAGTTCGGATAATTATTGAATTGTGCACTACACGTTGATTAGGATTAATCAAGCGTGCAAACACTTCGTAGAACACGAACACAAACTATCGAAGATAATTCAAGGAATTATCGAAACACACACACGAGACTCACGAACGTTGGTGATCAAACTTGTATGTTACTACATGATTATGTGCTAAACATGTATTAGATGCTTAAGATAAATGTTAGAAATCGAATACGAGCGAAACCGAATCAACGAAATCAAAAATCATGCAAGTGGACTCATCGCGGTACGCGATTACCCCTCTGCAAAAGGCTCCGCGATACGCGAAGGAAAGCGGGAGTCGAGACTCCCGAATTCTGTCGCGGTACGCGGTAGAAAATTTTGATCGGCCTCCGCGGTACGCGAAGGCCATGCAGATTAGATTTTCTTTATAATCAACCCCATATCATTTCAGTCGGATTCCTTCACCATCTACACCGATTTCTCTCATATTCCAGCGACTGAACCCTTCTAAATCAGCCCTTGAACCTTTGATAAACACTTCCTAAGCCACATCCTTGTACCCTTGGAGTGATTTGGAGACATTGGAGCACCAAGGAGAAGTAGTGGAAGCCACCAACAAGCCAAGAGCTTAACACCAGCCTTCATCCAAGCTTCCAGAGCCTGTTCTGCCACGAATTTAAGCTCCTAAGGTAGTCTCATATGCTTATCTTTGGTTAGATTATACATGCAAAGGGTTAAAACCCACATGCAACTCCATAAGGTTATTGTGCACAAAATCGTTGGTGATTTGTTGAATAGATGATTATGGATTACTGATTTTTAATGTTTAGAAATGTTGGAATTGAGTTTTGGTTAAGTTAGGTTTGATTTGATGATGATTTGGACCAACTTGCCATAAAAAGAAACTTTTATGTGCAAGTCTTGGATTTGTGATGATCTAGACATGTTAGACATGTCTAGATGTTGTTAAATGCATATTGGAGTGTTTAGAAACACATTTGGACATTTGATTTTGTCAAAAACTTGGTTTTGTAGAAACTTGCTAAAAATGGAAACTTTTGAAAATCAAAAGAGGGCTTTTGATGTTTTTGAAAGGTTTGATGAACTTGGATTATTGAAATATGTCTAGAAATGATTTCTAACATATTTGGAAACCTCGATTTGCGAAAACGAGCTTTTAAACAAGTACTTACTATTTTAGGAAACTTTATTTGGGCAAAACGGCATAAATGGTGATTTATGCGCAAACGATGTGTTTTAAGTGTATAAACGTGTTTTTACAAACATACTAGAGTTATTAGTATTGTGAAATGGAATTTCATAACCACACTTTCCTAAATTGGAAACTTTCTAAAAATAGCAACTATTGTGATTAAGAGTCATAGGACGCATATTGGTGTCTCATGTGCATCAAGGCACATAAGCACAACAATCGTGTCACCAACGATTCGTCGAGTCAACACAAGTCAACACACACATACTCGGTTGAGCACACCGACACTTGGAGTTGTATGGAATACAACGCATCACAAAACACATACTCACACCTATATGGTTATAGGTGCTTACTAGCAGGACAGCTAGCTTTCGCAGTCGCGAACACACATTTACCGGAACTACTACACCAGTTGAGTTCACGGCCCCTTTTTATCTTTTCTACCTTTGGGGGAGAAAACACTGCATTACAACTGTTTTAGAAAAACAACAACTCGTTTTATTTACGTATGGACATGCTTTATCATTATATGTATATGTGTGGGCCCCTATCACAACTAAAAGTCCTCGCGATACTCCTCGGACCGTTAATAGCATAACGTCTAGCGTGGTAATCTTGAATAGTACTATTTGGGCCTGACAAGCCCCACTACACCCGACTGGAGGTCGGAACAGTGCAATATTGACCAATACTTTGCCATTATCTGTGATAACATGGCGGGAGACACAATCTGTCAGCTTCGGTACCATCCACAATATAATATAACTGTATTGACTAGCTATCAATCGATACTGCATTGTAATGATATGTAAATCTGCAAAACTCTTACTTTAAACATTTGATGTTTACTGCTCATGAAAAACCTGTGCTTTCACCAACCTTTGTGTTGACCTTTTACTCGCATGTTTTCTCAGGTAACTAAGGCACGCGCACCAGGAATAGGATGCTAGGCCGGAGTCGCATGCATCAGCTTTAGTGTCTTAGATCATTGATAACATTTATCATTTTCACTTGGTTATGTCTTGTATTGATAAACAACTTTCTATCGCTTTCGCAAACTTTAAATTTATGATGTTCTGAAAACTGTTTTAAAATAACGCTTCCGCAACTTATGAACTTTATTTGTTTTGAGATTGTATAACTTCCGCAACTCTGATTTTACAAAACTGATTTATCCAAATTATTGGATGTACGTACATAACCAGACATATAGGTCTCGCATGTTGTGTGACTGGAGACTACGATCCTGCCAAATCAGTCGCGTCGCGCCCCAGGAAGTAACGGGATTTCTCGGGGTGCGACAGATTGGTATCAGAGACTCCGGTTATTGCGAATTAGGTTTGCATTTAGTGAACTTAGTCTATAACCACTAGTCTCCGCACAACACTTAGTGATTAGTATTGTGATACTTGCACACATGACACATCTTTTATGCATTACGTTCATCACCGCAAGTGGCTACCCATGACGGGGATAGCTGAAAGCTCTATATTCTTTACAGTACCTTCAGCACACACCACATTAATCATTAGTCAAACACTAACACGTATTCTCGCTATGAAGATCATGGCCGGAAGACGTGGAGGACGCAGGAATGCGGGCGGACGTGGGAACATCAACCTGACGCAGGCTGAGTTGAACGCACTCATCAACGAGCGGGTTGAAGAGGTACTTGCCGCACGGGAAGCTGCCCGTAACCAGAACCTACTGAACCAAGGTGATGAATCCTTTTTCATATTCACCTTGCATCACAATCACTTGTTTCCAATTCGACACGTCTACCCGATACTTAACCCAACTCTACTCCTTGCATATCACAGGAGCAAATCCTAACCCACCTCTCTGCACGTTCAAGATGTTTCTGGACTGCAAACCTCACTCATTCAGCGGCACTGAGGGAGCCGTTGGGCTATTACGCTGGATCGAAAAGGCGGAATCGGCCTTTGCCATGAGCAACTGCAGGAACGAGGACAGGGTCAAGTTCGCTGCAGGGACATTCGAGGGAGCTGCCCTCGCTTGGTGGAATGCCAACGTCCAGAACCTAGGGCTTGATGCAGCCAACGCTCTGCCTTGGGATAATTTTAAGCAAATGCTGAACCGCGAATACTGCCCTCGTGGTGAAGTACAGAAACTTGAGACTGAGTTCTGGAACCACAAGATGATAGGTTCCGAGGTTGAGGCCTACACTGCCAGGTCTTATGAGCTGGCAAACCTGTGCCCGGAAATGGCAAACCCACCTTTCAAGCATATAGAGAAGTACATTGATGGACTGCCACCTCAGATTCAGGGCATGGTGCTCTCTGTTGACCCCATAACCATGCAACAAGCTGTGCGACTAACTCATAAGCTCACCGATTCAGCTGTCGTACAAGGACTCTTGCCACCCCGTGGTGCTGTGACCACGACCAACGACAAGGGCAAACGAAAATGGGATGACACCCTGAACAAACCAACCACCCTCCAACCACCACCGCAGCAACGTAAGTTTGGGTCACCTCAAGCTTACGCACCACCCATCCCAACCAACCAAGGCTCAGGATCCTACGCAGGCAAACATCCTAAGTGCAACAAATGCAATTTACACCATGTTTTGGGACAATGCGGTTCTATCCGATGCCAACGTTGTGGCAAGGGGGGACATCTCGCCAAAGACTGCAGGGGTGAGTTGCGTACAAAGACCCCACAGCCACAGCAACAACAACTCGAGGCGCCGAAAGGCTGCTTCGAATGTGGAAAGCCAGGGCATTTCAAGAGGGACTGCCCGCACCTGAAGAACAATGACAATAACGGGAACAACAACGGTCCGAAGGGACGAGCCTTCGTGATCGGGGCAAAGGAGGCCAGAAGGGATCCCAACCTTGCAACCGGTATGTATCTCTTAAATAACAATTATGCTTCTGTGTTGTTTGATACTGGAGCCGAGAAAAGCTTTATATCTAAAGACTTTAGTGAGGTACTTGCCATAACCCCAACACCCTTAGAAGTTGAATACACAGTAGAGCTAGCTGATGGTAAATTAATTGTGACTAAGCACTTTCTGAGGGAATGCACTTTAGAGCTAGCAGGCCATAAATTTAAGATTAACCTTATGCCCGTTACACTAGGCAGTTTTGATGTCGTAGTGGGCATGGATTGGTTATCTGAAAACCAAGCCGAAATCATTTGCCACGACAAGGTTGTGCGCATACCACTCCCTGACGGAGAGACTCTAGACATAAAGGGGGAAAGGAGTGACACTCCTCTGAACATCATCTCGTGCATGAAAGCTCACAAATGATTACGAAAGGGATACACAGCCATATTGGCACTTATCACTGACAAGACGGAAGATGAGAAGAAAATAGAGGACATCCCAGTCGTATGCGACTATCCCGACGTATTTCCTGAGGATCTACCAGGACTTCCACCACCTCGACAAGTGGAGTTCCGCATAGATCTTGTGCCGGGAACAGCACCTATCGCACGAGCACCTTATCGACTTGCACCTTCGGAGATGCAGGAACTGTCCAATCAACTTCAGGAGTTACTGGACAAGGGTTTTATTAGACCAAGCTTCTCACCCTGGGGAGCTCCGGTCTTATTCGTAAAGAAAAAGGATGGCACTTTTCGAATGTGCATTGACTATCGGGAATTGAACAAAGTGACGATCAAGAACCGTTACCCCTTACCTCGGATTGACGATCTGTTCGATCAACTGCAAGGATCAAGTTACTACTCTAAGATCGATCTGCGATCTGGGTACCATCAACTGAGAATACAAGAGGAGGATATCCCCAAAACAGCTTTTCGCACTCGATATGGCCACTACGAGTTTTTGGTCATGCCGTTTGGGCTAACCAATGCACCTGCAGTATTCATGGACCTCATGAATAGAGTGTGCAAACCCTACCTGGATAAGTTTATCATTGTCTTCATAGATGACATTCTCATCTACTCCAAAACCCAGGAAGAACATGAAGAGCATCTGCAATTGGCTCTCGAACTGTTGCGGAAAGAGAAGCTGTACGCTAAACTCTCAAAGTGCGACTTTTGGATTCGAGAAGTCCAATTTTTGGGACATGTTGTTAATGAACAAGGGATTCATGTGGATAAATCTAAGATAGAGGCAATCAAGAACTGGGAAGCACCAAAGACCCCAACTGAGGTGCGACAATTCCTAGGATTGGCCGGCTATTACCGACGATTTATTGAAGGATTTTCGAAGATAGCCCAACCCCTTACAGCCTTAACCCATAAGGACAAGAAGTATCTCTGGACTGACAAACAAGAAGCTGCATTCCAACTTCTCAAGCAGAAGCTCTGTAGTGCACCTATCTTATCACTTCCTGATGGAACGGACGACTTCGTAGTATATTGCGATGCCTCGATACAAGGACTCGGCTGCGTGTTGATGCAGCGCGACAAGGTGATCGCATATGCTTCTAGACAACTGAAAGTCCACGAGAAGAACTACACCACCCACGACTTAGAACTTGGAGCCGTGGTATTTGCACTCAAGATTTGGAGACACTACCTGTATGGTACAATGTGCACGATATACACTGATCACAAGAGTCTCCAACACATATTCGAACAGAAGGAACTGAACATGCGACAACGTCGCTGGCTCGAACTCCTAAACGACTATGAGTGTGCTATCAAATATCACCCGGGGAAAGCCAACGTTGTGGCCGATGCTCTAAGCCGGAAAAACACTTCGAAACCCAAGAGGGTACGAGCTTTACAACTCACCATCCATCCCAACCTCCCTGAACAGATACACAGTGCCCAGGTGGAGGCACTGAAAGCAGAAAACTTAGCGGCTGAATCACTAAGGGGAATGGAACAACAACTTAAGGAAAAAGCCGATGGCCTACAATACTTCAGGAACGCGTCTGGGTTCCACATTACGGGAACTTACGAGACCTTGTGATGGACGAGGCTCACAAATCCCGGTATTCCGTTCACCCTGGATCTGATAAGATGTACCATGATCTGAAGATACTTTACTGGTGGCCACACATGAAAGCTGACATCGCACCTACGTCAGCAAATGCTTGACTTGTGCTAAAGTCAAGATCGAGTACCAGAAACCATCTGGATTACTCACACAGCCCGAGATCCCCATGTGGAAATGGGAACAAATCTCCATGGATTTTATCACCAAATTACCCCGTACACCTAGTGGGTGTGACACTATTTGGGTAATTGTGGACCGACTGACTAAGTCAGCACATTTCCTTGCGATAAAGGAAAACGACAAAATGGAAAAACTAGCCAGAATCTATGTTAAGGAAGTAGTCTCGCGACATGGAGTGCCAATCTTTATCATTTCGGATCGAGATGCCAGATTCACTTCTAACTTCTGGAAATCATTGCAAAAGTCACTTGGCACGCGGTTGGATATGAGTACAGCATACAACCCACAAACTGATGGCCAAAGTGAACGCACGATACAAACACTCGAAGACATGCTACGAGCGTGCGTAGTAGATTTCGGTAACAGCTGGGAAACTCACCTACCGTTGGTGGAGTTTTCTTACAACAACAGCTATCATACAAGCATAAAGGCAGCGCCTTTTGAGGCACTCTATGACAGGAAATGCCGATCACCGATTTGTTGGGCGGAAGTGGGCGACAGTCAGCTCACCGGCCCGGAACTTGTGCATGAAACAACAGAGAAGGTCGTGCAAATCAGGAACCGCATGGCAGCAGCTCGAGATCGTCAAAAGAGCTATGCCGACAAACGCAGAAAACCTCTGGAATTTCAGGTAGGAGATAAAGTCCTTCTGAAAGTTTCGCCATGGAAAGGCGTCATTCGTTTCGGTAAACGAGGCAAACTAAACCCACGGTACATCGGACCCTTCGAGATCCTGAAAAGGATTGGTCCAGTGGCATACCAACTCAACCTACCAACCGAACTCGACGGAGTTCACAACGTCTTTGATGTCTCGAACCTGAAGAAATGCTTATCAGATGAGACACTTATAGTTCCACTGGAGGAAATCCAGGTGGATGAACAACTACGGTTCGTGGAAGAGCCGGTGGAAATCATGGACCGTGAGGTCAAACAACTCAAGCAAAGCAAGATACCCATTGTCAAAATTCGATGGAACTCGAAACGCGAACCTGAATTCACGTGGGAGCGTGAAGATCAGATGATGCGCAAATATCCCCATCTCTTCAAGCAAACAACGTCGAACGCCGACACCAACGAATAAATTTCGGGACGAAATTTCTTTCAACAAGGGGATGATGTGACAACCGGAAAATTTTTGTTTCTCAAACACTCTTACTTCTCAAACACTATCAACAACAACCAAATTTCGGGACGAAATTTCTTTCAACAAGGGGATGATGTGACACCCGGCAATTTCAGGTAAATTGCAACTCTTATATTCTTTACATTTCACATACATACTTGTTGCATTTCATTTAATTATGTTTAATTAGATGAGTTGAACACAAACATCTACGAAACGATAATCATACATTGCACATTGGTTTTGGAAACCAAGTGTGGCAACCACAACACTAACACAAGACAATAGTTCGGATAATTATTGAATTGTGCACTACACGTTGATTAGGATTAATCAAGCGTGCAAACACTTCGTAGAACACGAACACAAACTATCGAAGATAATTCAAGGAATTATCGAAACACACACACGAGACTCACGAACGTTGGTGATCAAACTTGTATGTTACTACATGATTATGTGCTAAACATGTATTAGATGCTTAAGATAAATGTTAGAAATCGAATACGAGCGAAACCGAATCAACGAAATCAAAAATCATGCAAGTGGACTCATCGCAGTACGCGATTACCCCTCTGCAAAAGGCTCCGCGATACGCGAAGGAAAGCGGGAGTCGAGACTCCCGAATTCTGTCGCGGTACGCGGTAGAAAATTTTGATCGGCCTCCGCGGTACGCGAAGGCCATGCAGATCAGATTTTCTTTATAATCAACCCCATATCATTTCAGTCGGATTCCTTCACCATCTACACCGATTTCTCTCATATTCCAGCGACTGAACCCTCCTAAATCAGCCCTTGAACCTTTGATAAACACTTCCTAAGCCACATCCTTGTACCCTTGGAGTGATTTGGAGACATTGGAGCACCAAGGAGAAGTAGTGGAAGCCACCAACAAGCCAAGAGCTTAACACCAGCCTTCATCCAAGCTTCCAGAGCCTGTTCTGCCACGAATTTAAGCTCCTAAGGTAGTCTCATATGCTTATCTTTGGCTAGATTATACATGCAAAGGGTTAAAACCCACATGCAACTCCATAAGGTTATTGTGCACAAAATCGTTGGTGATTTGTTGAATAGATGATTATGGATTACTGATTTTTAATGTTTAGAAATGTTGGAATTGAGTTTTGGTTAAGTTAGGTTTGATTTGATGATGATTTGGACCAACTTGCCATAAAAGGAAACTTTTATGTGCAAGTCTTGGATTTGTGATGATCTAGACATGTTAGACATGTCTAGATGTTGTTAAATGCATATTGGAGTGTTTAGAAACACATTTGGACATTTGATTTTGTCAAAAACTTGGTTTTGTAGAAACTTGCTAAAAATGGAAACTTTTGAAAATCAAAAGAGGGCTTTTGATGTTTTTGAAAGGTTTGATGAACTTGGATTATTGAAATATGTCTAGAAATGATTTCTAATATATTTGGAAACCTCGATTTGCGAAAACGAGCTTTTAAACAAGTACTTACTATTTTAGGAAACTTTATTTGGGCAAAACGGCATAAATGGTGATTTATGCGCAAACGATGTGTTTTAAGTGTATAAACGTGTTTTTACAAACATACTAGAGTTATTAGTATTGTGAAATGGAATTTCATAACCACACTTTCCTAAATTGGAAACTTTCTAAAAATAGCAACTATTGTGATTAAGAGTCATAGGATGCATATTGGTGTCTCATGTGCATCAAGGCACATAAGCACAACAATCGTGTCACCAACGATTCGTCGAGTCAACACAAGTCAACACACACATACTCGGTTGAGCACACCGACACTTGGAGTTGTATGGAATACAACGCATCACAAAACACATACTCACACCTATATGGTTATAGGTGCTTACTAGCAGGACAGCTAGCTTTCGCAGTCGCGAACACACATTTACCGGAACTACTACACCAGGTGAGTTCACGGCCCCTTTTTATCTTTTCTACCTTTGGGGGAGAAAACACTGCATTACAACTGTTTTAGAAAAACAACAACTCGTTTTATTTACGTATGGACATGCTTTATCATTATATGTATATGTGTGGGCCCCTATCACAACTAAAAGTCCTCGCGATACTCCTCGGACCGTTAATAGCATAACGTCTAGCGTGGTAATCTTGAATAGTACTATTTGGGCCTGACAAGCCCCACTACACCCGACTAGAGGTCGGAATAGCGCAATATTGACCAACACTTTGCCATTGTCTGTGATAACATGGCGGGAGGCACAATCTGTCAGCTTCGGTACCATCCACAATATAATATAACTGTATTGACTAGCTATCAATCGATACTGCATTGTAATGATATGTAAATCTGCAAAACTCTTACTTTAAACATTTGATGTTTACTGCTCATGAAAAACCTGTGCTCTCACCAATCTTTGTGTTGACCTTTTACTCGCATGTTTTCTCAGGTAACTAAGGCACGCGCACCAGGAATAGGATGCTAGGCCGGAGTCGCATGCATCAGCTTTAGTGTCTTAGATCATTGATAACATTTATCATTTTCACTTGGTTATGTCTTGTATTGATAAACAACTTTCTATCGCTTCCGCAAACTTTAAATTTATGATGTTCTGAAAACTGTTTTAAAATAACGCTTCCGCAACTTATGAACTTTATTTGTTTTGAGATTGTATAACTTCCGCAACTCTGATTTTACAAAACTGATTTATCCAAATTATTGGATGTACGTACATAACCAGACATATAGGTCTCGCATGTTGTGTGACCGGAGACTGCGATCCTGCCAAATCAGTCGCGTCGCGCCCCAGGAAGGGACGGGATTTCTCGGGGTGCGACATAGATGAGCGGGATGTGCTCATACAAACTATGATAGTAGTATCTCTCTTTGAAAATCATTGTACTCAAAGCTATTACTATTAATAAGATGATATGTTAAGTTTTATTATGTATGTTCTATTATTTATGTTGTACTCTGACTCCACCATCTAACACTGCTGACAAGCTAACACGTTATTCGTTTTGTATAGAAACAAAATATGGCGGGAAGAGGAACACATACCCAGCCACACAAGATACCAATTAGTTCAGTGACCATCAAAATGATGGTCAACCAAAGAGTCAACAAGACTATTGCGGAATACGAAGCAAACCGACTGCATAGTGAAACAAGTCGGACTATCCACGGTACTAACCTAACTCGAATACGACTAACTTAATGTAGACAACGCTATCACTAACACATAACATTGAATCCCGATGAACAGGATCCCATGGGAGCACGAAAAAGGGATGTTCATTCAAGGCGTTTCTGAGTTGTCACCCTCACAACTTCAAGGGTACTGAAGGAGCTGTGGGACTACTCCGATGGATAGAAAAGCTCGAGTCATTATTCTCTATGTCTGAATGCTCGGAGGAGAACAGAGTCAAGTTCGCCACTAGGACACTGGAGGGACCAGCCCTCACCTGGTGGAACACTCACGTCCAGACGTTGGGACTGGACGCAGCTAACTCCATATCTTGGGAGGAGTTCACTAGAATGCTTCACGAGGAATACTGTCCTCGAAACGAGATTAAGAAGCTTGAGGAGGAGTTCTGGGTGCAGAAAATGGTGGGATCTAAAATCAAGCAGTACTGCACTCGATTTCAGGAGCTGTGCAAGCTATGTCTGGCAATGGTGACGCCGGAATATAAAAAGATCGAGCAGTTCATCAACGGACTGCCCGAACAGATACAAAGCATGGTCACAGCCTCTGACCCGACACAGATCCAACCCACCATCCGACTGGCCCACAAATTGACTGATCAGGTAGTAGCCCAGGGTAAACTGCCAAAGAGGGGTGAGCATCTGAAGCCCCAGGAACCCAACGAAAGTGGGAGCCAAGCAACAACCACACCTTCTCTCCTCAACAACCAACCCAACACCGTCCAACACTTGCAAAAGTATTCACCCCCACCCAATTTGACGCCCAGGGCAAAGGGGGTATCGGGGCAACAACCCCAAATGCAACAACTGTAACTACCATCACTTTGGCCCGTGCAAAAGGGTTAAGTGCACCAACAGTGGGGGGAATGGGCACATAACCAAAGAATGACGATCAAACCCGAACGCCAACATAAACAAGAACGATACCCTGAGGGGATGTTTCACTTGCGGAAAGCCAGGGCATATGCTCTGAGATTGTCCGCAGAACAAGAACGCTGGCGAAAATCGAGCAAGGGGCAGGGCATTTGTGATAGGATCGGGTGAAGCTAAAGATGACCCCAACCTCGTTACCGGTACGTTTCTTTTAAATAATGTCTACGCTAGCATATTATTTGATACCGGTTCCGATAGGAGTTTTATCTCTAGCGCTTTTAGTAAACTGCTTAATATGACCCCAACACCACTAGACTATAAGTATACCGTAGAGTTAGCTGACGGCAAGCTGATCGAGACGCAGCACATCTTCAAGGGTTGCGTCTTAATGCTAGCGGATCACGGACTGGAGATCGATCTGATGCAGGTAACTCTCGAGAGTTTCGACGTGGTGGTTGGAATGGATTGGTTATCTGCTAACCATGCCGAGATCGTGTGTAACGAGAAGATTGTCCGAATTACAATGCCAAGTGGAGAGCAATTCTCGATTCAAGGAGAACGGCAGGGAATAGCATTAAACATTATGTCCTGCATGAAAGCAAGCAAGTATCTACAAAAAGGGTACACAACCTTCTTAGCCCTTGTCACCTAACAACCAAAGAAGGAAAGAAGAATCGAGGACATCGCTGTCGTCCGCGATTTTCCTGAAGTCTTTCCTGACGATCTACATGGGCTACCATCGAAACGACAAGTGGAGTTTCAGACAGATCTAACACCAGGAGCCGCAACGATAGCAAAGGCGCCGTATCGATTAGCCCGTACCGAGATGCAAGAGCTATCTAATCAGCTGCAAGAGTTGCTAGATATAGGATTTATTCGACCCAGCTTCTCAGCTTGGGGAGCGCTGGTCATATTTGAGAAGACGAAGGACGGATCATTCCGTATGTGCATAGATTACCGGGAGCTGAACAAGGTGACGATCAAGAATAGATACCCTTTATCACAAATAGACGATCTGTTTGACCAACTGCAAGGGTCAAGCTACTATTCAAAGATCAATTTAGGATCCGGTTACCATCAACTCAGGATACAATAGGAAGGCATACCGAAGACAGCCTTGAGGACACGGTACGGACATTACGAATTTCTGGTCATGTCTTTCGGACTGACCAACGCACCGGCTGTATTCATGGACCTCATGAATCGCGTATGCAATCCGTACCTCGACAAGTTCGTAATCGTATTCATAGATGACATCCTGATCTACTCCAAGACTCAGGAACAACATGCTGAACATTTGAGGCTCGTTTTGGAACTGCTGAAGACGGAACAGTTGTACGCGAAATTTTCCAAATGCGATTTTTGGATTCGCAAAGTCAAATTCCTTGGACACGTAGTGAACAAGAAAGGGATACATGTGGACCCAGCCAAGATTGAGGCCATTAAGAACTGGGAAGCACCTAAGACCCCAACTGAGGTGCGACAATTCCTAGGATTGGCAGGGTACTACAGGCGGTTTATCGAGGGATTCTCTAAAATCGTGCAATCATTGACATCTCTTACGCATAAAGATAAGAAATTCGAATGGGGAGAAAAATAGGAATCTGCTTTCAACCTGTTGAAGCAGAAATTGTGTAGTGCACCGATAGGGAGGGATGTGAAGATTTTGTAGTTTATTGTGACTCGTCAAAGCAAGGACTCGGTTGCGTGTTGATGCAATGCAAGAAAGTCATAGCTTATGCGTCTCGACAACTAAAGGTGCATGAGAAGAACTACACGAATATTGATTTGGAGTTAGGAGCTGTGGTGTTCGCATTGAAAATCTGGCGGCACTATCTATACGGTACCAAGTGCACAAGATTCACGGATCATAAGAGCCTACAACACATTTTCGACAAGATGAGACAACGCAGATGGGTATAACTGATAGGCGATTATGACTGTGCCATCAAATACCACCCTGGAAAAGCTAATGTAGTAGCTGACGCGTTGAGTCAAAAGGAAACAACCAAGCGCGTACGTGCACTACAGCTTACGATACACTCAGAACTCCCTAATCAAATCCGAACTGCACAACAAGAAGCTCTGAAAACCGAAAACCGAAAACCTCACTCACGAATCCATGCGAGGTATGGATAAACAACTAGAGGTGAAGACTGAGAGAGCTTACTATCTTATGGATCGAATTTGGATTCCACACTACGGAGGACTGAGGGATGTACACCCAGGTTCTGACAAAATGTATCACGAATTGAAGACGACCTACTGGTGGCCTAACATGAAGTCAGAAATAGCGACTTATGTGAGCAAGTGCTTGACTTGTTCTAAGGTAAAAGTCGAATACCAGAAACCATCAGGACTGCTACAGCAACCCGAAATCCCGGTATGGAAATGGGAGCATATTTCCATGGATTTCATCACAAAACTACCAAAGACAACAAGTGGTTGCGATACCATTTGGGTAATCGTAGACCGACTTACGAAATCTGCGCATTTCCTGCCAATCAAGGAGACAGATAAGTTGGATAGATTGACTCGAATATATCTGAAGGAAATAGTTTCCAGACATGGAGTCCCTATCTCCATCATATCTGACCGAGACAGCCGATTGACGGCTCATTTTTGGAAGTCCTTACATAAGGCACTAGGGACAAGGTTAGATATGAGTACTGCCTATCACCCACAAACGGATGGGCAAAGCAAACGAACCATCCAAACATTGGAGGACATGCTTCGAGCATGCATAGTAGACTTCGGTAGCAGCTGGGAGACTCATTTACCTTTAGTAGAGTTCTCCAACAATAACAGTTACCACACAAGCATAAAGGCTGCACCATTTGAAGCACTTTACGGACGTAAGTGCAGATCACCTCTTTGTTGGGCAGAAGTTGGTGAAAGCCAACTGACTGGTCCCGAACTCGTGCCCGAAAGAACCGAGAAGATCGTGCAAATACATAACAGAATGGCAGCAGCGCGGGATCGACAGAAGAGCTACGCCGACAAAAGGCACAAGCCCTTTGAATTCCAAGTAGGAGACCGTGTACTTCTTAAGGTCTCACCTTGGAAGGGAGTGATCCTATTCGGGAAGCGGGGGAAGCTTAACCCTCGTTACATCGGACCCTTTCGAAATCACGAAACGTATTGGCCCCGTGGCCTATGAGCTAAACTTACCGCAAGAGCTGAGTAGCGTACATAACGTATTCCATGTATCAAACCTCAAGAAGTGCTTGTCTGATGAAACGCTCGCAATTCCTTTATAGGAAATTCAGATCGATGAGCAACTTCACTTCGTTGAGGAACTAGTAGAAATAATGGACCGAGAGATCAAAAAGCTCAAACTCAGTCGCATACCGATACCGATAGTTAAAGTGTGATACACCTGGGGACGAGAGGACCAGATGAAAAAGAAATACCCTCGCATACTCACTAACCAGTCTAGCACCAGCAACACGAACTGAATTTCGGGACGAAATTCCAATTGACAGGGGGATGATGTGACACCTCGTAAATTCCAGGTCAGCATTACTTTATTTTAAATAATAATGTGTATTATTATTTCATACGTGGCACTAGAATTATCAATATTTAGTGTGACACGTGGCACAACAGTCAAAACACACAGATAATTCTTGGAATTATTGTAAAACGCTCACATGTGTCTTGAATAACGAACGTTGGTAAATTAAACAAACCACAGTCCAATTTCACAACACATAGGTCCTAGGGAAACTGAAACAGGTGGAACAATGTTAATATGCCGAGAAACGATGATCGTAACCGAGAAATAAGCGAAAATCGGTTCGAAACAACAAAATTGGGCCTATTGGGCTCTTCCAGGACCCATCGCGGTACGCTAAGGGCCTCAGGTTGGGCCTTAACGGTACGCGAAGCCTGGGCGGGTCGTTAGGTCAAACACGATCAACACGTCAAACACGGTCAACGCGACTCACATAACAACTTAGAGTTGTTTGGACACAAACACGGTCCTGTGAGACCAACACGAATGTAAACACAATCTCATGACACTTATGTGATATAGGTAACCGCTAGCAGGCGCACTACTCCGTTCACCGACGAACGCACTTTACGAAACTCAGGTGATTTTACAGCCCCACTTTTACTCTTTAACTGTTTGTTAAACTCTTGGGGTGAGAATGCTTTGCAACTGTTTTAGATATATGACTGGTATGTAGAAAACTATTTTTGAGTGTAACTATTATCGCTACAAGTCTTCACATATCCTTACCGTTAGTTGTGTAACAAACGAGTCGTTATTACGTAGTACTACTGGGTTTGACTAGCCCCGCTCGTCAAAAACTTTAACTGGAGGTCATAACGAGCGTAATATCGATGTTGATGCTGGGTTCAGCGATGACCCAGGGAGGCAAAGGAAATAGTCGAGTTTTGGTAAGATGAACTGACACACTCACGGATGGTAGATCCAACAAACAACTTAACATACCAAGTATATGTCTGTCTTACTGTTTTACTTACTGTCTAAACCTGTGAACTCACCAACTTTATAGTTGACACGTTTTCGCATGTATTCTCAGGTAACTAATGGCACAAGCTAGGATGCACTGGAGGATGCACAAGAGAGAGTCTTATGCATATAGACTCTAGTCCTAGGCTTGTATTTGATTTGTGTGATCTAAACAATTTGCAAGCATGTAGTGTCTGTTGACAATTTGCATTTCCGCTGTAACAGTTTATTATTCCGCTGCTTTAAACATTTGACTTTTCAGCTGCATCTTTGTAAAAACTTGTTTATTTACAAAACTTTATGTTTGTTTAACTCATATAGAGTCGTTTTATATGACCAAGAGCTGTGATACTGGCCACGTCACACCCGCGCGGTCTGACACCGCACGTGGGAATTTGGGGATGTTATAGTCACACTAAATATTAATAATTCTAGTGCCACGTACGTAATAATAATACACATTATTATTAAAATAAAGTAAATGATGACCTGGAATTTACGAGGTGTCACACTTTGAATGTGGAAAGCGAGGGCATTTCAAGAAGGATTGTCCTCACTTGAAGAACAACAACGACAACGTAAACAACAATGGTCCGAAGGGACGAGCCTTTGTGATCAGGGCAAAAGAAGTCAGGAGGGATCCCAACCTTGCAACAGGTACGTATCTCCTAATCGATCATTACACTTCTGTATTGTTTTAATTGGAGCTGAGAAAGGCTTTATATCTAAGGATTTTAGTGAGATACTTGCCATAAATCCAACACCCATAGAGGTTGAATACACTGTAGAGCTAGCTGATGGTAAACTGATTGTAACTAAGCATATTCTGAAAGAATGCACTTTAGAGCTAGCAAACCATAAGTTTAAGATTGACCTCATACTAGTCACACTAGGCAATTACGAATATAGTGTGCAAACCATACCTTGACTAATGCATTTGGGCTGGTCATGCCATTACGAGTTTTTGGTCATACCATTACGAGTTTTTGGTCATGCCATTTGGGTTGGTCATGCCATTTGGGCTGACTAATGCACCCGCGGTATTCATGGACCTCATGAATAGAGTGTGCAAACCATACCTTGACAAGTTTATCATTGTATTCATTGATGATATACTCATATACTCAAAGACTTAAGAAGAAAACAAAGAGCATCTTCGATTGGCTCTTGAACTCTTACACAGGAGAAGCTGTACGCTAAGCTCTCCAAATGCGACTTCTGGATCCGAGAAGTCCAATTTTTGGGATATGTTGCTAATGAACAAGGAATACACGTGGATAAATCCAAGATAGAGGCTATCAAGAACTGGGAAGCACCGAAGACCCCAACTGAAGTACGACAGGTTATTATCGACGATTCATTGAAGGATTTTCCAAGATAGCCCAACCACTCACAGCCCTCACCCACAAAGTTAAGAAATATCTCTGGACTGATAAGCAAGAAGATGCATTCGAACTTCTCAAGCATAAGCTCTGTAGTGCACCTATCTTATCTCTTCCAGATGGAACAGAAGATTTCGTGGTACACTGCGATGCCTTGATACAAGGACTCAGCTGCGTGCTGATGTAGCGAGAGAAGGTGATCGCATATGCTTCTCGACAACTGAAAGTCCATGAGAAGAATTACACCACCCACGACTTGGAGCCAGGAGCCGTGGTATTTGCACTCAAGATCTGGAGACACTACCTGTATGGTAAGTGTACTATATACACTGAACATAAGAGTCTCCAACATATATTCGAGCAGAAGGAACTGAACATGCAAAAACGTTGCTGGCTCGAACTCCTTAATGATTATGAATGTGCTATCAAGTATCACCCGGGGAAAGCCAAGGTTGTGACTGATGCCCTAAGCCGGAAGAATACCTCGAAACCCAAAAGGCTAGGAGCTTTACAACTCACCATTCTTTCCGATCTACCTGGCTTGATACGCAGTGCCCAAGTTGAGGCATTGAAGGAAGAAAACCAAGTGGCCGAATCACTAAGGGGAATGGATAAGCAATTGGAAGTACAAGCCGATGGCTTACACTATTTCATGGAACACGTCTGGGTTCCACACCACGAAAACTATGTGATGGACGAGGCTCATAAGTCTCGTTATTCCATTCACCCTCGATCAGATAAGATGTATCATGATCTGAAAGTCCTTTATTGGTGGCCAAACATGAAATCCGACATCGCCACATATGTGAACAAATGCTTGACTTGCGCCAAAGTCAAGGTTGAGTACCAGAAACCGTCTAGAATGCTCACGCAACCAGAGATCCCCATGAGGAAATGGGAACAAATCTCCATGGACTTCATTACCAAATTACCCTATACTCCTAGTGTATGTGACACTATATGGGTAATTGTGGATCGACTGACTAAGTCAGCACATTTCCTTGTGATCTAGGAAAATGAAAAAATGGAAAAGCTAGCCAGAATCTATGTCAAGGGAGTAGTCTCAGGCCATGGAGTGCCAATCTCCATCATTTCTGATCGAGACGCTAGATTCACTTCGAACTTTTGGAAATCGTTGCAAAAGTCGCTTGGTACGTGGTTGGATATGTGTACAGCATACCACCCACAAACCGATGGCCCGAGCGAACACACGATACAAACTCTCGAAGACATGCTACGAGCGTACCTAGTAGACTTCGGCAAAAGCTGGGAGGCTCACCTACCGTTGGTAGAGTTCTCCTATAACAAAAGCTACCACACGAGCATTAAGGCAACATCTTTTGAGGTCCTCTATGGCAGGAAATGCTGATCCCGCATCTGTTGGGCAGAAATGGGCGATAGTAAGCTCACTGGCCCGGAACTTGTACATGAACCAACCGAGAAGATTGTGTAAATCAGAAACCATATGGCAGCAGCTCGCGATCGTTAAAAGAGCTATACTGACAAACGCCTGAAGCCTTTGGAATTTCAGGTAGGAGATAAGGTCCATATGAAAGTTTCACCATGGAAAGGCGTCATTCGTGTGGGGCCCCGATTCCCGGTTGCCTCCCAGAGGTTTGATTTCATCATAACACATAGCTCTTAAACTAAAAACTTTCATAAATATGCAGCGGAATTTAAAACTTTGTCAAATACAAAATATTCTGAAATAGATTGTATCAAAACATTTAGGATTGACAACACCATCGGATTCCCTATCTTGATGCCCGAGCTCCATGCCTCCTTGTATCATAGCTTTAACCTGACATACATGCTAAAATGTCAGCTTACGCTGGTGAGTTCTAGTTTTCATAAAACAACATTAAACATACTTAACATAAACATCATTCCTTACACATAGTTCATAACCTTAAGACATAACATCGTGAACATCATCATCATACAATCCACTGTCACCATATGAACAGTGGGCTTATGCCGGCACAAGGCTCCCTACCCAGTTATAGTCGTGGTTGACTATCATACCCAGTTATAGTCATAGTTGACTATCATACCCAGTTATAGTCGTGGTTGACTATCATACCCAGTTATAGTCGTGGTTGACTCTCATACCCAGTTATAGTTGTGGTTGACTCTCATACCTAGTTATAGTCGTGGTTGACTATCATACCCAGTTATAGTCGTGGTTGACTCTCATACCCAGTTATAGTCGTGGTTGACTCTCATACACAGTTATAGTCATGGTTGACTCTCATACCCAGTTATAATCATTGGTACCTCATTCGTACATTTTCCTATAACACGTATAGGAACATCACTCATCGCATATGACATACTAGCATCATATCATCATTCATCATATTCATCATAACATCATAACATTTCATGCTAGCATCTTATCATCAAAACATCATCACTTTGTCCTAATATCATAGGACTCATTATATCATGTTATGCCAGTATCATTTCATCATATCATCATAACCTCCTAGCATTGAATACATATCATGCTATCATCATATCATCAGATCATACATTCTGGCATTCATGAACATTTCAAACTAGCACCATAACATCATAGCATACTGCCCTAACAGCAAAGGCACATATCATATCATAACATCTCATGCTAACATAATAATCATCATGTCATATTATCCTAACAGCTTTGGAATTCATCGTAGCATGTTACCTTATAACTATCATCATAGTTATGGTCATCATAGTTCAGTAACATTCATTCGTCATACTTAGCACTTTCCATGCATATTCAACATACATTACACATATACATGCATACATAATCATGGCATATCATCATTCGTTCATCATCATCATAAGCACATAACATCATAGACATAACAATAAGCATGTATGCCAACCCAAAACATTAAACATGAAATAGGGCGTCTAGAACTCACCTGATAGTAGACTCTTATTTCTATAGCCGAACTCCTTAGCTAGGCCTTAAGAACCTTCATCAGTACATCGTATCATTACATACCGTTCTTTAGACTTAGAATATATTCCAAGTCATCATAGCCTCCTAACCAGCCCCCAGTATTCGAAAACTATTCTGTTCCTGAATTGCATCAAGTATTCAAAGACTAGAATACTCGAACCATCACTAGTACTCGAAATACTGGTGTACTCGAGACCCCATGAGTACTCGAATCTCCCTGTCTACTCGAAACCTTGTACTCGGAATCCACATGCTCGAAATGGTATACCCGAAATGGTCTCATGAGCCAAACATGATTTTGAGTATTCCCCTAGGCATATCTTCGAGTACTCATCTTCTCACCATAAACCACCTCAGAAATTCATCTAAAACCATGGGGAGCTAGTTACAGGTTCCTTAGGTTGTAACCAACACACTGGAACCTCAAAGTTCCGAACTTTATGCATAAAGGTGTGAGCTTTATGCATAAGTTCACTTTTGTCTAAAAATCCTAAGTTTTTAGTTTAGATCACTTACTTGATGATAAATGATCACTCCTGTGGATTCTCGTGCATTTCCTCTTCCATTTGGTCGATCAAATGCTCGATTCTTGAAGTTCTCGAAATCGCCCACTTTGAGTTCTTGGGAGAGAATGCTTCCAGCCAAAGGTTAGCACGTTTCCCTAGGCACTCATATTTATAGGCGGTGTATTTGTACTCGAATTTAGGAGATTTTCGACTACTAGGATTTCGAGAACTAGAGTACTCGAAATCCAATTCGAGTATACGATCTCGAGACCTTAACTTGGTTATTTTTCGTACATTTTCCTACAAATATATTATCTGTTACGCATATGTAAATTTCAAATAACTTGTATTAGAAAATTTGGGGTGTTACAATTCGTTTTGGCAAACAGGGCAAACTAAACCATGGTATATTGGACCATTCGAGATCCTTAAAAGGATTGGTCCAGTGGCATACCAACTCAACCTGTCAGCCGAACTCGATGGAGTTCACAATGTATTTCATGTCTCGAACCTAAAAAGTGTTTATCCGATGAGACACTTGTGATTCCACTGGATGAGGTCCAGGTAGATGAACAACTACGGTTCGTGGAAGAGTCGGTAGAGATCATGGACAGTGAGGTCAAACAACTCAAGCAGAGTTGGATTCTGATTGTCAGAGTCCGATGGTGCTTGAAACGCGGACCTGAATTCACGTGGGAATGTGAAAATCAGATAATGCGCAAATATCGCCACCTCTTCAAACAGACAACGTCGAACGCCGACAACAATGAATAAATTTCGGGACGAAATTTCTTTTCAACAAGGAAATGATGTGAAAACCAGAAAAAAAATTTCCGTTCTCAAACACTACTAACAACAACCAAATTTTGGGACGAAATTTCTTTCAACAAAGGGATGACGTGACACCCGGAAATTTCATGTAAACTGCAACCTTTACAATTCTGTATTTCACATTCATACTTCTTGCATTTCTTTAATTAGCTTTAATTAAATTAGTTAAACACAAACAACTGCAAAACGAAAAGTTATAAGAACTATCGAATTGTACATTGCACATTGGTTTTAGAAACCAAGTGTCACACCCCGAGCCGGCGGGCCGGATCAAATGTCCCGTCGGGCGGAATGGTCCCGGGGCGTGATATCGGGGTGATAATCGGAGTGATCAGATTGTTTACATTGCACATGATATAAAATGAGAAAACACTAAATGAAATATAATTACAAAGTTAAATTACACCAATATTGTTTATAATTTAACAATGTAAATCTACTAATGACATCATAAATCTTCCATCTTGCATCTGCACAAGATGTACCAATTAATATGTATAATGATGTTCAAAATATGCACGTCCAAAATGCTAGGTCCGCTATCTGGGCATCCTAGTCAAAAGCACGAACTTCCTAGTTAACCTGTTCGTCACCTGAGAAGTCATGCAAAAAGATCAAGTCAACACATGGTTGGTGAGTTCATATAGTTTCGTTTGAAAATGAATTTGTACAAAACATGTCCGAATGACAACCTTAACCTCACCAACAACCACCTATACTGTCACACCCCCTGCGCCGCGTGCGGAATCCATGGCACGGTGACGATCGATGGTTGAATCATGCACAAGTATTGAAAGAAGAACAACCACAATGCATTACTAAGTTTCATAATGTTAGACAATTGTTTAGTTACAAGTATTCTAACTTTCTACGAAAAGAATGACAACTATAGACCCAAAATATTGTTTACATAAAAGACACAGACAAGACAATTAAACAATCAAGATTAAGTGTGTTTCTAATCCGTCCTAGCTTGTTTCTTCATCTTGTACTATCTTAGAATGGTCTCCTTAGTTGTCCTCGAGAATGTTCTAAACCAGATTACCTGAAACACGTGAAAAGTATCTGTCAACTACAAAAGTAGTTGGTGAGAACAAAAGGTTTAACAGTTTAAAATATGAATCTGCAGTTGTAAACATATGAATAAAACAGTTGTAATAATATGTCATGGATATTTGTAACACAAACTATCATCAAGTAAGAATAACGTGTGCAAACAGTCAAATGACTGTCTACTAGAAAAGCCAACATATAATCAAGTCCCAAATTACATTTGGAGTCAGAAAATGTAGTCAGCAAACGCATTCAACACGAGAAGTACTAACGAGTTTACTCGAAAGACAATCTCCGTGTTGACGTACCCGATCAATATGACCTATGCTGGTAAAGTTAACTAGCAGCAAATCTATATTACCGTAACGCATCCAATCTGCAGTTAGGGTTTAAAACGTACTTAAACACTAACCATAGCCTTAGCGTAACCAAAACGTGTCCCGCGTTCCCTTATTGTGATCACCCAGTACTAACGTTATAAGATTAAGAATAAGGCTGATTAAGTGTCTTGATGAGTGTATAATTCTGCTTACAAAGACGAACACCATGCTTTTGAATACTTTGATTGAAAACCTTCGGTTGAATACTTTTGATTGATTACCATGATTTGAAAACCTTGTTTGAATACCATGATTTGAAAACTCTTGATTGAATACCTTGTTCAAAACCCTTGATTTGTATACCAATGATAGTGTCCTTGTATAATAACAAGGTTTATAAAATAATATTTTATCGAAAACCCAAGTTTACAGTAAAAGAGTTTATAAAATTTATCCTTTAAAAGTGTTTAGCATCTTTAAAACCAGTTTGTGTAAAACAGTAGTAAAACAGTTTAGAGAACCTTTTTATAAAATATTTTAGTAGAAAATGTTTAACAGTTGATAAAACATTTAAATAAACAGTTGTTAAATACTTTTTGAATATGTGATAACTTATTTTAAAAATAGTAGAGAAATCCCTTGAATTTGTAAAATGAACCTGTAATGATTGAAAAGTTGCATGAATCATGTATATGAAATAGAATTGTATAAAGAGTGTTTGGTCACGTGTTCCACCCCAAAACAGTTGTAAAACAGTAAAAGAGGGGCAGTTGTTCTCACCTGACAGCTGTAGACTCTGAACCTGAACAAGTAGCAAGTAGCAAGCAACAAGACTTCTAACCGATTCCTATATTACTGTAATGATACATATAATATAAGATTTATGATATTGTTATGAACTTTGATTGATTGATCGACCTATGTCAATTGATTGACTTATGTTACCTCGTTAATGATTACTTTTGAATAACTTGTTCTCATGTTTAAGATTGTTGTATGATCTTGAAAGACATGATTGATTCGTCTGAATTAATACTTGATTTATGAAAAATACGTGTTATGTTCTTTTATGCACAACTTGTTATGCATAAGGATAACATGTGTTTATGGGTATGATAAACCCTTGTTTAACATGTGGTTTATTGAAAAGTTAAAGTGTTTTAAGCCTTTGTGTTTAGGATATGATCTTATCATTAAATTAAGTTAACTTAAATCAAATGAGATCAATCCATAATTACTTTGAGTCAGATTAGGGTTAGATTACCCTCATCGACCCATTAGGCTTAAGTATCTACTTGAATTCTTATTGGTGTTTGATGTTTAACAGCCCTTAGGTTTAGAACCCATGCATGGACTTGGGGAATCTAATATCGACAGCCTTTGTGTTCGAGTGACAGTCGAACTTAACAATATCGACCATCTAAGGCTCAAAAGGAAGCCATCGATATTGATAATATCGATGGTTCCCCATCCCTTCGATATTAGTTTGTTCCCACATCGAAAATCCATGCTTCCTTGTCCTAAATCCTTGGATTGTCTCGATTAAAACTATGTTGATAGATTAGAATAGTTTTGGGATGTTGCATGGTTGTTTCAAGTTACAAGGGTTTTGTTTAAGTTCAAGACAATACCCATCGATAATGCTAATATCGATGGGTCCTTAAGTTCGAAAACCATCATCGAAAATATATAATCTCAACTGGTTGTTGTTCCTACTTTCCTTGAAGTGATGTTAATTATAATCATTGTGGGTCAGTGATCTTAATATGCATTGGTAGAAGGCAGTATTAATCGATGGGATTAATGCATGCATGGGGGTCCACTGATATTAATATTATCGGTGGGTGGCATTCCCTTCGACCTTATCCATTAAGTCTCCACCAATCCTCAGATTTTTACTTGGATAACTGATTAGAAAGTTGTTCTGAAATGGGTCATGCTTTCGGGATGCTAGTGTCGACAGGTTATTCTTCCCAAGTTTAGTTCCTATCCCATCGATTTTATGGTCTCACTCTCCTATCGATACTAGGGGCGACACTAGTAATATCGATGAGCATCAGGCCCTTCGAACTTGGTTTTCTCCTGGCTTCCCAACATCGATGAACTCCCAGTACCAGGTAGCCATTGAACTTACCAAATTCGATGAGAACATGAGCTGGTACCTTATGCTTATCGACATTATGAGATTCGTAGGCTTCTTATGTCGATACTAAGCTTCACCGACTTTCTGCCCATTCCAGCCTTCTAATCGGTTTTTATCAGTTGTTTCAAGACTCTCTCAGTATTTCTAAGTTGATTTTCAGCATATTTCACGGTTAAAAATGAGCTGAGATTCAGTGTTTGAGTTGTAGAAGACAATGAATAGTAGAAATCCTACAGTACCGTACCTTCTCTCTAGGATTCCGGCCAAAACACTTCGTACCAGCTCCGATCCTTTGTACTACAAGCTTCCTCTCGTCGAGGCGATCATTTTGATATATTATATGAGCGATTTGATGAAGAAACGAAGAAGTTATGGACGAATTTTGTGGATGTTTTCTAGTGTGAGAAAGGTTAAACGATTTTTAGAGAGAGAGATTGAAAAGGGGCTGCAATAAATGAGGAAGATGGACCTCATTTAGAGTTTTTATACTCCGAGTGGTTCCCCGCGTGTTCGGCCTCACTCGTTGTCGGTTTCGCGTATTTTTACGCGCGTTTCGTAACGATTATGAAATCAACATTTTAGTTGTAAATTAGTTTTCTTCGCTCATTTTGATGAGTTTCAAAATTGTAAAACAAAAAATATAATATTTTTCTTAATATTATTGTTCGTTCGTAATCCGACCGTTAAACGAATATAGTTACGTGTATACCCGCAATTACTTACGTTTTTGGTCGTATTATTTATTTATTGTCATTTATTCGTAATTATAAGTTCAACATTTATATCATCACGAATCGTCAACCGTAATAATACTCAGTCTCGCTTACGCATTACGATTTCTTTGTCATAACACTACGCACTAACACTATCCTATTACACCGAACGCAGTATATGTATAGGGCATACGTAGAGTTCAGCTACCTGCCTTATCAGCCCCCAGCCCACCACTGTTTTGATATAATACAATACTGTTCTTGCGTAGCGTAATCGAATATAAATAAATAATACATACTTGTTCCTAATTAATTAAGATCCTATTGCACACAACATGAACATATTAAATCACATTGGCACATTGACATAATGACATATTGAACACCAACGGCTTGACACAAAGACTAACATGTACACACTCTTCTATCCTGATCTATGACTACCATGATTACTGTGCAGATGTTACATATACTATCCAGTCAAATATGCTTATATATAGGGCATACGTAGGGGACAAGCCCCCAACCGACATCCCACCACATACCGAACCACATAGTATATTGTTGCTAATGATAATTAAGCGTTTCATTCCTCATTACCAACAAACCAGTTCTTAGTTCTAGTTAGTTTCAACAAAATGTGGAAATTCTCTTGATTCCTTAAGCTCATCACATACATAGGAACAGCCATAGCAATTGTAGAAACATTTAGTTAAAATGCTTAAATAAACAAATAAATAAACATTTAATAAAATCTAAGACCTATTGATTGGGCCTTGGTCATACTCGAGTAGACTAGTCTAGCAATCAAGGTTCTTAGTAGTTGAAGAAATTTGTAAATATCATCAAACATGCGACCTATAATCAATCAGTCTAGCTAGGACATCTTTTGATGTATAGGATTTTATAGTTCGTTCTAGATCGTCCATGTTCGTCCTTGTTCGTATAGATCGTTAATTCTTTGCCACATGTTATCTTTGAATATTTTCCAGACATTCCTCTGAAAACAGATCTTCAAAAACAGTTCTCCGTAATAGTTCTTTAGTTCTTTGAAAATAGATCGTTGCATACTGTTCTTTGAATTAGATCTTTGGTTCTTTGAAAGTGGACCGTTGAAAATAGTTCTTTGATTTAGTTCTTAATTTCTGTGAAAATAGACCTTTGAAAATAGTTCTTTGATTTGAAATAGTTATCTACTCATGATGAATAAGTAACCCATTTTGAAAGCCTGCAAATAGTTTACCCAGACAAAATCTAAGATAACAATTATACATGTAAAACATATATGAAGTAAAAGCATCTAAGTAAATATAATCCAAGGAAAATAATTTATGCATTCTTCTCAGCCCCGCGTTTATAAAAAAAATGTTTAGAAAAGGGGCAATGAACTCACCTGTGTTGTAGCTCTTATGATTCAACCAAGAAATATGCGCGCTCGTTTGTTGTAATTTAAGTATCTTCAGCACCTGAGTTGATTTATTACGATTCGAATATTATAAGTATTTACAGTTAACGTATATAGGGTTTAGTTCTCCGCGTGCGGCAAAGTGTCCTAAGACTTCACTAGTGTGTTACTATGATTTCCCTAAGTTTTCTAAGTTATGTACCCTCTATGAACCCTTATCCCTTAATCAAATGGGGATTCAACCTTATTTTATAATGTTTAAAGACTTAGTTGTTTAGTATATCATCATTCACAAATACATTATCCGAATTTGAAAGTTAGTTTAGAAAATCATTTAAGTTACATTATAACCTTTTAATAAGACAACTAATGATGATGTTTTTAAAACTATAGTTACATGTTACAACCAATACAATTAATAAAATACAAGTTATTTTTATGAAAAATACAAGTTAAACGTGTTAGAACTTGAGTTAACCTAACTTAGCTAACATCTAGTTCTTCAATAGTTCTTTGTTATCCACCTTGATTCTTGTTTACTTTGAATTGGTTATTAACTAAGACTATTCATTTGGAACATCCTTAGTTAATCTACCATGTAATGAGTTTGCTAAGTGTTGGGTGTTGACATGGTAATGTCAACTTCCATACTTAGCTTGTTTATTGAATTTCCCTTGATCTCACTTGTTCCTTAGGTCTTTCGAAACCCAAGGTCATGAAACTATCCTTAACTTAGCATGGGTTATCATGTTAATTAGTTTGTTAACTTTGAAAGTTACCAAGTTATTGTCCACACTCCTAGATTTTCAGTTAACACTAGGTTAACCACCTTGGATCTTAACCGATATTAACATCATGATTCTATACTTTAATTATTAAAAGCCCACGTGTTTCAATCCCATTAACCTTATAAAACCTATGCTTATATGTTAGAAAAGTTTAGGCAGTCTTTTGTATTAAAAATCCTTAGTGTCAATGAGTTTGAAATCGGTTAGCATCCCAAATGGTCACTTTGACCCATTATCGGTTTGAACATCTTTACCCCATGGTTTCCTTGGACAATTTCAAGAGTTATAATGCCAATCGGTTGTTAAAGAGTATGTTTATATGTTAAAAGAGTTGGGATGGTGTTTTTTTTGACAAAAACTTAGTGTAGATGGCATTGAAAAACGATTAACACCTCAAAACCCATGTAGCATTGTTAACCGACACAGCTATGTTCAAATCAGCCCCATGAGCTCAATTCTTGATGGTTTGAGCTGGTTCCAAGCTTTAAAATACTTGATTCTTACTCAAGTACTAGTATCGAAGGCTGGATGGTAATATAGATGGTTGTAGCTTGGCTAATATCAATGAACAACTCAAGATAGCCCTATCAAGATTACAAGTTTGGACAGCAATCTGTTTCAGCCCTCCAGGCCATCGACACAACCATTTACCCCGTTCTAACCACTCCCAGCCCTTCCAGTCTTTAACCACTGTTGTTTCTTGAGTTTCTAGACAACATTAATGAAAATCCTAAGGCGTTAAAGGGTCCTAAACAGGCTGAGAACACTGATGTTCGTCCGAACAGCAACAGCATCACAAACAGCCCCTTAGCGCTTCGATTTTGCCAATAAGCAGCTCCAAATCGATTTCCAACTGACCCAAACATTAATCTCACATGTTGTTTAGGTACCTAAGTCGATTTGGTGCAAGTCCTAGGGGTTTTGGAGCTCCAAATACAACTGAAATGATGCTGGTGGTTCGAGAAACCCACCACATCCGTAACAGCCACCATTTCAGCTTGTATAAGCTCATTTTAGGTCCGGTTTTGATGATTTAAAGCTCTATTTCTTCATCTCTTCACGATCTACATGTTTCTAGAGTCTTTTTAGTGTTTACGCTAACTTATTTGAAGTGATAAAGACGATTTAGAAGCTTACCTTACCGGAATAGTGAAAAACCCACTATTGCCGTATCTTCTTTCTAAAACTGCAACCAACTCGGTCCCTTTTAGCTCTGATCAGTTTTACTAGTTTGTTCCTCTCGTTCACACGGTCGTTTTGACTACTAGATCGTCGAATTTGGTGGAGAAATGAAAGAGTTATGAAGGTTTGAAGTAAAGGAGGTGTAGAGAAACAGGAAAACGGGAATTTGGGGAAGAAGATGGACGGAGCTGCATTTGTGAAGGAAAATGGGTGAGTTTTAGGTTTCAAATAGTCCAGGTATGTTTGGGTGTGTTCGGTCTCGCTTGGTTTCGGTTTCACGCATCATTTTCGTCGTTTTTCGTAACATTACGTAACTTTATAAAGATAGAAAACTTTAAACTTTTAAGGTTGTGTGTCACACCCCGAGCCGGCGGAAACGGATCGGGTATTCCCGTCGAGTGGAAAGTTCCCGGGGCGCGATATCGTGAGTGATAATCGAATGATCAGATTGTTTACATAGCACATGATAAATAAATGAGAAATGCTAGCACATCAATGATATAGAATTACAAGATTAAATTACAATGTATCGTTCATAATTTAACCAAGTAAGTCTATCAAAAGAATCAATGAAACTATATCTTGTATCTGTACAAGATATACAAAAGATGATTCATTGTTTTTGTCATCAAAAGCATGCAACACAAAATGAAGCTAGGTCTTCTAAAAGTCCACTAGCTTAGTCCATGCATATGAGTAGCTACACATGTTCATCACCTGAGAAAACATGCATTTAAACAAAGTCAACACTAGGTTGGTGAGTTCATAAGTATGTTAATTGAAAACCTTGATTCATTCACATGCACAATCACAATGTTACTCATGCTATTTGTATGTTATTTGTTTCACCTGTTCACCCAATGGCTTCTCAATAGTTATATTCACAAGTAATATATCATCCTAGTAGTGATGCTTATATATAGGGCATATGTAAGGGAACTAAGCCCTAGCCAACATCCCACCACATCACTACTAGAACTCCACACTACTTGCAATACAACTATTGATTTCCATCTCAATTCCCACTTATTCATCTCATTGTTTATCACCTGTGATATCATGTATTGAAATACTATAATAAAGAGTTGTTGTCGTCAAACCGAAGTATTGATAACTCTTATATGTGTTAAGGACATTAGATTTATTTAATATGTTTCTTATATTGTTCTGAATCTTGCTGGTTAACTATTGGTACATTTTTAATCAATAAAAGTGTTAATTAACCCCTTTGTAATGTATTCTCAATGCAACGTATAGAGCCTAAAAGGAATCCATTGTGATCCTCACGTAATCAGACTACAATTTATCCGATTTACCTCTATCCCGCCGGGTGTTCTCAATGTAGTTAACAAAATTGAATAAGAATTTGTCTTATTATGTTATGTCAACCGATGTGAGAATGATATTGTTATCATGAAGATACGTTATCATGATTATCATTCTAAATGATCCATATGTTCACCATGTTGCCATTAAGCCGTGGTAAGAACTAGTCTTGCCACCCTTAATCCGCTCAGGTGGTGGATTGATAAATGCATTCATACTATCGCATAGTATGTTTTTAAGTTGTAAACTAAGCGTTATAAGTACTTGACTTATCACCCTTAGTTAAATTAAAATGTTGAATGATATTTAGAAGATGTATTATCTTCTGATCATTCATGTGTTTTGTAATGTCATCATGTTTCTCGGTAATTGTTCTCAATGTTTGTTGGTGTATGAATTTTCTCAATGTTTACTCATGTAAGAATAACTAAGTGTTATAAGATAAAATCTTACAACTATGTTATTCTAGTGTGTTGATGAATTATGAAATTATATTATCATACTCATCGGATTGTCCCTGTCATATCATGATCATACAAGCATGCATACAATGATAAGCGATAATAAACCATTTAATATTATCTAAATCAAGGTATAAGCAAAATGTTAAGAAAAACTTTTAAATAGATAAAAGTAAAGCATGTTTCTCAGCCCCGTGAGTTTAAAATCAGTTAAGATTAAAGAAAAGGGGCATATGAACTCACCTTGTTGTAGAAGTGGTTGACTTAGTTTAAACGAGGAATGCAGGCGCTCTTGTTTGAACTTGAGTTTGTTCTCACGATCCTGTATTGTTTTCATGTTGTATGTATTTCATAAGTATGAGTCGTATGGATTTGTGCGTGTGTATGTGTTAACCCTAACTTGCTTATCACTCGTGAGTCTCAGTCTTGGTCTTTGTTATTCAGCCCGATGTAATTATTGTAGTTTCTACTAACATTTAGACATTTTAGATCAAGGTTATTACCTTTCGTTATGGTTTTCATGTTTATTCTAAGTGATTGTGCAACTTGAAACCCATTTGTCAAAGTGTTATGTTTTAGTCTTTATAAGTCTCATCGCCGAAAAAGACTTGTCACGTTTGTAGTAGGATATGATCTCATGTACACTATATCTCAAACTAAAAATCCCAAGTTGATTTATTATCTCGTGTTAAGTTGGGCTATTAATTCGGGCCGAATAATTCATCGTAGGTCGACTAGTAGTCATGGGCCATGTGTTGTAAGTGTGAGCCAATGCATGGGCCTTTCAATGGTTATAGGCCAGAACAAAGGTTCTGGGCCAAATTACAACGACCATGGGCCTATTGGGCCAACATGGGCCGAATCATGTCATGTGGCCGGTTGTAATATTGGGCCGATCTCATGGTGTTGGGCTGGCTAAATGAGTGCTATGTTGGGCCGAACTTCACCTAGGAGGTATGCATTGGGTTAAGCCAATCATGGACCGAGCATCATGATCTGTTGGGCCGGTGGATACGTAGGAAATGGGCCCGTGGTTTATGTAACATCAGTGCCGGAACCGTCACCGGAACAGTGATCGTAAACAGTATGTGAACAGTAATCAGGTACAAATCTTGTATAATTCAGTATATTTCATATTCGTATCATGTTCAGTATCAAATCATGTTATCAGAACAGGGAATTCACAGCCATTTCAGAGAAATCAGTTCAAAACAATGGTTCTTGAGTCAGATAATTATCTGGAAACACAGAACCATCATGTGATTTATTTGTTAGGATCTTATTATGTATAAACGTATGTGAGGCCTTACAGGACAAAACAACACGAATATCGTTAAGTGAATGCTAAACCGACAGATTATTCGTATAGGTGACGATCTGTATGAATAAATCTAAAAGTTTAACGTTCTGAATGATATTCGATAATTAGAAAACAATATTGAAAAGTGTAGTTATCGTCGTATTTGATTCGAACAAATACGCGCGATGACCGCGCGATTCGATTTAAACGCTAAATAAATATTTTGTAAATTAAATAATTAAAAGATATTTAGTTAATTTATTAGGAATCACAACCTAAAATAATTTTATGATTCTATTTTAAAAACCGAGTCGTTTCATTTCGAAAATGACGCGAAACCGACGTTTCTACGCGAAACCACGCGAAACCGAACAAACCCGAACATACCCGGGTATTTCTTCCTCACTTAATGAGGCATTCAATGCCTCACACCACCCCACCTACCAGATTTCAAACCCCCATTTTCGTTCATTTCATATCCCTCCCCACTTTCTCTCTCTAAAACCTATCTCCATCTTCTCTCTTCAAGAACTCACTCCAATCTCAACCATTTCGGGTGATTTTGGTGTCAAAACAACCCTTGCAACTAGTAGAACACGAAAGTACAACGGATCTAAGGTGTTATCCAGTAAAATCGAGGTAAAAATCTTGGTTTTGGTGGCGATTTTTAGGGTTTCTAACCCTTAGGTTCGAACCCCATTCAAGCCGGTTCTAGGCCAAGAAAACCTTAGGGAATCACTCACTCATACACCAGAATTATGTAGGATCAAGCTTTGGTTCAATATCCAGTTGTTCAAATCGAAAACCATGGCTGTTATGGCATCTGTGTGACAGGCCGAATGGCCACACGACCAGCCCGCCGAATAAGGATAGATCCTCATTCGCCGAAAGGGAAATTTCACTCATTCGCCGAATGAACAACCCCCTTCACATGTCCAGTCATTCGTCGAATGGATAGGGGCTTCCTTCGGCAGTAGTCTCATTCGGCCGATATTCCATTCGACCCAGGCTCATTCGCCACTTGGTTCAATCGGCCAGGCCCTTGTCGCCACTAGCTATTCGATCGGCCAAGTAGCCTGGTCAGTCGGCAGCCATCATTCGGCTAACTCCTATTCGACCAAGCATACATTCGACCCAAGTCATTCGCTCAAGCCTCTCTTTCGGCCAATCTACATACCCATTCGAATGAGATGACCCTTAGGCCTAACTCATGAACATGAATACATGCGATATGTGTGTGGGTGCATGGGGTGTTTTACGTGGACCATGCATGGAGAAACGTATTAGGGTTTCTATTTCATGGAAGCAACTAAAGAGGGATCGTTGAGATTCATTACTCAAGTCTAACACATCGGGCAGTCGTTGTAAAGGCATATGGATAAAAACAATAACTTGAAATTCAAGTGTTTATTCAAATATTAATACTCAAACCCTAGGAGAATCTATAGGAATCTTGTAACTAATATAAACGATGTATATGGATTATCTAGGTATAGTTGATCAACATGATTGATAAAAGAAATCAAGTGGGAAATCAAAGTCTAATAATGGGCCCAAGATTGGCCCAATGGGCTAACTTAAGCCCATCACACGTTAACTTTCTTTAAATTAGTTATGTTTAATAGAAATAAATGATTTGTAAACTTTGTTAAATTATATTAAATAATCTTTTCTAAATAATTAACTTAAAATGAATTACATTGAGAAGGTTCTACTAAAAGCCTTTAAAGGATTAATCGGGAATATGGGATAAATAGTTATAACGGGTAATGGATTAGACTAAGTTAGAGGAAGTCTTAGAATCACATTAGTAATCTAGGACACTTAGTTGCACACCGAGACCAAACCTCAGTTACTACGTCTATTATATACACTTATTGTATTCGAATTCTCTTAAAACAACTAAGGAACCGAAGATACTTAGACTACAACAAAGAGTGCGCATTTTGTGGTAATTCGGTACAAAGCAACACAGGTGAGTTCATTGCCCCTTTTCTAACATTTTGTTTTAAAACGCGGGGCTGAGAAGCATGCGTAAACTGTTTTATTAAACTGTTTATTTAAATGCTTTTATCTATTATATGTTTTACATATATATGTTCGTTGATACTCTTAGACTCCTGTCTAGGAAATTATTAAACAGATCAAGTCATCAAATAAAATTTAAGTACTCTTAGGAGTAATACCTTAAATTTAAACTCTAAATCAACCCTTAGTCCATCAAGCTCAAATTCAAGAATCTAAATTCAAAGTGAAATCATGTGAACAAAATCAAAAGATCACATTCAAAGGAATCATAGCTCAGTGTGAGATCTGAGATCCAAGAATCAATTATCATTGTGAATCATGGGAAAGTCAAAAGATCAAGATCAAGAGACTCAAGAAATCAGATATCATAAATGTGTGTGAATCATGTTAATAATGAAATCATTATGATCTAATGAACTCATTAATACTCAAGTCAAGGTGGATGTCAGTTGTATATGGAATCAAGACCACATGTAACACACATATAAAGTCCCACTCAAATGCAGAAGACCTTCGGGTCAGGCTGTAACGGGCAATAACATGAACGATCAAATGGAATCATTATCAAAGTCAAAATCATGAGAATCAAGAGATCAAGAATCACAGGATATCCTTAAAGTCCCACTCAGATGCAGAAGACCATTGGGTCAGGCTGTAACGGGCAAAACATTAAAGTCCCACTCGGATGCAGAAGACCATTGGGTCAAGCTGTAACGGGCAAATCATTAAAATCCCGCTCAGTTCAGGTGTACTCTTTGTGAGTTATGCCTGACATGGGTCACGTGTGAGAGGTTACAACTTGGACAACCACCAACAACTAAGTCTAACTGATTGAGTAAATTCATACCCAATCATCATGTCTTAGTTGTGTTTAAATGATTTATTTAATTAATAAATTAAATATTTGACATTTTACTATTATCACTGTCTTTTTGGGAAATCATATATCTATGAGGAACCCAATAAATCAAAGGCATATCAGATTTAAATATCATGATCTAAATCAGAGGTGTTGGGTAAAAATGCTTAATTATCATTAACAACAGTGTCATATACATATTAGTATGTGGTGGGATAGCGTCTGGGCTTGACCCTTTCGTGATTCCCTATATATAAGCATACCGATGTGGATATTATATGTGGAGTTAATGAGGTTAGGGTCTTTACCGAAAGAGGTTTTCAAATCATTTTCAAATCATAAAACTATTTGAACTCACCAACCATGTGTTGACTTGATTTTTGCATGACTTCTCAGGTGACGAACAGGTCAACTAAGGAGTCATTCCTTTGGACTAGGACTTCAAATAGAAGACTTAGCTTTTTGGACCTGCATATATTTTGAAGACATCATTATACAAATTATTTTGTATATCTTGTGTAAATACAAGATAGAAATATATATGATGTTTATGGTAGATTTACATCGTTAAATTATAAACAATACTGATGTAATTTAACTTTGTAATTCTATTATATTTAGCATTTCTCATTTGTATCATGTGCAATGTAAACAATCTGATCATCACGATTATCACTCACGATATCGCGCCCCGGGAATCTTCCGCCCGACGGGACAACCGATCCTATTCCGCCGGCTCGGGGTGTGACAGATTGGTATCAGAGCCATGGTTATAGAGAAATATAGGTCACTTATTTAAACGGTTTGGCCTAGACTATAACCTAGGGACCCTGCATGTAGAGAACTTAGGATTTAAGGCTTATTGCATTTCGTCTTCTGCATTCGATCATTGCACTAACCAATATTCATTTGGTTATGATCAGAATGCCGCCACGAAGACAACCTCCGCTGTTGACATCAACACAAGACCAAGCTCCACACTCCTCCACGCCATCTCCAAACGACTCACCACCGCCACCTCCTCCACCGCCTCCACCTCCTCCTCCCCTGATCACACAGGCATCAGGTTCAGGCACGACTCCCATACTGGATCCTACCACCATCGCTTTGATGACTCTACTGAGCAACCAGATGACCAATCAGATGAAGGAAGCGATACCGGAGATGTTCAACCTTCTCCGTAATGAGATGAACAACACTGGCAACTCATCTGGAGAAGCCAGTGGGAATACTGGTGGTACCTCACACTACTCCTACAAGTCATTCGTAGGATGTAAGCCGCCTAGCTTTAGCGGATCTGAAGGAGCCGTTGGATTAATCCAATGGATTGAAAAGATTGAGGCTACTCTGGACCTCTGCAGCTGTCCAGAGCACCATAAAGTCCGCTACTCTGCTGGAACATTCAACAAGCGGGCTCTGACCTGGTGGAATGGTCAGATCAACGCCCTACGAAGAGAAGAAGCCATGGCCATGCCATGGGAGGATTTCAAGACACTGCTGCGAACAGAGTTCTGCCCCAAGAATGAACTGCAGAAACTGGAGGTTGAATTATCCAACCATGTGATGAAGGGAGCTGATTACATGGGGTATACAACTCGTTATCATGAGTTGGTTGCTTTGGTACCTGACATGGTACCAACCTTAGAGAAGAGAATAGACAGATATGTAGGTGGACTTCCCGCCTGCATCCAGGGTATGGTTGTTTCAGCTAACCCTACCACTGTCGAATCTGCAGTGAGACTGTCTGGAAAACTTACTGACTTGATGGTTGCCTCTGGAGTTCTGAAGAAAGAGGCAGACACCGGCAAGAGAAAGGAAGAGACTTCGAAGAAGCCACAACATCAGCAACACCCAAAGAAGAAGCAAAAGTTCATAAAGAATTACACTGTGGCTACTCCTCTGAATCAAGTAGCAGTGGCACAACAAAATGTGCCCAAGAGGCAGTATACTGGCCCACATCCTTTGTGTACTAAGTGCCAGTATCATCACATTGCTAACATTCCTTGCAAGCAATGTACGGGATGTGGAAGAAAGGGCCATTGGGTCCAGCACTGCCGGATGACACCTAACCAAGCAGTCAACAATGCTGCTTTGGCTATTCCTCCACCAGCCAACCAGAACAATGGAGGATGCTTCAACTGTGGCGAACAAGGCCACTTTGCAAAGAACTGCCCGAAGAAGGCACAACAAGCAGTTCAAGCTCCTCGTGGAAGAGCTTTTGTTATTGGAGCACCAGCTGCACGCCAGGACCCAAATGTGGTCACTGGTACGTTTCTCTTACATGACTTTTATGCATCTGTTCTATTTGACACTGGTGCGGATCAGAGTTTTATCTCTGCCGATTTTGCATGCCAACTAGATTCTATAGAGGAACAGCTAGATTCCCCTTATATTATAGAAGTAGCTAACGGAAAACAGATCACAGTTAGTACAGTTCACAGGAATTGCCCATTGACACTTAACGGTCATACATTCTCTATCGATTTGATACCGATGGAGTTGGGTAGTTTCGACATCATTGTTGGAATGGATTGGCTTTCCTCTAACCGAGTGGAAGTTGTCTGTTCTAAGAAGCTGCTTCGAGTTCCATTGCCCGATGATCGTGTATTGGAAGTCAGAGGGGACCAAGCAAAACGAAGTGTCAAAATCATTTCTTGCATAACGGCGCGTAAGTGCTTACAGAAGCAGTGTGTAGCTTTCTTGGCTCATGTAGTGGAAAAAGAGAAAGACAAAAAGAAGATACAAGACGTACCAGTAGTGAAGGAATATCCAGAAGTATTTCCTGAAGACCTACCAGGTTTGCCTCCTGTGCGACCGGTAGAGTTCCGAATTGACTTAGTTCCTGGAGCAACTCCTGTTGCTAAATCTCCTTACCGGTTAGCACCTTCGGAGATGCAGGAATTATCGAACCAGTTGCAGGAGTTACTGGATAAAGGGTTCATTAGACCGAGCTACTCACCTTGGGGAGCTCCGGTTTTGTTCGTGAAGAAGAAAGACGGATCGTTTCGAATGTGCATCGACTATCGAGAACTAAACAAGCTGACTATCAAGAATCGGTATCCATTGCCGAGGATTGATGACCTGTTCGATCAGTTACAAGGAGCTCAGTATTTCTCGAAGATTGATCTACGGTCCGGGTATCATCAACTTAGAGTTCAAGACGAAGACATACCGAAGACGGCTTTCCGAACCAGATACGGGCATTATGAATTCTTAGTGATGCCTTTCGGACTGACGAATGCACCAGCGGTTTTCATGGATCTCATGAACCGAGTGTGCAAGCCGTATTTAGATCAGTTTGTCATTGTCTTTATTGATGACATACTGATTTATTCCAAGACCAAGACAGAGCACGAGCAACACCTCAGGAAGATCTTGGAACTGTTGATGGAACAGAAACTTTACGCCAAGTTCTCTAAGTGTGAATTTTGGTTAAGAGAAGTTCAGTTTCTTGTTCATGTAGTCAACAGTGAGGGAATTCATGTAGATTCCGCCAAGATAGAAGCAATAAAGAACTGGGACACTCCGAAGACACCAACGGAGATACGGTCTTTTCTGGGATTGTCAGGTTATTATAGAAGATTCATCTCGAACTTTTCTAAGATAGCTTTGCCTCTCACTAAATTAACTCAGAAGAGTGAACCGTTTGTCTGGGAGCAGAAACAAGAAGATGCTTTTCAGACATTGAAGCAGAAGTTATGTAATGCTCCAATCCTATCACTCCCGGAAGGATGTGATGACTTTGTTGTTTATTGTGATGCATCCCATCAGGGACTTGGTTGCGTACTGATGCAACGGGACAAAGTTATCGCTTACGCATCAAGACAGTTGAAAGTTCATGAGAAGAACTATACTACTCATGATCTTGAACTGGGAGCAGTGATCTTCGCACTGAAGATCTGGAGACATTATTTATATGGCACCAAGTGTACCATATTTACTGACCACAAGAGTCTGCAGCATATCTTTGATCAGAAGGAACTCAACATGCGACAACGCTGTTGGGTTGAACTCCTGAATGATTATGATTGTGTGATTAAGTACCATCCGGGAAAGGCGAATGTTGTAGCTGATGCCTTGAGCCGGAAGGAACGGGTCAAACCCTTACGCGTTAGAGCTATGGGGATGACTGTGCAGACCAGTTTACAAGACAGGATCATTCAAGCCCAACAGGAATCAGTTGATAAGGGAAACTTGAAGAAAGAACTTGACTGCGGAGCAGAGAAACATTTAGAGACTAAGATTGATGGAATGATCTACTACCAGGATCGTATATGGATTCCTGCGGTAGATGAATTGAGAAGACTTATCTTCGATGAAGCACACAAGACAAAATATTCTGTACACCCAGGCGCTGATAAAATGTATCAAGACTTGCGTGGATTTTATTGGTGGCCGGGAATGAAGAAAGACATAATCGAGTACGTCGGTCGGTGTCTGACGTGTGCAAAGGTAAAGGCGGAACACCAGAGACCGTCTGGTTTACTGGAACAGCCTGAGATTCCGCTCTGGAAGTGGCAACAAATAGCTATGGATTTCATTACCAAGCTACCCCGCACTTCCAGTGGTCACGATACGATTTGGGTGATCATTGATCGTTTAACAAAATCTGCTCACTTCTTGCCGATGCGTGAAACCTTCACGATGGATAGACTGGCGAGATTGTACATTAATGAGATAGTGGTACGACACGGTGTACCATTATCAATTATTTCTGATAGAGACAGCAGATTTACTTCAAGGTTCTGGAAATCACTGCAGAAATCTCTAGGGACACAGTTAAATCTGAGTACAGCTTACCATCCACAAACGGACGGCCAAAGCGAACGTACGATTCAGACCCTAGAGGATATGTTAAGGACCTGTATTTTGGATTTCGGTGGGAATTGGGATTCTCATTTGCCACTGATTGAGTTCTCCTACAACAACAGTTACCACAGCAGTATCGGATGTGCACCATTCGAGGCTCTTTATGGTCGGAAATGTCGATCACCGATCTGTTGGACTGAAGTTGGAGATAATCGTATAACTAGGCCAGAGCTTATTCAGGAAACCACCGACAAGATTGCTCAGATTCAGAGAAGATTGCAAGCTACAAGAAGTAGACAGAAAAGCTACGCTGACAAACGGCGTAAGCCGTTGGAATTTCAAGTGGGAGACCGTGTCATGTTGAAGGTTTCTCCATGGAAAGGCGTAGTCCGCTTTGGAAAGAAAGGCAAGTTAACACCACGATACGTAGGACCGTTCGAAATCATCGAGCGTATTGGTCCTGTGGCGTATAGATTGAGATTACCGGATGAACTCAGTGGAGTGCATGACGTGTTTCACGTCTCGAATTTAAAGAAATGCCTTGCTGACGAATCACTCATCATTCCACTTGAAGAGATTCAAGTTGATGAGCAGTTACATTTTGTCGAAGAACCTTTAGAGATTATGGATCGTAAAGTCAAGCAACTGAGGCGAAGCCGTATTCCGATAGTAAAGGTTCGATGGAATTCAAGACGCGGACCCGAGTTTACTTGGGAACGTGAGGATCACATGAAGTTAAAGTATCCCCAACTGTTTGAAGAGGAAGCTGTACCAGATAACAATTCTTAAATTTCGGGACGAAATTTCTTTAACAAGGGGAGACTGTAACATCAGTGCCGGAACCGTCACCGGAACAGTGATCGTAAACAGTATGTGAACAGTAATCAGGTACAAATCTTGTATAATTCAGTATATTTCATATTCGTATCATGTTCAGTATCAAATCATGTTATCAGAACAGGGAATTCACAGTCATTTCAGAGAAATCAGTTCAAAACAATGGTTCTTGAGTCAGATAATTATCTGGAAATACAGAACCATCATGTGATTTATTTGTTAGGATCTTATTATGTATAAACGTATGTGAGGCCTTACAGGACAAAACAACACGAATATCGTTAAGTGAATGCTAAACCGACAGATTATTCGTATAGGTGACGATCTGTACGAATAAATCTAAAAGTTTAACGTTCTGAATGATATTCGATAATTAGAAAACAATATTGAAAAGTGTAGTTATCGTCGTATTTGATTCGAACAAATACGCGCGATGACCGCGCGATTCGATTTAAACGCAAAATAAATATTTTGTAAATTAAATAATTAAAATATATTTAGTTAGTTTATTAGGAATCACAACCTAAAATAATTTTATGATTCTATTTTAAAATCCGAGTCGTTTCATTTCGAAAATGACGCGAAACCGACGTTTCTACGCGAAACCACGCGAAACCGAACAAACCCGAACATACCCGGGTATTTCTTCCTCACTTAATGAGGCATTCAATGCCTCACACCACCCCACCTACCAGATTTCAAACCCCCATTTTCGTTCATTTCATATCCCTCCCCACTTTCTCTCTCTAAAACCTATCTCCATCTTCTCTCTTCAAGAACTCACTCCAATCTCAACCATTTCGGGTGATTTTGGTGTCAAAACGACCCTTGCAACTAGTAGAACACGAAAGTACAACGGATCTAAGGTGTTATCCAGTAAAATCGAGGTAAAAATCTTGGTTTTGGTTGCGATTTTTAGGGTTTCTAACCCTTAGGTTCGAACCCCATTCAAGCCGGTTCTAGGCCAAGAAAACCTTAGGGAATCACTCACTCATACACTAGAATTATGTAGGATCAAGCTTCGGTTCAATATCCAGTTGTTCAAATCGAAAACCATGGCTATTATGGCATCTGTGCGACAGGCTGAATGGCCACACGACCAGCCCGCCGAATGAGGATAGATCCTCATTCGCCGAAAGGGAAATTTCACTTATTCGCCGAATGAACAACCCCCTTCACATGTCCAGTCATTCGTCGAATGGATAGGGGCTTCCTTCGGCAGTAGTCTCATTCGGCCGATATTCCATTCGACCCAGGCTCATTCGCCACTTGGTTCAATCGGCCAGGCCCTTGTCGCCACTAGCTATTCGATCGGCCAAGTAGCCTGGTCAGTCGGCAGCCATCATTCGGCTAACTCCTATTCGACCAAGCATACATTCGACCCAAGTCATTCGCTCAAGCCTCTCTTTCGGCCAATCTACATACCCATTCGAATGAGATGACCCTTAGGCCTAACACATGAACATGAATACATGCGATATGTGTGTGGGTGCATGGGGTGTTTTACGTGGACCATGCATGGAGAAACGTATTAGGGTTTCTATTTCATGCAAGCAACTAAAGAGGGATCGTTGAGATTCATTACTCAAGTCTAACACATCGGGCAGTCGTTGTAAAGGCATATGGATAAAAATAATAACTTGAAATTCAAGTGTTTATTCAAATATTAATACTCAAACCCTAGGAGAATCTATAGGAATCTTGTAACTAATATAAACGATGTATATGGATTATCTAGGTATAGTTGATCAACATGATTGATAAAAGAAATCAAGTGGGAAATCAAAGTCTAATAATGGGCCCAAGATTGGCCCAATGGGCTAACTTAAGCCCATCACACGTTAACTTTCTTTAAATTAGTTATGTTTAATAGAAATAAATGATTTGTAAACTTTGTTAAATTATATTAAATAATCTTTTCTAAATAATTAACTTAAAATGAATTACATTGAGAAGGTTCTACTAAAAGCCTTTAAAGGATTAATCGGGAATATGGGATAAATAGTTATAACGGGTAATGGATTAGACTAAGTTAGAGGAAGTCTTAGAATCACATTAGTAATCTAGGACACTTAGTTGCACACCGAGACCAAACCTCAGTTACTACGTCTATTATATACACTTATTGTATTCGAATTCTCTTAAAACAACTCAGGAACCGAAGATACTTAGACTACAACAAAGAGTGCGCATTTTGTGGTAATTCGGTACAAAGCAACACAGGTGAGTTCATTGCCCCTTTTCTAACATTTTGTTTTAAAACGCGGGGCTGAGAAGCATGCGTAAACTGTTTTATTAAACTGTTTATTTAAATGCTTTTATCTATTATATGTTTTACATATATATGTTCGTTGATACTCTTAGACTCCTGTCTAGGAAATTATTAAACAGATCAAGTCATCAAATAAAATTTAAGTACTCTTAGGAGTAATACCTTAAATTTAAACTCTAAATCAACCCTTAGTCCATCAAGCTCAAATTCAAGAATCTAAATTCAAAGTGAAATCATGTGAACAAAATCAAAAGATCACATTCAAAGGAATCATAGCTCAGTGTGAGATCTGAGATCCAAGAATCAATATCAAATCAATTATCATTGTGAATCATGGGAAAGTCAAAAGATCAAGATCAAGAGACTCAAGAAATCAGATATCATAAATGTGTGTGAATCATGTTAATAATGAAATCATTATGATCTAATGAACTCATTAATACTCAAGTCAAGGTGGATGTCAGTTGTATATGGAATCAAGACCACGTGTAACACACATATAAAGTCCCACTCAGATGCAGAAGACCTTCGGGTCAGGCTGTAACGGGCAATAACATGAACGATCAAATGGAATCATTATCAAAGTCAAAATCATGAGAATCAAGAGATCAAGAATCATAGGATATCCTTAAAGTCTCACTCAGATGTAGAAGACCATTGGGTCAGGCTGTAACGGGCAAAACATTAAAGTCCCACTCGGATGCAGAAGACCATTGGGTCAAGCTGTAACGGGCAAATCATTAAAATCCCGCTCAGTTCAGGTGTACTCTTTGTGAGTTATGCCTGACATGGGTCACGTGTGAGAGGTTACAACTTGGACAACCACCAACAACTAAGTCTAACTGATTGAGTAAATTCATACCCAATCATCATGTCTTAGTTGTGTTTAAATGATTTATTTAATTAATAAATTAAATATTTGACATTTTACTATTATCACTGTCTTTTTGGGAAATCATATATCTATGAGGAACCCAATAAATCAAAGGCATATCAGATTTAAATATCATGATCTAAATCAGAGGTGTTGGGTAAAAATGCTTAATTATCATTAACAACAGTGTCATATACATATTAGTATGTGGTGGGATAGCGTCTGGGCTTGACCCTTTCGTGATTCCCTATATATAAGCATACCGATGTGGATATTATATGTGGAGTTAATGAGGTTAGGGTCTTTACCGAAAGAGGTTTTCAAATCATTTTCAAATCATAAAACTATATGAACTCACCAACCATGTGTTGACTTGATTTTTGCATGACTTCTCAGGTGACGAACAGGTCAACTAAGGAGTCATTCCTTTGGACTAGGACTTCAAATAGAAGACTTAGCTTTTTGGACCTGCATATATTTTGAAGACATCATTATACAAATTATTTTGTATATCTTGTGTAAATACAAGATAGAAATATATATGATGTTTATGGTAGATTTACATCGTTAAATTATAAACAATACTGATGTAATTTAACTTTGTAATTCTATTATATTTATCATTTTTCATTTGTATCATGTGCAATGTAAACAATCTGATCATCACGATTATCACTCACGATATCGCGCCCCGGGAATCTTCCGCCCGACGGGACAACCGATCCTATTCCGCCGGCTCGGGGTGTGACAGTTTACTTATGTGGTATTAGGGTGTGGGCCGATTATTAGACTGGGTTATCTGCATCCATTTCACAGATGTTGCAACCGGTTGTGAGCAAGAGCAGCGAACCTATTGGGAGTATAGAACTATGGTTCGGCTAACAAGGTTGAGGGCCCATAGGTTCGGTGGAGCTTAAAGGTTCGCCATTAGCACAAAAGGTTCGGTTCCCATTCAAGGGTTCGGTTCCCATGCAAGAATTCGTCGGCATGGTTTGGGATCGTGGGGAGGATGCAGCTGAAAGGTTCGTGGCTCCATGCATGATGGTTCGGTGAAGGTTCGTATCATGCACGAGGGTTCGTCTACATGGAAGCTTCGGCTAGGGTTCGGTGGTGTTGAAAATGGTTCGGCAACTGGTCACAAGGTTCGTGACCTGGTGATGCAACAGGGTTCGGCTGAGATGCTCCAAAGGGTTCGGCCAAGTATGATCGTGATGTAGGTTGAAGGTTCGGTGCACCCAACTCGACCAGCAGGGTTCGTGGAGCACTGGGTTCGGCACCATCATCAGCCATGCAAACCTGTACCTTCGTTTTTCATCATCATCGATCATCTGGCTACTAAAGTGGTTATCATGTTGTGGTGTATCAGATAGGGTTGTCGAGGGTGTGTGGTCACAATAGGGAAGATGGCTAATCGGTTGCTTAGGTGGATCGAACAAAGCCCACAAAAACCCTATTTTCCGAGTTCTTTATTGAATCATACCTTGTTTTTGGTTGGACAAACACTTAGATCTGTTGTACTTCTATGTAGAGGAGATCAAGAGCTACGCGTGGGTTCAAGAATCATCGAATTTCGTTGAGAAATGAGTGAGTTATGGTGGATTGAAGATTGGAAGTTCTAGAGAGAGAGAACCGGTTATTTGCTTTTAGAGAGAGAGAGAGATGAGAAAAATGAGAGGATTTCCCTTCATTTAGTCTTTTTATACCCCGGGATGTTCGGGTTTGTTTCGGTTGCTCGGATTACGTTTTTGTCGCGTTTCCGGAAATTAAACGCGTAATTTATATGTTTTAGATAGAAGTAGTTAATTTAATTATTTTGATGAGTTTCAAAATTGTAAAAAATGTTATTTATTCTGTTTTATTAAATTAAAGTCATTCGTGTCGTGTTTCGTTTTCGTTTCGTCAAATCGCGTCACCATCGCGTGTATTCGTTCGAATCGTCATTCGAACGAACACGTCGATGGTTTGGCTATCTGAATTTTGTTTTCTACTTCCCAGTCATCATTTTTAGAACGTTAATCTCACAGATATTTTTGTGTGAATCGTCACTCACGCAACCACACTGTCAGTTCGTTAATCTGAAACAACACTGAATTACTGTTTTAATTTGTATTTCCTCACTGTCGGACTCAACTATACATCCTGTTATCACATTGTTTTCACATTGAATTGTCGGCCATCTGATTCATGTCATCTATGGATATCAGATCGCAACCGATTTGTTCTTGTTATTTGTTTGAACACGGTTGTTTCTCGTGATTTGTTGTGTTAACTGTACTTAGGTTTTCACTTAAATACACACAACTTATGTTTCAAATGAGTGTTGTACTTACAGTATTTAAGTTTACACGAAAATATGTACAACTGTTTCTTGTATTTAGATTTCTGTTAATACAAGTATTGTTTATACACATGTAATTACACATAGATACTGTTGAAAAGTACACGTACCGTACGGACTTGCCGGCCGGTCAGGTACTAGTTGTCACATTGTGATTCCTCATAAATTGACTAATTATCTTTTATTCATTTTTAAAATTTCGAAAATCTTTTAATTTAACTGTTTAATCGAATCGTATCGTTTTCGCGCGTATTCGTACGAATCGTCACCCGTTCGAACACGACGACAACTATACTTTTCGTTTTGATTTTCTAATTGTTGGACATCGTTCAGAACGTTAAACTTACAGATATATTCGTGCGAATCGTCACTCACACGAATAATCCGTCAATTTAATATTCACATAACGACGTCGGTTATTGTTTTGTTCTGTACAATCTCACATATGTTTATACATAATGGAATCCTAACTAACATTCACATAACAGTTCTATGTTGTCAGATATGATTCTCACTGTTAAACCATGGATTTGCAATATTTTTCTGAAATAAATGCGTAATTGATTCATATTGAACATCAATGGAAGATAGTACACATGTAATACACATAGTTCGTACCTGATATACTGTACGCGTTACTGTTCTGGCTACGGTTCCGGCACTAATGTTATAGTCTCCCTTTGTTAGAGAAATTTCGTCCCGAAATTTAAGAATCGTTATCAGGTACAACTTTCTCTGCAAATAGGTAAGGATACTTGGACTTCATGTGATCTTTGCGTTCCCACGTAAATTCAGGTCCGCGTTTTGAATTCCATCGAACCTTAACGATTGGAATACGGCTTCGCTTTAGTTGCTTAACTTCGCGATCCATAATTTCTAAAGGTTCTTTGATAAAATTTAGTTGTTCGTCCACTTGAATTTCCTCAACTGGTATGACAAATGATTCGTCCGCAAGACATTTCTTATGTTTTGAGACGTGAAACACGTCGTGCACACCGATGAGTTCATCTGGTATTCTCAGTTTATACGCAACAGGACCGATTCGTTGAATGATTTCGAACGGTCCAACATATCGCTATGCTAATTTGCCTTTCTTTCCGAAACGAACTACGCCCTTCCATGGGGATACCTTCAACATGATACGGTCTCCCACTTGAAATTCCAACGGCTTGCGCCGTTTGTCGGCATAGCTCTTTTGTCTGCTTCGTGCTGCTTGTAACTTTTGTTGTATCTGAGCGATCTTATCAGTGGTTTCCCAAATAAGCTCTGGTCCAATTATTCGGTTATCTCCTACCTCGGTCCAACAGATCGGTGACCGGCATTTTCTACCATAAAGCGCCTCGAATGGAGCGCATCCGATGCTACTATGGTAACTGTTGTTATAGGAGAATTCTATCAGTGGCAAATGGGAATCCCAATTCCCACCAAAGTCCAAATCATGTCCTCGAGGGTCTGTATAGTAAGTACGCTTTGACTGTCCGTTTGTGGATGGTAAGCTGTACTCAAGTTCAAGTTCATCCCTAGTGACTTCTGTCACAACTGCCGAAATCTTGATGTGAATCTGCTATCTCGATCTGATATGATAGACAATGGTACACCGTTACGCACTGCTATCTCATTGATGTATAATCTCGCCAGTTTATCCATAGTGAAGGATTCACGCATTGGCTAGAAATGAGCAGATTTTGTCAATCGATCTACGATAACCCAAATGGTATCATGACCCCTAGAAGTGCGGGGTATCTTGGTAATGAAATCCACAGCTATTTGTCCCTACTTTCAGAGCGTAATCTCAGGCTGTTCCAGTAAACCTGACGGTTTCTGGTGTTCTGCCTTAACCTTCGCACATGTCAGACATCAACCGACATATTCGGCTATATCTTTCTTCACTCCTGGCCACCAATAAAATCCCCATAAATCTTGGTACATCTTATCGGCACCCGGGTGTACCAAGTACCTGGTCTTGTGCGCTTCATCAAAAATACGTTTTCTCAGTTCATCTACTGCAGGAATCCACATGCGATCCTGGTAGTAGATAACTCCATCTGGTTTCGTCTCAAATTGTCGTTCTGCTCCACAATCTGTCACACCCAATGTAATTATCATATGTGGTTCTCGCGACTTTAGATTTTGATCATCCGATCTCAACCTTTAGGTCACGTATAGTGTATCCTAGGTTATGTCAGTATAACCATATACATACGAAACCACCTTTCGATCTGTTCTCATATTTGGAGGTGTGCCTTATTTGTTGGAGAGAAATACCTAAAGAATAAGGTAACTCTGTTATGATAAGGGTAATGATTTACCTTTGAGGTAAACCCATGCACATCTCTGAGGTGATGTACATTAACCCTCTTTCTACCCAAACGTCATTTGACTTATGGGAGCTCATTGTAAATGTTGGTCCACCTGTTACTGTTCATCGTCTTCCTTACATATGTATTTGTTTTACATCATACGTCTAAAGGTTTCAGCAACTCTGCTAACCTTGTTTGAATGATGTTGGGCTATTACTTTCATGATATTACCCATAAGTTTAATCTGACATGATTATATCATGTGGATTCTATTAACTCTACAAGGTGACATAATTCAATTAGTTCCAATACTAAATCTCCAAATAACGTAACTGTTTTGACTATTAGTCATTTCCCTATCAAGGGTGACTAGGGTTATGATCCTAGTTTCAATCTCGAACTTCTTTGTCCAAGATTTTGGATCTGATGCTAAGTCTATTCTTGATCAATAATAATGAATAACTACCTTGTCATAGTCATTCATGATGATCTTTCACACTCAATAGTAATCACTGATTCTTATTGGTCTACTTATCTAGATTAGCTATGATCTTGGTACCGTTCTAACATTCATTCTTTCTTAACTTCCTATAACCGGAGTTCTCGAAATTATGTAACTCAAGTTCTATGAGGTCTAGATTTGAAGTAACAATCTACTCACTAAATTTTGCATTTCCTATTGTTCAAAATGTGTTGGTCAGTATGAATATCTCAGACTGATATTACTACAGACGTATTAGTACCCTGAAACTCTATCAGATGTGTAAGGGGAAATTCCTGATAGATTCTCGAGAATCACATCCGTAGCTTTCCAGGTAGTCAAGGCTAAGTTACTTAAGAATATCCTGTCTCAATTGATTAAAGGATTTCCTAAATCTGTCCCTGATTTGATTTCACACTTTGGATTCCTACACGTTTTAGTGTTCTATTTCTTTAAGGTTTCCTCCCTAATTACCGTAGTTAAACTGTAATTAAGAATCATCCTAACTTTCTTTATTTACTTGGCACCTAATCGGCCTAACGTTTTCTTAATTTACTATTCCTATTATCTAATTGGCACTGAGTTAGTTTACGGTTACCTTAAATTTATTGTTCCTAAAACCACAACAGGATATATATATATATATATATATATATTTCTAACTAACACACAAATTAATAACTTAACACAACAAGATGAAATATGCATACCTATGGAGTCATCCAACTCCAACGTGCATCAGGAGCTGGTAGAGAAAGCAGTTCCTTGGGAGGCGCAGGATCTGATGAAGAAACCCTCGCGGGGCAGTTCGTTGCAAAGTGTTCGAATGTTCCGCACACATAGCAATCCTTGCTGTGTCAAGGAAGAGGATATGTAGTGGTACCAGGGTTCTGATTATGAGTTTGGGGTTTTCGAAGCTCACGGATCCAGTGTCCCTTCCTCCCGCAGTTCAAGTCGTGTTTGCACAGCTTATTCTTGGCATGGTGAAGACCGCACGTGGCACATAAAGGAAACTTGCCAATATATTGTTTACATATTGATTCCATCGGAAATCTGCATTGATGAACCCAATGGCCCATCTTACCACAACGGGTGCATTGTACGTCTGCATGGGATTTTAGCACAGTGGTGATATTGGCAGTTAGAGCAAGGAGGGTTTTTCCAGCATAGCGCTCATGAACCTCTGGCTTTAGAGTAACGGCCATTTGGAAAAGTGGAACGGCCTCCGTGTAGATTACAGGGCCCTTTGGTTTCTTAGCACGACACCGCTTACGCTTCTTGCTCGGTTCCCCTTGCACCAATCCTTCAGTTCCCGTGATTGTCTTCGGGTAGCACCGGGTGTTCTCATCACTGTTCATGACCCAAGTGATGAGGTCGGGAATAACGGCAACTAACTGGTCAGTAATCAAGATAGCAAGTGCAGCAGTTGCCGGGTCCACCTCAGGACGAGGGGATGGAGGCAATACTTGTCTTTTTGGTGGCATTCTGTTCACAACCGAAAGGCCTTGGTTAGTAATCGTGATTGAATGCAAAAAGACATATGCACATAAATTCCTGACCTTAATTTCTCTACATGAAGGTCCATAGGTTATAGTTTAGGCCAAACCGTTTAAAGAATATGACATATGTTTCTCTATAACCATGGATATGATACCAATCTATCACACCCTGAGCCGGTGGGCCGGATTGAATGTCCCGTCAGGCGGAATGGTCCGAGGGCGTGATATCGGGTGATAATCGGAGTGATCAAAATGTTTACATTGCACATGATATAAAATGAGAAAACACTAAATGAAATAGAATTACAAAGTTAAATTACACCAGTATTGTTTATAATTTAACATTGTAAATCTACTAATGACACATCTTGCATCTGCACAAGATGTACCAAATAATATGTATAATGATGTTCAAAATATGCATATCCAAAATGCTAGGTCAGCTATCTGGTCATCCTAGTCAAAAGCACGAACTTCCTAGTTAACCTGTTCGTCACCTGAGAAGTCATGCAAAAAGCTCAAGTCAACACATGGTTGGTGAGTTCATATAGTTTCGATTGAAAATAAATTTGTACAAAACCTGCCCGAATGACAACCTTAACCTCACTAATAACCACCAATACTATCAAGTCAAATATGCTTATATATAGGGCATACGTACGGGACAAACCCCAAGCCAACATCCCACCACATATCGAACCACATATTATATTGTTGTTAATGATAATTAAGCGTTTCATTCCTCATCAGCAACACACCAGTTCTTAGTTCTTAGTTCTTGTTAGTTTCAACAAAATGTGGAAATTCTCTTTATTCCTTAAACTCATCACATACATATGAACAACCATAGCAATTGTAGAAACATTTAGTTAAAATGCTTAAATAAACAAATAAATAAACATTTAATAAAATCTAAGACCTAATGATTGGGCCTTGGTCATACTCGAGTAGACTAGTCTAGCAATCAAGGTTCTTAGTAGTTGAGGAAATCTGTAAATATCATCAAACATGCGACCTATAATCAATTAGTCTAGCTAGGACATCTTTTGATGTATAGGATTTTATAGTTCATTCTAGATCATCCATGTTCGTCCTTGTTCGTATAGATCGTTAGTTCTTTGGCACATGTTATCTTTGAATATTTTCCAGACATTCCTCTAAAAATAGATCGTCCAAAACAGTTCTCCGTAATAGTTCTTTAGTTCTTTGAAAGTAGATCGCTGCATACAGTTCTTTGAATTAGATCTTTAGTTCTTTGAAAGTAGACCGTTGAAAATAGTTCTTTGATTTAGTTCTTAAGTTATGTGAAAATAGAACTCTAAAAATAGTTATTTGATTTGAAATAGTTATATACTCGAGATGAATAAATAACCTATTTTGAAAGCCTGCAAATAGTTTACCCAGACAAAATCTAGGATAACAATTATACATGTAAAACATATATGAAGTAAAAGCATTTAAGTAAATATAATCCAAGGAAAATAATTTACGCATGCTTCTCAGTCCCGCGTTTATAAAACAAAAATGTTTACAAAAGGGGCAACGAACTCACCTGTGTTGTAGCTCTTATGATTCAACCAAGAAATATGCGCGCTCGTTTGTTTTAATTTAAGTATCTTCAGCACCTGAGTTGACTTATTACGATTCGAATATTATAAGTATTTATAGTTAACGTATATAGGGTTTAGGTCTCGGCGTGTGGCTAAGTGTCCTAAGACTTCACTAGTGTGTTACTATGATTTCCCTAAGTTTTCTAAGTTATGTACCCTCTATGAACCCTTATCCCTTAATCAAATGGGGATTCAACCTTATTTTATGATGTTTAAAGACTTAGTTGTTTAGTATATCATCATTCACAAATACATTATCCGAATTTGAAAAGTTAGTTTAGAAAATCATTTAAGTTACATTATAACCTTTTAATAAGACAAGTAATGATGATGTTTTTAAAACTATAGTTACATGTTACAACCAATACAATTAATAAAATACAAGTTATTTTTATGAAAAATACAAGTTAAACGTGTTAGAACTTGAGTTAACCTAACTTAGCTAACATCTAGTCCTTCAATAGTTCTTTGTTATATGCCTTGATTCTTGTTTACTTTGAATTGGTTATTAACTAAGACTATTCATTTGGAACATCCTTAGTTAATCTACCATGTAATGAGTTTGCTAAGTGTTGGGTGTTGACATGGTAATGTCAACTTCTATACTTAGCTTGTTTATTGAATTTCCCTTGATCTCACTTGTTCTTTAGGTCTTTTGAAACCCATGGTCATGAAACTATCCTTAACTTAGCATGGATTATCATGTGAACTTAGTTTGTTAACTTTGAAAGTTACCAAGTTATTGTCCATACTCCTAGATTTTCGGTTAACACGAGGTTAACCACCTTGGATCTTAACCGATATTAACATCATGATTTTATACTTTAATTATTAAAATCCCACGTGTTTCAATAACATTAACCTTATAAAACCTATTTTTATATGTTAGAAAAGTTTAGGAAGTCTTTTGTATTGAAAATCCTTAGTATCCACGAGTTTGAAATCGGTTAGCATCCCAAATGGTCACTTTGACCCATTATCGGTTTTAACATCTTTACCCCATGGTTTTCTTGAACAATTTCAAGTGTTATAATGCCAATCGGTTGTTAAAGAGTATGTTTATATGTTAAAAGAGTTGGGATGGTGTTTGTTTTGACAAAAACTTAGTGTAGATGGCATTGAAAAACGATTAACACCTCAAAACCCATGTAGCATTGTTAACCGACACCGCTATGTTCAAATCAGCCCCATGAGCTCATTTCTTGATGGTTTGAGTTGGTTCCAAGCTTGAAATACTTGAATCTTACTCAAGTACTAGTATCAAAGTCTGGATGGTAATATCGATGGCTGTAGCTTGGCTAATATCAATGAACAACTCAAGACAGCCCTATCAAGATTACCAGTTTGGACAGCAATCTGTTTCAGCCCTCCAGGCCATCAACACAGCCATTTACCCCGTTCTAATCACTCCCAGCCCTTCCAATCTTTAACACCTGTTGTTTCTTGAGTTTCTAGACAACATATGTGCAAATCCTAAGGCGTTAAAGGGTCCTAAACAGGCTGAGAACACTGCTGTTGACGAACAGCAACAGCATCACAAACAGCCCCTTAGCCCCTCGATTTTTGCCAATAACCCGCTCCAAATCGATTCCCAACTAACCCCAAACATCAATCTCACATGTTGTTTAGTTACCTAAGTCGATTTGGTGCAAGTCATAGGGGTTTTGGAGCTCCAAATTCGACTGAAATGATGCTGGTGGTTCGAGAAACTCACCACATCAGTAACAGCCACCATTTCAGCTCGTTTGAGCTCATTTTTGGTCCGGTTTTGATGATTCAAAGCTCTATTTCTTCATCTCTTCACGATCTACATGTTCCTAGAGTCGTTTTAGTGTTTACGCTAACTTATTTGAAGTGATAAAGACGATTTAGAAGTTTACCTTACCGGCTTGCGCCCTTCCATAGGGATACCTTTAACATGACACGGTCTCCCACTTGAAATCCCAATGGCTTGCGCCGTTTGTCGGCATAGCTCTTTTGTCTGCTTCGTGCTGCTTGTAACTTTTGTTGTATCTGAGCGATCTTATTAGTGGTTTCCCGAAATAAGCTCTGGCCCGGTTATTCGGTTATCTCCTACCTCGGTCCATCAGATCGGTGACCGGCATTTTCTACCATAAAGCGCCTCGAATGGAGCGCATCCGATGCTACTATGGTAACTGTTGTTATAGGAGAATTCTATCAGTGGCAAATCGGAATCCCAATTCCCACCAAAGTCCAAAATACATGTTCACAACATGTCCTCAAGGGTCTGTATAGTACGTTCGCTTTGACCGTCCGTTTGTGGATGGTAAGCTGTACTCAAGTTCAAGTTCGTCCCTAGTGACTTCTGCAACGACTGCCTAAATCTTGATGTGAATCTGCTATCTCGATCTGTTCCAACCCGAATATGCAAATCTTAGATCATACATGCAAGGGGTGAAAACCCACATGCATGAACATCCACCCACACGCAACTCCATGTAGCTCATATGCACGATTTTGTTGGTGATCTTGTGTGAGTTTTAATGTAATGTTACTGATTTTAGAGAGTATAAGTGTTTGGATTGGGTTTAGATAAGTTATTATGAAGATTTGTAGGACTTGCCATAAAAGGAAAATTTTATGATGCATGTCATGGATTTGCAATGATTTAGACATGTCTAGATGGCGTCAAATATGTGTTGAAGTGTTTAGAAACACATTTGGAAAGTTGGATTAGTGAAAAACATGATTTTGTACAAACTTATTATTTTTAGAAACTTTTAAAAATCAAAAGAGGGATTTCAATATTTGATCATGTTTTGATGACTATAGATTATTCAAATATGTTTAGAAGTGATTTGTAAACGTATTTGGAATCTTGATTTGTGAAAACGAGTTTTAAAACGAATAATTTCCAAATAAGGAAACTTTATTTGGGTAAAATGACATAAAATGATGATTTATGCGTAAATGACTTGTTATGCATGTGTAATATGTTTTTACAAACATACTAGAGTTATTAGTTTATGAATGAGATTTCATAACTACACTTTCCAAAAATATAACCTTTTTAAATATATAAAGTTTCCTAAAATTAAAACTTTCCAAAAATGGTAACTTTCCAGAAATATAAACTTTTACGATTTCATAACATGACTTATGTGAAAGCGCTATGACTAGAGTCGTAGGGTGCATGTTGATGTCCTACTTGCGTATAAGATATGTATGTGACACGAACAAATAAACACAACAAACGTGTCACCAACGATTCGTCTAGCCAACACAAGTCAACACATAAACACTCGGTTGAGCACACCGACACTTGGAGTTGTATGGGATACAACACACCACAAAACACATACTCACGACCTATATGATTATAAGTGATCACCAGCAGGTTGCTACCATTCGCTGTTTGAGAACACACAAACAGGACATGCACTACCAGGTGAGTTCACAGCCCCTTTTTTATATTTTCTACTTTTGGAGGAGAAAACATTGCGTGACAAACTGTTTTTGAACAACTTATTTTGGATACGTATGAACATGCTTTATCACTATATGTATATGTGTGACACACATCACAACTCAAAGTCCTCACAAACACACCTCTGACCGGGTTAGTAGCGTGGGGCGCCTAGCGTAGTAATCTTGGATAGTACTATTTGGACCTGACAAGCCCCACCTATCGCGCCTGGGAGGCCAACCCTACTGGAGGTCGGAATGGGTGCAAAATTGACCAAACACATTTGCAATTGTCTTGTGTGATGGACATGGCGGGAGGCATGCAGTCAGCTTCGGTTTCGAACCCACATATAATATAATTGTATGGATTAGCTATTAATCGGTATTGCATTGTAATGATATGTAGTCCAGCAACACTTACTTTAAACATTTGATGTTTATTGCTTATGAAAAACATGTGCTCTCACCAACCATTGTGTTGACCTTTTACTCGCATGTTTTTTCAGGTAACTAAGGCACGCTCACAAGGATTATGATGCTAGGCTGGAGTCTCATGCATCTGCTTAGTGTCTTAGGCCGTTTGAAAACATTTACTACTTATTATGTTAGTAATGGCAAATACTTAAACTGCTTCTGCAACTATTACTTTGTATTGATTTGAAAATTGTTTTAACAACGCTTTTGCAACTTATGAATTCAAAACTGTTTTATAACTCAAACATTAACTTCCGCAATTCTGATTTTACAAAACTATTTTATCCAAGTTATTGGATGTACGTATACAACCAGACATGTAGGTCTCGCAATTGTAATTGGAGACTGTGATCCTACACAGACCCTGTGCCAATCATGGTCGCGCCCTCGATGGTCGAAACTTGGGGGTGTGACAAATTATCCAAATTATAGTTAAAAGAAAAAAAAGAGACCATTGATCCTTAACTCAAGTGATTGAGGGGAGGTACCATATGACTTTAATATTGAAGAGGTCACGCGTTCAAGTCTTGTCATGGACAAAATAGGAGTTTCATGCTGGGCTATGGTTTTTCTCTCACCTGTGGTGAGTTTCCTTTTATTGAGTGTGGATATGATCGATTGGGTATATGATTAATCAGTGATTCAAATTGTATTTTAAAAAAATTAAAAAGAAAAAAAGAGACAATTATTACACATCAACGTTGATGAACACTAGTTTGTCCAATCACTATGCGGCGGCTCCTATACATAATAATTACCTTTATTTTTTTTTAACGGCAATATTATCATACTCCTACTCCTAAATTACATCAAATTTTTCTCTTGTTTGGATTTGAACCCAAGACCTCCTTTCTAAAAAGCAATGCCTCTATCAAGTGGGCTAGCCCTACATTGATGAAAATTAATAATAATTACCTTTATAAACAACAATTATTAGTTTCCGTATACATATAATACACGTATACATCAACGTTCTTGAAAACTAGTTTGTCCAATCACTATGTGGGGCCGTGGGGGGCTTCTTTTTTTCTTTTTTTTTTTTGACATTTTTTTAACTAATTTTGGCTTATGTTATTTATTTAATAACTGATATATACCCGTCACTTATACGGTTAAATAAATACAAAATTAAAAAATAGTTAGTAATAGAATATATAATAATTATCTACAATTAAATTTATTCAAATATGCTAAAACTTATTATTTAATAAATAATATCAATATTTTATTAAAAAGAAAAGGTGAAAAAAATTGACGAGTAGATAAAAACATGTATTTTCAACGTGACACTAGGTGAAGGGTTGTGTTCGAATTTTACTCAGGATTAATTCTGATAGGAGACGAGATTTTACCTATTCCACATAGTTTTCCCGCATCAGGGGGTAAGTTTGTACCTCTGCTAGGTAGCCTCGATTAAGACAACATATAATAGTATGTGAAGACCTCTGTTTTCTGTAGCTCAACAAAAAATAAAAATAAAAACATGTGTTATTTCATTTAATATATATAAGAGATGAAAAAAACAAAGGTAAGAAGAAACAAGAGAGTGATATGTGTCCTTCTTAGCTCATCTATCTTTTGTCACAGTAGATTTTCAATATTTTTTAGTGTTTAGGTTATTCATTTATTTTTTAAGTTACCTTCATCGTTACATTTGCATTCCAAACATTCAGGTTTTGTAGTAGAGAGATACTCACTTTTGAACGTGGCATGTTTTAAAGTTTACATCAAAGTAACAGTCCTCACGTAGTGTTTTTGTATATACGTTCCAATATTTAAGATCTTGTCTATATTTTGATATTCATGATCATAACTAGATACGGAACTAAAACAATTAATTATCAAAGTAAATAGCAACCACACTATTCTATGTGTTATATTTATTTTGTTTTAACATAGACAACAAAATTAACTTCGCTTAGATGGTTAGACTCTTTGAGTACATAGAAGATGTTTTGGATTCGATCTCTAATGCCTCTTCTTATCCTATTCTAGCCAATTAAAACGAATCACGTGCATCTTGTGGGAAAAAGAAAACTCAATATCTTTATTATAATTGGATATCCCCCAATGCTCCTCTTAAATCCACAAGATGACAGGGGTTTCATCTTATGACCGAAAGATCATGGGTTCAAGCCCTGTCAGGGGCAATTTAAAGGACATCTAAGTGAGGGAACAAATCTTTAGCTTAATATCAAGTTCTGGACCAATAAGGGGCGAGTATTTACCCATTTAGAGGATTCTCGGGCATCTGGTGTGGCCACATCTTACATCTACCCGTTAGGCCCTGTTAAGACAACATACGTGGTATGTCAGATCGTCGTCGTTCAAAAAAAAAATCCGCAAGATGGCACAATTATGCTCTATTCATTAGATGATATGTATAAGTAGTTAAGGAATATTCTTAAGGCTCGGTTTGACATGAGGCAATAGAATGAAAATGACGACAGCAAAGAAAAGAAATGAAATGAATTAAATTATTATTTTGTATTGTTTTGTAAGGAAGAAAAGATAAATATACGGAATACAATACATTAAAAATGATCAAAATCGGGTCATGGGTCAACAAATGCTTCAGGACATGGGTCAGAGCATTCGTTGAGTTCTTGTTTATGGTATAGGTTGGACTATGATTTGGGATTTGGATATTGGTTTTAGAAATGAAATGGGTCAGATTATGGTTCAAGACATGCGTTGGTTCATGATTTAGGGCATGAATCAAGTCATAGGTAAGATTATAGATGGAATCATGGTTTGAGACTTGGGGTAAGGTTATTGACTAAAAAACATTTCATTTCTTCCGAAAATACATATTTCCAAAAAACAGTGAAAAACGATAAAAAAAATTATATTTTTTGATTTCATTTATATGTGATTAAAGATGTTTACTTTCATTTTAATGCAATATATTATATTACACATTGCATTCATGCATACGAAAAACACCTTAGAGTGTTAAACCGACAGGGTTAGAGCTTAAATTTATACTCTAAAATAGGTTTATCGGAAACCATATATAAGGTTGATTGTTTTTTCTTCATTCAATTATACACAGTTATATTATCATAGCATTTTAAGAAACTAACTTCACATTAAATACGTGACTCTAAATTGCAACGTTTTTGGACACAAACCAAACCAAAAATCAAATTTTGGCATGTCCTTTTGAATTCATTAATTGAAAATTGAAACACAACTACTTAAACCATTATTATTTTAATATTCTAATTATTTTTTTATCATATTTTGTTTATTTTTTATAAATTTTAACACATCATGTTCTACAAAATAAATTCAAAGACACTAGCGTAACATGCTTGTTTTTTAACCAACATGGATGTTACACTTATACTTAACCATCTCATCATAAGCAGCAACAACATGATGATAATGATGATGATGATAATTATGAAAATGATTGTCGTCAAGAATAATTCCTTTTTAATCATAATCATAACACAAAATAGAATATGTCACATGCTACTTTAAAATAGAGTAGAAATAAATAAAGAAATAAAAAAAGATCATCTTTACACTTGAACAAAATCCTTTGTTTAAACCTCATATTTTGCAAAGTAACTTGTTATCAGTTATGTTGTTTTCAATCTACAATACAACCTGTTACGAGCTATAAATACCCCGGATCGTTGGTGACTAACATATTCTGTCCCATCTTGACTGAGGAAGAGTTACGGGCACGTAAAACAAAAAATACGTTAATGGGGGGGGGGGTATACTATGTGTAATGGTTCACTCATTTATGATAAATAATAAAAAAAAAAAAAAAAGACACTTTCATTTCGATCGACAAAAGACCCACACTAGGATCTGAGGAAAATACCTGCATCATTGCCAATTTTGAGCCACATTCATCAACAGCCTATCTCAAACATTCCTCAAATTTTTTACCATTATCTTCTATTCTTTCTTCGCTTCTAAAATTCCTGTTGACACATTGGACCCATCCAAATCCGAAGACAACTCAATTATATTGAAGGTCGTAAGCAAGGAAAAAAACACGTCTTTTGTTACATGTCATTGTAAATAAATCTTATTCAATATAACACTTAATAATCAGTAAATACGTTTTATTTAAATCAAATTTGAACGTATATATTTACAAGTTGGATGTGAAAGCTACAAGAAATATATGTTTTAGATTTTCAGGACCTTAGACAATAGGTTAAATGTGTGTGTATATATAGTCCTTGAGTCGTAAAATTACCTTGAAATGTTTAACCAAATTACCCTTACCTAATGTTTGTATGTTTTACAAATGTTTAAATTTTGAGACCATTTAGGTAATTTAAGAAACTTAGGGACTAATAGTCCAATACTAGTAAACCACATGAACGGCCACGACATTTTACTCATTGAAAAATGAAAGTTAACCGATCTTGATCATACTATACCCATAAACCTAAAACCTCAAATTCACATCAAATTTTATGCCAAATTGGGTGATAATTTGACTGATTTCTACTGAGATTGTTGAAGAAGACTGAAACTTTTTAAAGATTGATATCAAATGGTTAATGAAAGATGAATTGTTGAAACTAAACTCAAGAATCTACCACCGGCGTTCGAATCACAGGCGAAGAGAATCAGAGACGTGAATGCAAGGGGAACCCTTCGGAGTGCATAGTGATACACTGCAGCGATTCATGAATATCACACGTGCATCGACTGATTGTAATATCTGCAGCAATAGCTATAAACCATTACATATTACTAAGAGCTTGGTTATATTTACATACTAAACTTTTTTATTTTAAAACCCCACCGACACTATACATCTCGTGTATGTCTATATGATATGTATAGCCTCTTGATTGATCTTGTATACACATGGTATATAATCTATACTGGGTGTATAGCCTATACAAAACCTAATATATGTGTATATATTGATTCCGCTACATGTTATGCTTTGATTGGTCGCATCCCACGAAAGGCGTTGCATATTACTATATATAATTAAAACTTATGAAAAAAAATAGTAAAAATATTATTATCATATAAGTGGGCCCCATTTTTATTATTATTATAATAATAATAATAATAATAATAATAATAATAATTATTATTATTATTATTATTATTATTATTATTATTATTATTATTATTATTATTATTACTACTACTACTACTATATATAACTAAAACTTATGAAAAAGAAATAGTAAAAATATTATTATTATATAAGTGGGCCCCATTTTTATTATTATTATTATTATTATTATTATTATTATTATTATTATTATTATTATTATTATTATTATTATTATTTAGGTGTCCGATTCAGGTAGTAACGTTTTGAAAATTTAACCTCAAACCATAAGAAGTTTTTTAACTTTAAAAAGTTATAAAAAGATATAAGGGTACTAAATTTGAGAGATTTGCTTAAAAATTTGGGTTTTTCTTTTTATTCAAATAATTGGTTGCCGGTGAGACGGATTTTATGAGTAATTGTTTCTATTGTTTTTATAACATATTTGTGAGGATTTTGTATGATTTTATGAAAAATTTGTCTAGAGTTCGTGATGAAATATTTTGTCGCACCCCGAGAAATCTCGTCCCTTCTGGGGCGCGAGCAACAACAGATTATCAGGATCGCAGTCTCCGGTCACACAACTTGCGAGACGTATATGTCTGATTGTATACGTACATCCAGTTACTTGGATAAAATACAATGCAATATCAATTGATAGCTAAGACACGTAAGCAGATGCATGTGACTCCTGCCTAGCATCCTATTCCTTGTGCGCGTGCCTTAGCTACCTGAGAAAACATGCGAGTAAAAGGTCAACACAAAGGTTGGTGAGAGCTCAGGTTTGTAATCAGCAGTAAACATCAAAATGTTTAAAGAAAATGTTGCAGGTCTACTTTTCAATACAATGCAATATCAATTGATAGCTAGTCAATATGTTTTATATCATATGCGGGTTCGCAACCGAAGCTAACATGCTGCCTCCCGCCATATCCATCCAAGATATGGCAAATGTTGTTTGGTCAATTATGCACTGTTCCGACCTCCAGTCGGGGTGGCCTTACGGCTCGCAACAGTGGGGCTTGTCAGGCCCAAATAGTACTATTCAGAATTACCACGCTAAGCGCAACGCGCTATTAACGGTTCGAGGTGTCTTTAATGAGGACTTATCAGTTTTGTGGATGAATGCCACACATATGCATATACGATATTAGCATGTACAAGAGTAACCAAAAGTGTGAGTTGTTCAAAAGTAGTTTGTATGCAATGTTTTCTCCCCCAAAGGTAGAAAATAGAAAAAGGGGCCGTGAACTCACCTGTTACAGCAGTCTCGGTGTGTTTGTGTGTTTGCGTCTGCGAAAGCTAGCAATCCTGCTAGGAGGCACCTGTAACCATATAGGTGTGAGTATGTGTTTTGTGGTGTGTTGTATCCCATACAACTCCAAGTGTCGGTGTGCTCAACCGAGTGTGTGTGTGTTAACTAGTGGGACTCGACGAATCGTTGGTGACACGATTGTTGTGTTTATGTGCCTTGATGGACATAAGACACCATAATGCATCCTATGACTCCAATCGCACAAGTTACCATTTTTAGAAAGTTTCCAATTTAGGAAAGTATGGTTATGAAATCCCATTTCTTAAAGTTAACACTCCCAACGTGTTTGTAAAATACGTTTATACCCTTGAAACATGCCGTTTGCGCATAAATCACCGTTTATGCCGTTTTGCCCAAATAAAGTTTCCTTATTTGAAAAGTATTCGTTTTAAAACTCGTTTTCACAAAACGAAGTTTCTAAATATGTTAAAAATCATTTCTAAACATATTTCAAAGATCAAAGTTCATTAAAACACTTTAAAACATCATAAGCCCTCTTTTGATTTTTAAAAAGTTTCCATAAATAGTAAGCTTATACAAAATCATGTTTTTGACAAAATCAAATATTCCAATGTGTTTCTAAACACTCCAATACACATTTAACGACATCTAGACATGTCTAACATGTCTAGATCATCACAAATCCAAGACTTGCACCATAAAAGTTTCCTTTTATGGCAAGTGTACCAAAATATCATCAAATCAACCAATAACTAAACCAAACTCAAATCTAACATCAATAAACACTAAAATCAGTATATCTACAACAATAACACATCAAATCACCAACAAATTTGAGCACAATAAACGTAAGGAGTTGCATGTGGGTTTTTAGCCCATGCATGTGCGATCTATCAATAAACAACCATAGGAAACTACCTTAGAATGCAAGGTCCAGTGAAAATAGTGGCTGGTGATGAAGCTTTAATGGTTGATAGTCGTTCTTAGCTTCTTTGCTCCTCTTCCAAGCTCCAAGCACTCCAAATCACCAAGAAGAATGAGAGAATGGTTTAGGATTTGCTCACCAGGGGTTAAGGTGAGTTTAGCAGAGAGTTTGGTCGAGATATGGTGTACAAATTCGGAGAAGAACAAGAGAAAACCGATTGAAAGAGTGTGGGGGTTGAGTTTATAAAATTTTTGATCTGCATGGCCTTCGCGTACCGCGAAGGCCGATCAAAGTTTATCATCGCGTACCGCGATAGGATTCGGGAGTATCGACTCCCGGTTTGCGCCGCGTACCGCGAAGCCTTTCGCCAAGCGCTCTCCGCGTACCGCGACGGGTCTATTTTCCCTATTTTTCGATTTCGATGATACGATTTCGTTCGTATTCGATCCCTAACGTAAATCCAAAGCATCTAATGCTCGTTTAGCACATAATCATATAATAGCACATAAGTTTGATCACCAACGTTCGTGAGACTCGTGTGTGTTTTGATAATTCCTCGAATTATCGGTGATCGTTTGTGTTTGTGTTTTACGAAATATTTGCACGCTTGATTAATCCTAATCAACGTGTGATGCACAATTCAATAATTCCCCGAATTATTGTTTTGTGTTAGTGTTGTGTTTGCCACACTTGATTTCCAAAACCAATGTGCAATGTACGATTCGATAGTTCCTCGAACTATTGTTTCGTAGTTGTTTGTGTTCAACTCATCCAATTAAATATAATTAAATGAAATGCAACAAGTATGAATGCGAAATGTAAAGAATGTAAGAGTAGCAATTTACCTGAAATTGCCGGGTGTCACATCATCCCCTTGTTGAAAGAAATTTCGTCCCGAAATTTGATTGTTGTTGATAGTGTTTGAGTAGCAAGAGTGTTTGAGAAATAAAAATTTTCTGGTTGTCACATCATCCCCTTGTTGAAAGGAATTTCGTCCCGAAATTTATTCGTTATTGTCGGCGTTCGACGTTGTGTGTTTGAAGAGATGAGGATATTTGCGCATCATCTGATCTTCACGTTCCCACGTGAATTCAGGTCCGCGTTTCGAGTTCCATCGGACTTTGACAATCGGGATCTTACTCTGTTTGAGTTGTTTGACCTCACGGTCCATGATCTCTACCGGCTCTTCCACGAACCGTAGGTTTTCATCCACCTGGATCTCATCCAGTGGGACTACAAGTGTCTCATCTGATAAACATTTCTTTAGATTCGAGACATGAAATACGTTGTGAATTTCGTCGAGTTCGGCTGGTAAGTTGAGTTGGTATGCCACCGGACCAATCCTCTTCAGGATCTCGAAAGGTCCAATATACCGTGGGTTCAGTTTTCCTCGTTTACCGAAACGAATGACACCTTTCCATGGCGAAACTTTCAGAAGGACTTTGTCTCCTACCTGAAATTCTAAAGGTTTTCGGCATTTGTCGGCATAGCTCTTTTGACGATCGCGAGCTGCTGCCATGCGGTTTCTGATTTGCACGATTTTCTCTATAGTTTCGTGTACAAGTTCCGGGCCAGTGAGCTTACTGTCTCCCACTTCCGCCCAGCAGATGGGTGATCGGCATTTCCTGCCATAAAATGCCTCAAAAGGCGCTGCTTTGATGCTGGCGTGATAGCTGTTGTTGTAGGAAAATTCCACCAACGGTAAGTGAGTTTCCCAGCTGTTGCCGAAGTCTACTACGCATGCTCGTAGCATATCTTCAAGGGTCAGTTTGTGGGTGGTATGCTGTACTCATATCCAACCGTGTGCCAAGCGACTTTTGCAATGATTTCCAGAAGTTAGAAGTGAATCTGGCGTCTCGATCCGAAATAATGGAGATTGGCACTCCATGTCGCGAGACTACTTCCTTGACATAGATTCTGGCTAGTTTTTCCATTTTGTCATTTTCCTTGATCGCAAGGAAATGTGCTGACTTAGTCAGTCGGTCCACAATTACCCAGATAGTGTCACATCCACTAGGATTACGGGGTAACTTGGTGATGAAATCCATGGATATTTGTTCCCATTTCCACATGGGGATCTCAGGTTGTGTGTGTAATCCAGATGGTTTCTTGTACTCGATCTTGACTTTGGCACAAGTCAAGCATTTGCTCACATAGGTGGCGATGTCGGCTTTCATGTGTGGCCACCAGTAAAGTATCTTCAGATCATGATACATCTTATCAGATCCAGGGTGAATGGAATATCGGGATTTGTGAGCCTCGTCAATTACAAGGTCTCGTAAGTTTCCGTGATGTGGAACCCAGATGCGTTCCATGAAATAGTGTAAGCCATCGGCTTTGGTTTCCAGTTGTTTTTCCATTCCCCGTAGAGATTCGGCCACTAGGTGTTCTGCCTGAAGTGCCTCAACTTGGGCATTATGTATCTGCTCAGGGAGGTTGGGATGGATAGTAAGCTGTAAAGCTCGTACCCTCTTGGGTTTCGAAGTATTTTTCCGACTTAGGGCATCGGCCACAACGTTGGCCTTCCCCGGGTGATACTTGATAGCACACTCATAGTCGTTTAGGAGTTCGAGCCAGCGACGTTGTCGCATGTTAAGTTCCTTTTGCTCGAATATGCGTTGGAGACTCTTGTGATCAGTGTATATCGTACACTTTGTACCGTACAGGTAGTGTCTCCAGATCTTGAGTGCAAACACCACGGCTCCAAGTTCCAAGTCGTGGGTGGTGTAGTTCTTCTCGTGGACTTTCAGTTGTCGAGAAGCATATGCGATCACCTTGTCTCGCTGCATCAGCACACAGCCGAGTCCCTGTATTGAGGCATCGCAGTATACTACGAAGTCGTCCGTTCCATCAGGAAGCGATAAAATAGGTGCACTACAGAGCTTCTGCTTGAGAAGTTGAAATGCATCCTCCTGTTTGTCAGTCCAGTGATACTTCTTGTCCTTATGGGTTAAAGCTGTAAGGGGTTGGGCTATCTTTGAAAATCCTTCGATAAATCGTCGATAATAGCCGGCCAATCCTAGGAATTGTCGCACCTCAGTTGGAGTCTTTGTTGCTTCCCAGTTCTTGATTGCCTCTATCTTAGATACATCCACATGAATCCCTTGTTTATTAACAACATGTCCCAAAAATTGGACTTCTTGAATCCAGAAGTCGCATTTGGAGAGTTTAGCGTACAGCTTCTCTTGTCGTAGCAATTCAAGAGCCAATTGAAGATGCTCTTTGTGTTCCTCCTGGGATTTGGAGTAGATGAGAATATCATCTATGAAGACAATGATGAACTTGTTGAGGTATGGTTTGCACACTCTATTCATGAGATCCATGAATACTGCAGGTGCATTTGTGAGACCAAATGGCATGACCAAAAACTCGTAATGGCCATACCGAGTGCGAAATGCAGTCTTGGGTATATCTTCCTCCTGAATTCTTAACTGATGGTACCCAGATCGCAAGTCGATCTTAGAGTAGTAACTTGATCCTTGCAGTTGATCGAACAAATCGTCAATGCGGGGTAAGGGGTAACGGTTCTTGATCGTCACTTTGTTCAATTCCCGATAGTCAATGCACATGCGGAATGTGCCATCCTTCTTTTTTCACGAATAAGACCGGAGCTCCCCAAGGTGAGAAGCTTGGTCTAATGAAACCTTTGTCCAACAGTTCTTGCAGTTGATTGGACAGTTCCTGCATCTCCGATGGTGCAAGTCGATATGGTGCTCGTGCGACGGGTGCTGCTCCCGGCACAAGATCTATGCGGAACTCCACTTGTTGAGGTGGTGGTAGTCTTGGTAGATCCTCAGGAAATACGTCGGAATAGTTTCATACGACTGGGATGTCTTCTATTCTTTTCTCCTCTTCAGTCTTGTCAGTGATAAGCGCCAGAATGGCTGTGTATCCCTTTCGTAAGCATTTGTGAGCTTTCATGCACGAGATGATGTTCAGAGGAGTGTCACTCCTTTCGCCCTTGATGTCTAGAGTTTCTCCGCCAGGGAGAGGTATGCGCACAACCTTGTCGTGGCAAATGATTTCAGCCTGGTTTTCAGACAACCAATCCATGCCCACTACGACATCAAAACTGCCTAGTGTGACTGGCATGAGGTCAATCTTAAAATTATGGCCTGCTAGCTCTAAAGTGCATTCTCTCAGAATGTGCTTAGTCACAATTAATTTACCATCAGCTAGCTCTACTGTATAGTCAACATCTAAGGGTGTTGGGGTAATGGCAAGTATCTCACTAAAATCCTTAGATATAAAGCTTTTCTCAGCTCCAGTATCAAACAATACAGAAGCATAATTATCGCTCAAGAGATACGTACCGGTTGCAAGGTTGGGGTCCTTTCTAGCCTCCTCGTGCCATTGTTCCCATTGTTGTTGTTTTGTTGGTGGTTGTTGTTGTTTTTCAGGTGTGGGTAGTCCTTCTTGAAATGCCCTGGTTTGCCACATTCGAAGCAACCCTTTGGTGCTTCAAGTTGTTGCTGTTGTTGTGGCTGTGGGGTCTTTGCAAGCAGCTCACCCCTGCAGTCTTTGGCTGCATGTCCCCCTTTTCCGCAGCGCTGGCATTGAAAACGGCCACATTGACCCTGCGCATGATGAAAGTTGCACTTGTGGCATTTGGGTTATTTTCCTGCATAGCCCCCTTGGTTCTGAGTGGTTGGGATGGGTGGTGCATAAGCTTGGGTCGATACAAACTTGCGCTGTTGTGGTGGTTGGAGAGTGGAAGTTTTGCTCAGGGTGTCATCCCATTTGCGTTAGTTCTTGTCATTGGTTGTGGTCACAACACCACATGGTGGTAAGAGTCCTTGTGCAACAGCCGAGTCAGTGAGCTTGTGAGTTAGCCGCACGACTTGTTGCATTGTGATGGGATCAGCAGAAAGTACCATGCCCTGAATTTGAGGTGGTAGTCCCTCAATGTACTTCTCTATGTGTTTGAAAGGTGGGTTTGCCATTTCCAGGCACAGGTTTGCCAGCTCATAAGACCTGGCAGTGTAAGCCTCAACCTCGGAACGTATCATCTTGTGGTTCCAGAACTCAGTCTCAAGTTTCTGTACTTCACCGCGAGGGCAGTATTCGCGGTTCAACATTTGCTTAAAATTATCCCAAGGCAGAGCGTTGGCTGCATCAAGCCCTAGGTTCTGGACGTTGGCATTCCACCAAGTGAGGGCAGCTCCCTCGAATGTCCCTGCAGCAAACTTGACCCTGTCCTCGTTCCTGCAGTTGCTCATGGCGAAAGCTGATTCCGCCTTCTCAATCCAACGTAACAGTCCAACAGCTCCTTCAGTGCCACTGAATGAATGGGGTTTTCAATCCAGGAACATCTTGAATGTGCAGAGAGGTGGGTTAGGATTTGCTCCTGAGATATGCAAAGAGTAGAGTTGGGTTAAGTATCGGGTAGACGTGTTGAATTGGAAACGAGTTATTGTGGTGCAGGGTGAATATGAACAGATTCATCACCTTGGTTCAGTGGGTTTTGATTACGGGCAGCTTCCCGTGCAGCAAGTACCTCCTCAACCCGCTCGTTGATGAGTGCGTTCAACTCAGCTGGTGTCAGGTTGATGTTTCCACGTCCGCCCGCATTCCTGCGTCCTCCACGTCTTCCAGCCATGATCTTCATAGCGAGAATAAGTGTTAGTGTTTGCCCAATGACTAATGCAGTGTGTGCGGTAGGTACTGTAAAGAATATATAGAGCTTTCGGCTATCCCCGTCATGGGTAGCCATGTGCGGTGATGAACGTAATGCATAAAAGATATGTCATGTGTGCAAGTATCATAATACTAATCACTAAGTGTTGTGTGGAGACTAGTGGTTATAGACTAAGTTCACTAAATGCAAACCTAATTTGCAATAACCGAAGTCTCTGATACCAATCTGTCGCACCCCGAGAAATCCCGTCCCTTCTGGGGTGCGAGCAACAATAGATTGTCAGTATCGCAGTCTCCGGTCACACAGCTTGCGAGACGTGTATGTCTGATTGTATACGTACATCCAGTTACTTGGATAAAATAGTTTGTAAAATCAAAGTTGCGGAAGTTAAATAAGATTAAAGCAAATTCATATCATAAATTTCGGAAGCGTTGTCAAAACAGTTTTCAAAACAACATAAGTTTAATGTTTGCAGAAGCGATTAAAGATGTTTAATATTACATAACATATTAAAATGATAGTAAATGTTTAATAATCTAAGACACATAAGCAGATGCATGTGACTCCTGCCTAGCATCCTATTCCTTGTGCGCGTGCCTTAGCTACCTGAGAAAACATGCGAGTAAAAGGTCAACACAAAGGTTGGTGAGAGCACAGGTTTGTAATCAGCAGTAAACATCAAAATGTTTAAAGAAAATGTTGCAGGTCTACTTTTCAATACAATGCAATATCAATTGATAGCTAGTCAATATGTTTTATATCATATGCGGGTTCGCAACCGAAGCTAACATGCTGCCTCCCGCCATATCCATCCAAGATATGGCAAATGTTGTTTGGTCAATTATGCACTATTCCGACCTCCAGTCGGGGTGGCCTTACGGCTCGCAACAGTGGGGCTTGTCAGGCCCAAATAGTACTATTCAGAATTACCACGCTAAGCGCAACGCGCTATTAACGGTTCGAGGTGTGTTTCATGAGGACTTATCAGTTTTGTGGATGAATGCCACACATATGCATATACAATATTAGCATGTACAAGAGTAACCAAAAGTGTGAGTTGTTCAAAAGTAGTTTGTATGCAATGTTTTCTCCCCCAAAGGTAGAAAATAGAAAAAGGGGCCGTGAACTCACCTGTTACAGCAGTCCCGGTGTGTTTGTGTGTTCGCGTCTGCGAAAGCTAGCAATCCTGCTAGTAGGCACCTGTAACCGTATAGGTGTGAGTATGTGTTTTGTGGTGTGTTGTATCCCATACAACTCCAAGTGTCGGTGTGCTCAACCGAGTGTGTGTGTGTTAACTAGTGGGACTCGACGAATCGTTGGTGACACGATTGTTGTGTTTATGTGCCTTGATGGACATAAGACACCATAATGCATCCTGTGACTCCAATCGCACAAGTTACCATTTTTAGAAAGTTTCCAATTTAGGAAAGTATGGTTATGAAATCCCATTTCTTAAAGTTAACACTCCCAACGTGTTTGTAAAATACGTTTATACCCTTGAAACATGCCGTTTGCGCATAAATCACCGTTTATGCCGTTTTGCCCAAATAAAGTTTCCTTATTTGAAAAGTATTCGTTTTAAAACTCGTTTTCACAAAACGAAGTTTCTAAATATGTTAAAAATCATTTCTAAACATATTTCAAAGATCAAAGTTCATCAAAACACTTTAAAACATCAAAAGCCCTCTTTTGATTTTTAAAAAGTTTCCATAAATAGTAAGCTTATACAAAATCATGTTTTTGACAAAATCAAATATCCCAATGTGTTTCTAAACACTCCAATACACATATAACAACATCTAGACATGTCTAACATGTCTAGATCATCACAAATCCAAGACTTGCAACATAAAAGTTTCCTTTTATGGCAAGTGTACCAAAATATCATCAAATCAACCAATAACTAAACCAAACTCAAATCTAACATCAATAAACACTAAAATCAGTAAATCTACAACAATAACACATCAAATCACCAACAAATTTGAGCACAATAACCGTAAGGAGTTGCATGTGGGTTTTTAGCCCATGCATGTGCGATCTATCAATAAACAACCATAGGAAACTACCTTAGAATGCATGGTCCAGTGAAAATAGTGGCTGGTGATGAAGCTTTAATGGTTGATAGTCGTTCTTAGCTTCTTTGCTCCTTTTCCAAGCTCCAAGCACTCCAAATCACCAAGAAGAATGAGAGAATGGTTTAGGATTTGCTCACCAGGGGTTAAGGTGAGTTTAGCAGAGAGGTTGGTCGAGATATGGTGTACAAATTCGGAAAAGAACAAGAGAAAACCGATTGAAAGAGTGTGGGGGTTGAATTTATAAAATTTTTGATCTGCATGGCCTTCGCGTACCGCGAAGGCCGATCAAAGTTTATCATCGCGTATCGCGATTGGATTCGGGAGTCTCGACTCCCGGTTTGCGCCGCGTACCGCGAAGCCTTTCGCCAAGCGCTCTCCACGTACCGCGACGGGTCTATTTTCCCTGTTTTTCGATTTCGATGATACGATTTCGTTTGTACTTGATCCCTAACGTAAATCCAAAGCATCTAATTCTCGTTTAGCACATAATCATATAATAGCACATAAGTTTGATCACCAACGTTCGTGAGACTCGTGTGTGTTTCGATAATTCCTCGAATTATCGGTGATCGTTTGTGTTTGTGTTTTACGAAATATTTGCACGCTTGATTAATCCTAATCAACGTGTGATGCACAATTCAATAATTCCCCGAATTATTGTTTTGTGTTAGTGTTGTGTTTGCCACACTTGATTTCCAAAACTAATGTGCAATGTACGATTCGATAGTTCCTCGAACTATTGTTTCGTAGTTGTTTGTGTTCAACTCATCCAATTAAACATAATTAAATGAAATGCAACAAGTATGAATGTGAAATGTAAAGAATGTAAGAGTCGCAATTTACCTGAAATTGCCGGGTGTCACATCATCCCCTTGTTGAAAGAAATTTCATCTCGAAATTTGATTGTTGTTGATAGTGTTTGAGTAGCAAGAGTGTTTGAGAAACAAAAATTTTCTGGTTGTCACATATTTGATTTTACTTTGTATCTTATGCTTCTGCAAATGATATATAATACTCATTTTCGAGGGTGTACTGTGATAACACGCCGCAACGCGCAGGGCGAATAATACTAGTTATTATAAAAAAGCACGAAAATAAGATTGAGAAAATTAAAGAGCATGTGGTAGGAAATCCATAACTTCAAAAGACTATTTAATTGGCTCAACTTAAAACATTTTGCTCTTGTGGAGACTCAAACTAAAAACTCTTTATTAGAGAAGCCAAACATATACCATTAGACTAGAAGGGGCGGTTAACGTACAAAAGAAGAAAAACCGTGTGAAGCCTAAGAAAGAACTAGAACATGCCATGTGCCAACTAAGTAAAGGTATTATTGCACATCTAAAATTACGGACTGCACTATATAAAATTACAAACTGTCATATGACACATCACATACCGTAATTTAATACACGTAATTAAAGACTAAGTGTATAATCACAGACCAAATGATAACAGACCGTGTTATATAAAAAATCACGAATTATAAATTTACAAGCATATTCAAGGAGTATATGCATAATCGCAGACTAATAATCACGTATCAGGCTTAAAAATCACCGACCACGTAAGAATTTGAAAAAGAACTATAGCAATGTCATACTCAAATTAAGACAATAAAATTTTTAGTTTTATGGTGTCATTTAAAAAAAATGATTAGTTAAACATTTAAAAGATAATCGATTTTTAAAAAATGATGAAATTTGATTTACCCACAAATAAGTCAACAAATGTAGGATATTGATTTCTTTTTTACCCTTTTAGTTTTAATTCACACAAGTTTTTAGTGAAAAGTGAGGACTGTAACATTCTAGGCAAATCCCACATCGGCCGTAAACAGGAGAGATCCCTGGCTCATAAGTAACAATCAGTCTTTTACATCATCAACGCGTTTTCGGCTTAGCTGGCTGTGGAGCACATGAAAACTCCACAATTAAGCGCGCTCGGGTTGCAGCAATCCATGGATGGGTGATCTCCCTGGGAAGTTTTCACTCGGGCAGCGGAAGGCAAAACCGTGAGCTCCGAGTAGGCAAAGCGGACAACATTGGTGCTAGATGGGGGCGGATGTTACAAGAACCATAACTTCTTAACAATTGATTAATTTGATCAAGGATCAAAAAACCTTTCTATCCTTCTTACGCTAAAAAATCCTTTGTACTTGATCCTTCTTCTAGATTAGAAATCCTAGATAAATGATTTCAAAGGTCTGGCACGCTTATATGTTTCAACACCATAACAGTATGCTAAGGCTAGAAGCATATATATATATATATATATATATATATATATATATATATATATATATATATATATATATATATATATATATATATATATATATATGAAGGGTGCCAACAAGTTAATCATATCATCTATACATTGTAATCTGGTTAAATCAACCACAGCATGCACATACGTTGCTTTTACTAATACATATTTTTATATATTTTTAACAACAAAAATATTACAAAAAGATAGTTTTATTAATATACTAATATACGAATAAATTAACCATTTATAAATGACTTCAAAAGTCTCGCATGCTTATAGGTTTTAACATCATAGGGGTGTTCACTATTCGAATTGAATTACAGTATAAAGGTGTTCACTTTTTGAATTAAATTTGAAAAACTTGAAATTTTATTCGATTTTCACTTGACAATTTTCAATTCAAAATTTGGTTCGGATTTTCACATTCAAATTCAATTCGATTCGAAACCTGATATTGAATTTCGAATCGAATTCAAAATTTGTGTTTTTCAATTCGATTTTCAAATTACAGCATAATTGTACTTTATATCTTTATAACATAAACTAATTAAAAAATTGTATATTAAACAAGTTGACTTAAACAAACATTAAATAGTTAAAAATTAAAGTAAAATAAAAAAACATATTGAATTGAAATATAATAGAACTAGAGAATATAGGGAGTGGTTCCCATAAAAAGAGGATTTTCCCTAAGAAGCCTAAAAAGTGTTAATAGCCCTTGATTTTAAGATCAATGGATATAATTACTTGTAATCTAAAAACTAGAAATAAGGGCAAAATTGTCTTTTGCATATCTGTTTTAACCTAGGTCAAAATTCATTCCCCATTTTTCACGACATCATCTCCAAAATTACACGTTCATCGGACGAACGGTTCTTCCGAAATTCAAACGAATTTCCCACCGAATTACACGATTTCTTCAACAAAATTGTGAACAAGCGTGCGGATTCCAAAATTTTCACACGATTTTGATACACCGATCGTTTCCTGACTTCCGACCGTAAGTTCTCTAATTTTTGAATATGAACGTCTCTGTATCATTGAAATTCACTTGAATGTGATATATAAAGTGCTAATTTATGATTTGTATAGGAAAATTTTGAAAAGATATGGATACGAAATCATCCAAGCGTGAGTTATTCAATTCCATTTCAAGTTGTGCTGTTAGTTCTTTAATGTATGTTGTAAGTGCCCTAATTTTTTTATAATTTTAGGTAAAACAAGACTTGATAGATCAAGAAAACGAGATACTTTGATGAACTTGAAGAACAATGGTATTGTTCCTGTTCTTTATTCAATAATGTACCTTTTTTCATAATTTGCATAATTGTACTGGTTTTAGTGTTCTATTTAATGGTTATACTCGTTATAGTTGTGTTTAGTGCAATGCTTTGTACTGGTTACTAGTTAGTGTTGGTTTATTTGCACTGGTTTTTACTTAATGTGTTGGTTTTTGTCTTAATTAATGGTTATGTATTGGTTTAATACAGGTTATACTGGTTAGTGCTGGTTTGTTTGTACTGCTTTGTACTGGTTTTTTTTCTAATCAATGGTTTAATACAGGTTGTACTGGTTGTAGTATTGGTTCGTTATATTGTTTATGCTTAGTGTTGGTTTGTTTGTACTGGTTTTTGTTCTAATTAATGGTTATCTATTGGTTTAATACAGGTTGCACTGGCTATAGTACTTGTTACATTGCTATGTGTTTAGTGCAATGCTTTATACTGGTTTTTGTTCTAATTAATGGTTATCTATTAGTTTAATACATGTTGTACTGGTTATAGTACTTGTTATATTGCTATGTGTTTAGTGCAATGCTTTGTATTGGTTTTTGTTCAAATTAATGGTTATCTATTGTTTTAATACAGGTTGTACTGGTTATAGTACTTGTTATATTGCTATGTGTTTAGTGCAATGCTATGTAATGGTTTTTGTTCTAATTAATGGTTATCTATTGGTTTAATACAAGTTGTACTTGTCATAGTACTTGTTATATTGCTATGCTTTATACTAGTTACTGGTTGTATGATTATGGATTGTATTGTAATGGTTATAGTATTGGTTCGTTATATTGTTTATGCTTAATGTTGGTTTGTTTGTACTTGTTTTTGTTCTAAATTGTACTGGTTTGTAATGGTTGAACACAGGTTGTACTTCTTATACTGCTTATGTTTTCTACTGATTGTATTGGTTTGTTATGGATTGCACTGGTTTCAGTTCTTAGATTTTTGTACTGATTTGAACTGGTTTATACTTGTTGTACTGGTTGTATTAGATTGCACTTCTAATGGTTGTACTGCTTAGTATTTGTTAGTATTGTTTTGTTCTGGATTGTGCTGATTATACTTTACATTTTATTAACAAAAAATATACAAGCCGTTGATGATGATGATTTCCAATCACCACCACCACCACCACCGAAAAGTACTCCTAAGACAGGGACTTCCAAGTCTAAATTTGTGGAGTTTGACAATACAAAAAGACTTAGAGTACGAAATCCTCCAAAAAGTCTGTGCGAATTCCTTGACATACTCACAGATGAACGAAAATCTGCTGTAGATGATATAGGATTTTCCAGTATAAAAGATTTTAAGATAAAAGCTATACCAAGCTGTCTAGCATATTGGCTGCTATACAATTATGACCCAGCCTCTAATATGCTGAATTTGGGATCACAAAGAATCAAGATAACACCAGGCTTGGTCTGCCAAACACTTGGTATTCCAATGGGAAAACTACAACTAGAAGAGAAGAAAAAGCCTTCATTATCAGATCCTGTTGTGGCAGAGTTCCGACAACAATTTAAAGAGATAAATGGTATACCTACTGTCAAAACCATTACATATTTAGTTAACTGTTCTGGTGATTCAGGAAGGCTATTCAAAATCAACTTCCTTGTAGTGTTCAATACCATAATGGCTCAAATGAGCCAAGGGTCAACAGCCAACATGTCTTTCCTTACATCATTGAAACAAGGAGCAGATTTCAAATCTTTTGATTGGTGTTCTTATATAATAACATGCTTGAATAGAACAAAAGATAAATGGAATAGAAAACAGCACTACAATGGGCCTGCTACATTTCTTACGGTATGTCAAAATTGTTTACTAAATGTTACTATATATGTACTGTATTTTTAATGTATGTACTGACATTTTGTAAATGTTCAATAGTTGTTATATGCTCATCACATGAATGAAAGAAGCCATCCTTCAAAGAAAAGGATTCCAGAAATTTCTTACACCACCTTCGACAGCCTTATGAAGCTTGAAAAAACAATTGGCTGCGAAGACAATAAAATGGAAAAACAAGTCTCCAATCAGCGAGAGCCAAATAAGAAAACAACCAAAAGAAAAATTAGAGAAGAGTTTGAAGAAAGGATGAATTTGCAAAAAAGTAAAGAAGAAAAGTGAAGTTCAAGAAGAAAAGCCAAAAAAATAAAAACTGGTGAAGCATCCAGTAACCATGAGGTTTCTCAAGAACCAACTAATATTCTTCCAAGTGATGATAACTGGGAGAAACAATCTTTCTTTAAAGAGACAAATGATTCAGTTGAAGGACTCTCTGCCTTTGCAAGTCTTCAATTAATTAGTGAGTCAGAATAGCCAACAAATGTACAGGTAAGATTTAGTATATCATTAGTTTTGTACTGGTTTGGATATGTTAATGTATTTGCTGGTATTGTTTTGTACTGGTTTGTATTGGTTAATACACCTGTTGCAGTGCTTATGTACTTGTTATATTGTTTGTGTTTAGTTAGCGCTTATATATTCGTTTTAACACATGTTGCACTGGTTAGAGTATTGCTTATGTTTTGTGATGTACTGTTTTGCAATGCTTTGTTACTGGTTACTGATTGTATTGTTTATTGTTAGTGCTGGTTGTATTGGTTTGTTATAGATTGCATAATTGGTTTGGTTAGTTACTATTGGTTTGTACAGGTTGTACTGCTTTGTACTAGTTGTGTATGTTTATGTATTTGTTTGTACTGGTTTGTACTCATTATTGGTTGTGCTTTATTTTTATATCAGGAGTGGGTAAAACTTATAAGAAGAAAAACATTTGAGCTGGATGAGTTTGTTAGAGAGGTAGAAGTGCAAATCAAAGAATGTGTAAAGACTTGCAAAGGTAGTGATGAAATCTTGGAACCAATAAATGAGTGGAAATCAAGATTCTCAAAGTACAAAAAACAAGACCAAAACCAATCAAGTAATGAAGCTGAAGGTGATTCATTAGAAGGTGTGAAAAAGGAAGAAGATAAGAGAGTTGTCTTGGATTCACAAATAAGTGAAACAATAGTCCAAGAAATGGTTAAAATTGCAAAAAAAGTTGAGCAAGGGCATTTGATAAGGAAGAAGTGGATGCAATAAATGAAGGTAAAATACATTTTATTTGTACTGATTTAATTTTGATATATGTATATTCTAGTTTAAACATTATTTGTTTCATTTTTATTTGTATTGTACTGGTTTGCATTTGTTTGTACTGTTATGCTGGTTGTGCTGGTAATGTCGTACTGGTTGTACTGGTTGTATATGTTTAGGTGCTGTTTTGTATTTGTATTGTTTAATAATACATAGTTAGTATTGGTTGTATTGAATTTGTACAGGTGGGTTGTATTTGTTTGTACTGGTCATGTTATACTGCTTGTATATGTTTAGATATTGCTTTGTATTTGTATTTGTTAATACACAGTTAGTATTAGTTTGAACTATTATGCTGGTTTTTACTAGTCATGTTTTGCTGGTTGTACTGATTGCATATGTTTAGGTGCTGTTTTGTATTGTATTTGTACTTGTATTGTACTGGTTGCATATGTATAGTGTTGCTTTGTACTGGTTAGTCGTATGATGTTTATAAATTTACTAGTTAGTTTATGATGTTTATAACTCATTAACTATGTATATATGTATTGTATTCAGATATCTTGTGCAGTCAGAAAAGTGAAGATGATGCTTTAGATCTTAATCAAGACGAGGAAAATGTTGAAAATGTTTTAAAAAATGTTTCGTTCCTTCAACCTAACGAGTCTCAAATTCAAACACCAATTGATGAAACTAAAGCTGAGAAGACTGAACAGGAGAATGAAGGTGAAGATAGTGTTGTTTTTTTAAAAAAGGTCAAGTCCAAAAATTTAATGGTTTACAAAAAACATAAAACAAAGCTGGCGGAAGCCCTACGTTCTCCCTATAGACAACACATTATTCAAATATGTTGTAAAAGGGAGTTGATTGAAGAACTTGTTGCGGATTGGATATTTTCTGCAAATGGTGGAATATGGTAATTTTTTAAAATTTTGTATGTATAAATATAAAATTTGTTAACAAAGTAGAATAATTTTTTTATAACAATAACACAGGGACATTCTTTTTGAGAATGCATTTGTGGACAAAGCTCCAAGAATATGCATGGAATCTTTTTATCCAAACGAATACCTACATATAGGTGTATTGTCTTGTTGGGCGACAATTCTTAACAATGAAGAGCAATACAGAAGCAACATGTCACCCACAAGGCTTATTTGTCCTTGTAATATGATGGTATAAGCATTTAATACATAACATCTTTGTAAATACATCACATATTCAAGTTTTTTACATAAAGCATTTTGTTTTGCAGGGAGAGAATAACTTCAAAAGATGGATGAAGAAAACTGAAATGTTAGAACATTTTGAAACAAACGTCAATGTAGCACTACTCGGTTCACAATTCAATTCCATCAACCAAATAAACTTGTTGATTATACCTGTACTCCAAATCAACCACTTCTATCTTGTTTGCTTCAATTTAAAAAATCCAGCTATTGAGATTATTGACAACATTAGAGGAAGATTGCATGCAAAATGTGCTGCCAATGTTAGAAAAGTGGTAAACATGTTATCTATTTTTTATTACAGCACATATTATTATGTTTGCATTACTTATGCTTATATTGTACTGAGTTGCATATGTTTAGGTACTTAGGTATGTATTTGAAGTTATTCTTATATTTGTTTGTACTTATTGTACTGGTTATAGTGTATTTGTTATCTTGTACTGGTTTGTAGTGGTTTAAAGTGGTTTGTAGTGTTCTAGTTATGCTTACATTTGTTTGTACTTATTGTACTGGTTATATTGTATTTGTTATCTTGTACTGGTTTGTACTAGTTATGTTCATATTGTACTGGTTTGTACTGGTTTGCATATGTTTAGTTTTGCTTATATTTATTTGTACTTATTGTACTGCTTTGTATTGGTTTGTATTGGTTTGTACTGGTTGTATTGTTTTTGTTATTTTGTATTGATTTGTACTGGTTTGCATATGTTTGACTAATTTGGAATGTGATGATTTCAGCAAAAGATAGTATCATTGTACTTAGAGAAAGAGTCACCTGCATTGCATAAAAAGATTGTGAATTTGAAACCTAAAAAGTTGGAGATGCCTTGGCAAACTGAAAAAAATTTTGTTGATTGTGGGATTTTTGCAATGAGGCACATGAAGACCTATATGGATAAAGAAATGAAAGAATGGAAAGAAGATTGTGGGATTTTGGAGGAGAGTTCAGGGAAACAACATAATCAGTTGCTTGACCTTAGATACAAGTATTTGCCAAAAATATTGTTATTAGATATCAATATACTTCATGATGAAGTAACAAAAGAAGTCAAAAAGTTTGAAGAATTGGATGAAGAAGTAAAGAAGCAAATGAGAAGAAATGCGCGTAACATAATTCAAAAAAGAAAAACGCAAGATTAGAATTGGGTTGTATTTGTTTGTACACAATTAGTAGTCAGTTGGATTAGTTAGTACTGGTTGTATAATGTTTTGAACAGGTTGTATTACTTTTTATTGCTTATATTATATTATTTTTCTTGTGCTGGTTTATATTGGTTTTGTACTGGTTTGTACACTTTTTATATTCGTTTGAATTGGTTTTTACAGGTTGTACTTGAATGAACACAGGTCATGGTTTTTATTGGTTTGTACAGGTTGTATTGGGTTTTAGTGGTTTGTAAACAGTTTATATTCGTTTGTATATGTTTGTATTGGATTGAACTAGGTTGTACTTGTTTGTACACAATTGAATTAGCTTTGTACACATGTAGTTTTGCTTGTGCTGGTTTGTATTGGTTGTGTAATGGTTTGTAAACTTTTTATAATGGTTTGAATTGGTTTGTACAGGTTGTACTAGAATGAACACATGTCATGGTTTTTTTTCAAGTTAATGTGTATTGTGTTGTACTGGTTTGTGCATAGTACGGGTTTGTATTGTTTTATACTGGTTTGTATTGGGTTGTATTGAATTATGTTTGTATTGTTTTGTATTGATCACAGTTAGTATTGGTTTGTACAGGTGGTATTGATTTGTAATGGTTTGTACTGCTTTGAAATGGTTTGTACTGGTTTGTCTTGGATTGAATTATTTTATATTGGTTTCTACACAGTTAGTATTGTTTTGTACTGGTTTATATGCAGTATTGATGTCTATTACAGTATAATATATATAAGAAATGTAGAATAACAATATTGTTATTTATTACATTATTCAAAGTAAAAAGGAAAAAAAAACCATGAAAAAGTATTCAATTAACTTCTATGGCATTTGTATTTGTCAATTATCAGCATCTTCTCTTATACCAGCTTGATTATCAGAATCAACACCATCTTTTTCGAACTTGCAGCTTCGTTGATTATGCCCACTCTTTTCACATATAAGACAACACCTTTGTTTCTTCCCCACAGATTTCGATGAAGAAGATATCTCAAGAAACGACTTATAGCGTTTATGACTACCAGAGCCTTTGTTTCTTATTCCAATTGGTCTATGAATAGTAACAGAAGATGGTTGATCACATCCAACAGTATTTTGAAATCTATCATTCTTATTTACTGGTTCCATAGAAATAGGTGCCTCATCCACTTTTGCCATAAGTTTTTTTATTTCATCTCTGTAAATTGTTAAATGGTTGACGTCTTTGACAAGTCGGTTGATAATATAATCATTCGAGTACGTAATATCACGCACGATCTTGTCAACAAACTCAGAATTGTCAGCACAAACATCCGGAACATTGGCATTACGAGCTGATTTTTTCGGTACAACATCTTTTGTCCATCTTTTCATAACATATCTTTGAGGGAAGTCTTTTACACCACAAGATCGTAAAACATGAAAAATATGCTGACATAGCAAACCGTACTGCTCGTATTCGTTGCAGCTACATTTAATGGTTATATCTTCTTACCTAAATATAACATGTAATTGATAAAATTGAAATGAGAAAAACATCACAAAGTAATATGAAACAGTACAACGACAAAAAACAGTACAATAGATATGAAAACAATATAAATAAATAGAACTTAACCATTATAACAAAGTAATATGAAATAGTACAATGACAAAAAACAGTACAATATATATATATATATATGAAAACATGTACCTTGTACGTGTCACTCACTTCAACATCTAAGTCCTTTATAGAGAACTGGACAGAATCATCAACTGTTTCGTACCACTTACATATACTATCATGGATTGAAGCTATGATTTCATCTTGAACATCATAAATAATCTCTCTTGTATAAATCAGATCAGCTTGATGCTCCAACTCGTAATTTGTTTTCATGTCAGGTGTCGTGTACCTTGTATTGTGATCATTTTTTCTGTGAGTAAACCTTTGACCTTCAATACAAGTTTCAAAATGATAAATAAATTCAACCAAAGACAACTCTGTGTTGCTGGCTTGACCAAAAAAATGGTTTTCACACTCAGAGCGAGAAGTAGTGCGCATAAGGCCAGACATAGGTTCGTTGCGGTAGTATGCACGTATCCAATCATATCTCAATTCATACATATCATCCAACCATTTGTTTTTAGTTATATTAAAGTTCATTATTATGTTTGCCCAACGTTCCTTAAATTCATTAGGTTCAATGGAATCAGTCCATACGATATCACATATACTACGTTTAAACAACTCATCTTGTGATAACTTGACGCCAACCTGTTAGAAAGAATCATAAGCTTGTAAGATCAAATTAAAGCAAAATATTACAAAGAAAACAATACATTACATAATGAATTCAGCACATATTATGTAATGAATGCAGTACATTATTAAATATAGTACTTGTTTGGATGTAATCGTTTGTACTGTGAAATACATATATTGTATATGTATATCAGTACAATATATGTAAAAACAGTACAATATGCAAACATTTAGTATAAAATGTGTATACCTAATCCAGCACAAAGAAATAATTAACCATTAAAAAAGCACCTTAGCAGCAACTTTTGTCATAATGTGCCACATGCACAACCGATGTCTACTATTTGGTAAAACGTGTTTAAAAGCTATCTTCATTGCAGGGTCCTGATCAGTAACGACGACTTTGGGTGCAATACCAAAAGATTTCAAAAAACTTTGAAGTAGCCATTTATATGAATCTGCATTCTCTGAAGATAACAATGCAGCAGCAAACGTAATATTGTGATGATGATTATCAATGCCAGTGAAGGGAACAAATACCAAATCATACCTAAAATAAACAAAAATAAATAAATAAATAAAATAACACTTTAAATTTGACAAAACAGCACACATAAAATGAGTTGTATTTTACACAAAAAATGAGTTTTATTTTACCTGTTAGTACGAAATGTAGCGTCAAATGAAACAACATCTCAAAACGCTAGATAATCTCGCTTCATATCCTCATCGGCCCAAAATAAATCACCAAGTGACTCATTCTCTCCATTAAAATACTCACAATTAAAATCCGGAAGAAACTCCTTCTTCTTTAGAAGACGACGTACAACCATTTTAATATCAAACACACCAATAAACAAATTAATATCTCTCCTAAAATTTTTGCATTCAACAGCCGTTGCTCCAACATTTTCAAAACCACCACATTACTCTCATGATATTAAAGGTCTTGACTGGACCAATGTTGACTTTAGAAAAATCAGAAATTAGTTGTTGTTGAGTGTGTGTCAAAGATCTGGCAGCACATAGCAAATGATAATCCTCTTCATCAACAAATTTATGATTATGCTCCTCTATGAAAAGGTATATCCTATATCTCTTATACTCAGTTATCCCTAAACGAATTTGAGCATTGCAAAATGTTCGTTTAGATGGTCTACACCTTCTGTCTTTAGACTTTTTATTACCACCGACAGAGTCAACAATTGTATCAATGTGATTGTATGTCTTATGACCTTCTTTCTCACAAACAAAATACTTTATTTTTATAAGACCTTTTGTTTCATATTGAGTATGTTTGCATGCCTCAAAACCTGATAAATTAGCATAGTTCTTGTAGTAATCAAATGCTTCATCAATGAAGAAAAAATCATACCAACAACTGGTTTAGATTCTTGAGGAACATCAGGTACATAGTACTTCTTACCAGAATCAGGACATATACGCACACCTAAAACACAATATGTTCATTAATATAACCAGCAGAAAAAGGTAAATCAGTACAAATTGAAAACGAGTACAATATGAAAACCAGTACATTATCCAAGCAACACAACACAATTTTAAAACCAGTTCATATATTACAATATGAAAACTAATACAAAACAATTATAGACATGTATTGAACATATAAAATTCATTTTTACCATGGTTTATACAAACAGTACAATAACTATACATCTACATATACCTAAAACAGTACACTTCAAATGTATACAAAAGAAACCAATACTCATACAACACAATATATAAGCCTACACATGCATTTAAATACCAGTACATATACTTAGATGCTCTATAAATTCAGATCATGACTGAAATACAATATATTAAGGTAAATTGGAAAATATGAACATGAATGTAGCACAGATGAGGAAGTCGAATATAGGTTCAGTAAATCCAATAAAAACACAATTAAGATATATACCTGAGTTGATTGCATTAGTAGGCATTATCAATATGCTGAAAGATGAGAAGGTATGAGTATATTTCAATTTTTGAAAAAATCGTGAAAATTCTGATAAAATTGCAGGTTCATCAATTGAAGAATCGTATATGTAAAGGATCAATTGAAGAAGAATCGTATCTGATAATGCAATTGAAGATTGAAAACATATCAGATTTGATCATCACTTTAAGAATCAATTGAAGAGGAATCGTGAGTAGCTATATACACATGAAATTGGAATGCAATTGATCCTCACTTTACGAAATTGAACATGAAACCTAACGAAATTGATCCTCATGATACGAAATTGAAGAAATCATGATACGAAATTGAAGAAATAGTGATTGTGACAATAAATATTACAAGACTCGTAACTTTGTTACAAACTAAAGGCCTGTCTTGCGTATTTTTGTTAATTTTATCTTTTTTTTATTTATTTTTATTAGGCTATTTTAACATTTGGATGAATCAATTTTCAAACAATCTATGAAAAAATTAACATAAACATGTAAACGCTAACTCAATAATAAAAACAAAATTTAATAAAATAAATTAAAAAAATAACACTTACTCACAACCGTTTCACAATAGGGAACATGCTCAGGAAAATTAAGTATATTGTTTGCATTTATATATAATGATATTTCTGGACAAAACATGTGGTTTGACCATAAAAGTTATCTCACTTCATTTCATGTCAATCGAAAACATCTTTTCATGTCAATCGAACATTAAGCAACCTTATTTGCAAAAGTCTTTCTATTTATTTAGGGTGATAAATGATTTGAAACTCTAACCTCAGAAACTTTGTGGGATACATGAAAATGACACAAGAAAGAAACATGCATGTAATTTTGAGTAGACAATAGAAAGCGAGAGTTTTCTTCTATTTAATAGGCAAGAAAAGAAAAAAAGAGTTAGTTATTTACACAGCTAACTTTATTTTTTTTAACACCTCACTGACCTTATACGCATCGTATAGGTTTATACGAAACGAATAACCCATTGACACCCATTGATTCAATAATGATTGGTCTCGTATACGCTTCGTACATGACATGTACGCCCCATATACACCTATATAAGACGTATATGAATCCAATCATTGACACTGAAAGTTTCGACAAACAACGATTGCCCTTTTATATGTCTCAAATGGGCATATACGAGACGTATAGATGGTGTGGAGGACGTGAGATGGGTGTGAGAATAACACCCAAAAAAAATAAGATTAAGAAAACAATATCAAATAACATGTGTAATCCTACATTATTATTATTATTTATTAGTGTAGATAATTAGTTTGATTTTTGATAATTTTTTTGGGTCTTTTTTTTTGGTTTCTTTATTTTCTTTCTAACTGTTAGCTTTCCTTTATGTTTGTTTCTTTTCTTGGAACTTTTCTTAAAATTTCAAGACAGTTTTGAAGGAAAAATAAATTATATTATATATATATATATATATAGGGAGAAAATGTTAACACATGTTTATTGCGTTAACCGAATAACTATGTCTTATTACTTTGGGGCCCACACTAAAGTAAATATAAATGTGTATGTTTTTTTTAATTAATGTAGGGCCCACTTACATTAATAAAAAATGAGAAAAAACCTACACTTTTAAATTTACTTTAATGTGGCCTCCAAAGTAATAAGATGTGGTTATTCGGTTATCGCAATAAGGAAGGGTTAACATTTGAACATTCCCCTATATATATATATATATATATATATATATATATATATATAGGGTGTGGAATTTTTAATAACCCACTAAATATGTACTAACCCAAATAACTTTGGCAAGATGAAGCCGAATCTTGGATTTTTTTTTTGAACATCATTATAACACATTTTGAACACCATGTTCTTTTATGAGTTTGTGGAAATTCATTACCGTTTAAAAAATATCCTCATTGTAAGTTGAGTGCTACAGTATTATAAGTTTTAAATATTTACTAACTTACAGTACTGTAAGATTTTGAACGGTGATTAATTAGCCCAAACTCATAAAAGAACATGGGGTTCAAAATGTGTTATAATGATGTTTAAAACAAAAAATCCAAGATTCGGGTTCATCTTGCCAAAGTTATTTGGGTTAGTACACATTTAGTGGGTTATATTTTTAACCTTCCCCTATATATATATATATATATATATATATATTATGTTCGTATATTAATGATCTAATGATATATTATACCAACTAGTTGAAATTCCCTGGCGCGTAGTTTTGTTAAAGCCCTAATATTCAAAACACACTCTGTGATTGCAGCGGAGGCTCCACCCAACCCTACTGACATGCCAAGTTGGTTGGAATCGAAGACTCATCAACTAACCGTTACATAGAAAAACCGGACAAGAAGCTTTAATCTTGCCGCATAAAACCCTTTTGGCTCGGACATAAAGCCGGGAAACCAATAACATAATTAATCAAAACTACAAATATAACATAAAACTAAGACTTTAGAAAAGAGCATGTAAAACTAAATAATAACACAAAATTAATAAAATTTAGACCGAAACAACGGGAAACCAATAACATAATGTTAGTAAAATAAAATGAAAGAGAGGCGTAAGGTGGTTTGATTGTTTTAAGCATGAGACGTATTTGAACTTTGTAGATGCTTTAGAAGTTGATTTTGTTTTTCATTGTTATATTTGCTTCTGGATTACATTGTTGATAAATAATAATTTTAAATTGATAAATAATGATTAAACCTAAGTTTTATTTGTTAGTTTTTTATAAGATGCCTTGCTTAGAATAAATAATTTTAAAACATATCTGTACATGTAATGGAGAGTTTCTAATCTAATATAATAATGAATTAACTGAAAATGATGAGAAAAAATCTCATTTTTTCCTAAGCTTTAATCTTTCATAGCGGAGGTCAAGGATTCGAATCAAGTTGTGGGTAAATTTAAAGGACATCAAGTGAAAAGTTAACTTGGGTTTATCTCAGGTTTGATCCCAATAAGAGGCGAGGATTTACCTATTATATGGGTTTGACTTGGATCTATGAAACGTAAGTCTTACCTCTGTCCGATATGCGCTACATAAGAACATGTCCATCAAAAAAAGAAATATCTCATTTTGACTAACTATTCATTTTAATTATTGAATTAATTATATTTCTAATAAAAATCTGCAGGTATGTAGAAAGTCTTTAAAGCTTTAACAATTTCTAATTTTAGAGCATCATCATCGTTCATATTTCAATTAATTTCAGCTAATGTGGGACTATTCACTTGAAAGAGATATTGCATCTTACAAAGAAGGTCTTAGATTCAAATCTAGGCAAGATGATATTATTTAGAAGTAAAGTAGGAGTGAGTTATTGTTGTTGTTAACACAAATTAATTTCATTTACTTTTTATTTAATTTCTTTGATCAATTTGTTATGCACAAAACTGTACCACATCATACTCGTGCACCTTTGCAACTTTGCGAATCTTCACCATGCCACCAGCCTCCGTCATGTTGCTTGTCACACCCCGACTAACGGCGGAATATGTCGGGGCATGAGTTTGACTGTTCATTAGCTCATTGTGCTATTATAGCGTTTTAATATTTAATGCATCATTATTACAAATTAAATACAACATTCATTAAATAATAAACAAACATTACACAACTTGAATCAATGTATTACGATTGAAAAGTCTATACATTTGTTTCATTGTTTAAACTAGGTCACTAGCCTATCTTATGTCCTCATCATCCTTCCTTATCCTATTGCACATGTAAAATAAGAGTTTGTCAACTACTTGTATAGTTGGTGAGTTCACACACTAAGTTTAAATAATATGTATAAAAGGATGCAAACTATAGCCTAACTAGAATATGTAACATAAGCATAGCATGAATACAAGTTTGAATAAATAGAATGAATGAATAACAATATCTTTTGTCTAAACAAGTATCCATACAAACTGTTAACTCAAGTATGGTAATACTATAAATTAATATATTTGTATTTTAACAAGTTTGCTACGTGTACTTTTCACCTTTTTTCACACAATGACAAAAGTCATTGCGAAGATGGTATCTTACATATCTTAGGCTACTCTGTACTAGCTTGCTTGACTGTCAACACACATAGAATCAACACATTGTATAAACTTAGCATCTAACACATAAAGCTAAGTAGGTCTAAGTCTTGCATCATAAATTGAATGAATAATAGAATGAATAAAGTTTTGAATAAGACATGTGTAACATCCCAAAAACAAGAATGTAAAAGGGAGTGTGAAGAAAACTCACAGTTTACTAGTTATCCAAGAATATCGTTGTTAGTGTTTATGGAGTAGAGAAATCACACTTCACCCTATTGTTTGTATGAATACAAAGATAGATTTAGTATTTCCAAATTAACACACTTGAACGGTTTGTTTATCTTACGCTTTATGTATTGACAAACTCAAGATTATTAATATGATAATGTTAGATATAAAATAACAAACGAATTTCGTAATACATTTTCTAATAATAATTTAGAAAATATTTATTTAAATAACTTAGATGAATTTTGTAAATATAAGTTTTGTATTTAGAATAATACTTAAGGATATTATGTTTAAATAATTTTTAAATCAAATATTATTGTAAATACTATAAAATAATTCAATGAGATATTAACTTTATAACATTTTTTATAAGATTGAAAAAAAATTGATATATAATTTTTTGATAATTTGTCACGAATATAATTAACACTAACACACGAGTAAAGATAATAAACTAATGGTTGTGATGCGAGGTTATACCTTCCGAGTTCGTTCGCAGGCGTGAACCATTCGAGAACGAAAGCTATGAAACCCGAATACATTGTTGTATTCGTTTTTACATCACGAGTTTTTCTAAGGATTTGGATCATACGTACAACCTTGATTTCTTTGCTAAATAACGAACAATTATGTGTTATAAAGCTACTGTTCAAATATCGTTACGATCCTACTGTTGGATCTCCGGGAATCGACGATCCTTTGGAACTGCGTCATCCAACTCGAAAATCCAACAGTCACGTCCAAGGTATTAGAAATCATACTGCCAAGTAATATTTCGCAAATCCCAATCGTGAAAGAAACTATAAATGAGTGCTTAAACACATATTCAAAACTTGGCTCAATCCAACAGTTAGATCGATGGGGATCATTTATTCTTTCTGACTACGTTTACCTGGTCCTACCAGATTACTTCGAGACACGATAACACATATCTATAAGTCTCTGATCGTAATTTACTCCAGTCACATTCAAGATATGTGAGTTTAGAAGAACATACCCAAAAATGAGGTCATTACAACGGTTAGATCGACGGGGATCAACCGTTCTTTGAGACTGAGTCATCAGAAAACCGGAATTTCACCCTTGTTTCTTTCTCTCTTCTTCTTGGCCGACTTTTATTAAATGTTTAAGGGTTTTAGGGTTTTAATCACCCTTAGTCTTTCATTCCATCTTAGCCATCTTAACCCTTCATATTTTATCATTTATTTGTCTTTTTACACTTAATAAACCAAGTTTCTTCTTTTCACTTCTCATAGAAAATCCTTATAAATATTTTATGTTCTGCTTTCTTTTATAAAAGGGTTATAATAATAATAATAATAATAATAATTATATGTTCACTATCTTTTATAAGGTTTTATAAAGCTAATTTGTAAATGTTTGTAGTTTAATATGTCTTAAAACGTTATCGCTTTAATTATGCATACAAATCTAAAATTCAATTATGTTGTTTAAGTTGATTTTGTTAGAATTTATATAAATTATTTATTTATACCTTCAATAACATATTAATGTACGTATGTATAAATATGTGTATATATACTCAATATTAAAATATTGTATTTAAAATTAATTTGATTTATTGAATCTTTATTAAATTTGTTATGTATGATTTTAAAGATATTTCACAAACTTCTGATTGAATTTATCATGATTACTAGTTAAAATTATTATTAAAAAAAAACGTAAATGTTACATTGTTGACCTTGGCGATCTTCTCGATCTCGACCACCACTGTGTCAACCACTAAAAAAAACCCATGTCACCCAATAAACACCAATACTACTGTTACATCAGACGGATGAACATATCTGAAAACCTCATGCATATGCCCCCTCTTTATCTCTCTCTCTAATGAAGATGAAGATGACGTACGATGGTGATGGTAGGCACCAAAAGCATCTACCATGTAACAATCTTACACAACTATCACCCCGGCCCATGCCTCAAACAACCGACCACAACACCACCTATATTTCCACCTGAATAATCCATTCCATGAAAATAAACTATGCCTACATCTTTGACATCTCTCTCTTATTTGTTGCAAGAAAACTCATGTCAAAACTTGGTATTCAGAGCAGAACTGAGAACCCTTTGATCAAGTGGATAGCAGCAACCAAAACTTGCTTCAAGGAAGCAAAAGCGATGGAGATTTTGGGAGGAAACATGTGTCAAACACTGAAACCCAGACAACATTTTAACCCTACGTATCTTGTCCAATGGCCAAAATCATACATATGCAAAGTGTTGATGGCCAAATTTCAATAAGCAATAATTATATTATTCCCACCCATATCAATCTTCTTATAATAAAACAGTAGCTGTCATCACACGTGTCATTACCTGGTGAAAAATTTTCCAGCCCAGACCTTATCATGTAATCTTCTCCTCCTTCCTAAATTAGGGTTTACGTTTCTCTCCTCGGTTGTTGAATGTTCCCACATAGAACCACCATTCTCCTCTCAAACTTATCTCTACCTTCCTTGATTTAAGCTTTACGTTTCACATACTTGATCCTTCAATTGATTCTCTGGGTGATTCTCATTAACTTCCTTGTAATTGCAGGTAACTGATTAACAAAATCAATGGGATTTTGGGTTCTGCCGAGTGACCATCAACATCTATTTAAAAAAGATTTTACATAGCTTGCAACATCTTCTGTTCGTCTTTTAGGGTTTTTTCAGCCTTCTAACTTGAACATCTTCGATTAAGGTAAGGTTTCAACTTTCAATCTCATCATTTCAAGCTACAAAATATGAAAATTATGTGTTATCTTTATGTATTGTTTGAATCAGAACACTCTGATTGTTGTATTGTTTGAATCATAACACTCTGTTCTGATTGTTCTATCATCTGACTCTTTTTCTTTTTTGATTTTGAAAAAAAGTAACAGATCAATGGCCCTATCAAATATCACTTACATTAACCAAATTGACATGTTAAGAGATTATTACACAATCAACGTCTGCGTTGTTTGTTTGTGGGAACAACCAATGTTTAAAAATCCTACAGAGACATATTCAATAGAAATGATTTTAATGGATGAACAGGTAAATTATTTTTCGTTTATGTTAATTTCACTTATGCAATAACTTCTCTTTGTATCAGAACACTCTTTCAACCATTAAATCATTGTCTTTTTTCTTTCTATCTGCACATTATCAGACTTGCTTTTTCAATCATATGATTATCTGCTTTGTTCATCTTGTAAGGTTTATTCAACTATTATGTTGATTCCATTGTTAATATAATATTTTGTGTTAATTCAATTGTTTAAAGCTGAGTGCATCATGTATTCAATTGTTAACAGAGCATTATTCAATTAGTTAATTAAAGGTTAGTCCATCATGTATCCATTAAGATGATGGTTTTCTCAATTGCTTTAAATGTTCATTTGGTAGTGGCTTCTTCAATTTCAGGTTATGTAATATGTTTTTATTGTATTTTAAACATATTTTATTATTTTAAACTACACATTTGTACTATGACAGGGAACTAAAATACAATGTAATGTTTTAAAACATTGGATCCCAAAGTTTGTGAAGTTATTGAAAGAAAATTCAACTTACTATATTGAAAAACCAACTCTTGGTACCAATGTTTCAAAATATAAGTATGTGGACAATTCCCACAAACTTACTTTGCATTACACAACAAAAGTGTCGACATGCAATCTGTGGAATGGACTAGTTCATGGATTTTCTTTTGCTCCTTATTAACAAATTTTGGACAAGGTCTTTAAAGAGAATATAACACTTGGTGAGTTTATATTCAAAATAGTTATTGCCTATATCTTCTACTCAAAGATGTATAAGCTTCTATGTGTCTAACAATATCAGAGTTATATTATCCAGATGTTATTGGTGATGTTGTTACACGCTCTCCATCAGAAACTGTAAACTTGGAGAATAGAGTTGTAAAAAGGATGAACATGGAAATTCAGGATTCACAGTTTTTTTTACCTGTTACCTTATATTTTCATTACTATTGCACTGTATATCACATATCTACTCTTCTTTTACTACAGGGGTTTGAAGCTTTACGTGACACTATGGGATGATTATGCTGAACAGATGTCTACATATCTTTCAAATAAGCTGGACGAAATTGGTGTGATAATCATAATTCAATTTGGAAAGTTGAAGTTTTGGCGAGGTTGACACTTCCTCATAAGATGTTTTCATACTTTTCTATGCATTGTAATTTAATGAAAATTTTGACTTCTCTTTATGATATTTTGTTTTTTTTTGCTGACAAGCTGTGTTTGACAAATTCATACGATGTGACAAAGTTGTATATCAACAGTGAAATTGAGGAAATCACTGCATTTAGGAAAATGTGATTTCCTTCTTCCGTTCTAAATTATGACATTTAAAAATATAGCTTATGAAATTTTATTGACAGTTTGAGAGGGTCTTCTATTGCTACTGATAGTTCATGTATTCATCGTTCCATAGTTTCGTTCATGTTGCATTCCATGCATTATGATTTTATTGAATGTAATGATTTCATTACAATTGTTGATATTCATGGAATATTGAAGGTATGATTCCTTATTTATATTCAGTTAACAATCAAAATCAAGACATTACATATTAACACAAATGGTGATTTATATACATCAAATAAGTCAAGTCTATTGTTATTCTTGGAACCATCAAGTGTGTATGCAAAGATGTTCCATGGTACTATCTTGGCTACACCAAATGCAATTTTTCTTACAACAGGTGGTGACGATATGTCAGAAGAACTCGAACAAAAAGGAATCTACGAATGTAGCAATCCTAAGTGCTTGTCAGAAATTAAACATGTTACTACAAGGTAAACGTGTTTCGTTTTACACTAAGTTATAAAGTGTTGTGTTTACTAAACCTTTAATATAAATATTCCTACAGATTCAGGATTTCACTTAGGATTCAAGATAGTTTTGGGGTTGTCTCCTTGACTTTATTCGATCGTGATGCTAGGAAGATTCTGCACACATCTGCCAAAGATTTGGTGGAACAAAATCAGAAGGTCCATTTCATTAACTCTTATATATACATTTCAATAAAGATTAACATATTACATTATAAGTGTCATTAACTTGTAATACTGTAGAAGGTTGATGATCATTTTCCTGATGATCTGAATAAATTGCTTGAGAAAAAGTTTGTGTTTAAAATAGATATTACAAAATTCAATTTGGAAAAGAAAGTTCCTATTTATGGAATATCAAGGTTAACCGATGATCTAAAGATCATTGCTGAATTGGAAAAAAAGCTACTCATTGATTAGGTAAACTTTTATATATGCTATTATTTGAAATTAAATGTGTATCATACTAAAAAACAAAAACTAATGTAAGTGCACATTTCATTCTTAATGACTATACAGCCTACTGGATCCAGATCCTTAACCATCACATCTAGCGCAATTGATTCTGAAGAAAAAATTAATATGAAGGTTAGTTGATATTATTTGAGCATAATAAACCAAATTTGTCCAAAAACTATTAAACTAAAATTCTAATAAGGTTTATGTTATGTGTGCATTCAGGACTCAACTTCATTCACTGGTGAAAGTGTTACTCCTGCCTCTTATTCTGAGAAAACCACCAGAAACAATCCCTTAATTAACAAGAAGACGTTGATGGCATCATCTTCAAACAACGAATTAAAACATAAGTGGTTTATATAATGGAACAAGACTACAAGTAATATTATTATCTAATCATGTTATGGAAGCTCAAATCATCTCTGGAACCAACATTGGAAATCGAAATTTTATTCCAAGGATGAGTTTGACACCTTCTGACAAAAAAATTCCTTTCAAGTTTCAAAGAAGACAATTTCTACTAGTTGTATGTTTTGCTATGACAATAAACAAGAGTCAAGGACAGTCATTATCCAGGGTTGGTTTGTTTTTGAGACAACCGGTTTTCACACATGGTCAATTTTACGTTGCATTATCTAGAGTTAAAAGCGGAGGGCTCAAAATATTAATATTAGATAAAGAGGGTAGACTTACAACTAAAACATTAAATGTTGTATATAGAGAAGTATTTTGAGATTTATAAATTATGGTATATATATTTTTTTCATTTATAATATTGTTTTTTTATTAAATAACTTATACATATACACATTTCGAAACTGAAATGTATCTTACCTAAAAAAATCATTGTACAATATATACATTAATATTTAATTTTCATTTTTATTCATTCAACCCGTATATTACACGGGTGATTAGCCTAGTTAATATATATAATAATACCTTTGTTCATTTTCTTATTCGTAACATTGGTATGATATATATATTTATACCATGAGTAATATAGATCCCAATTATATATGAGTAATTAAGATAAAAAATTACAAATCTCAATTAAAAAGAGTATATTTATACCATAAGTATTACATATCTAACTAAAAAGTGATTAAATGATCTTATAATATATATATAGGGAGAGGATCAAATGTTAACCCATGTTTATTGCGTTAACCGAATAACTATATCTTATTACTTTGGGGCCCACATTAAACTAAATCCAAAGGTGTATGTTCTTTTTAATTAATGTAGAGCCCGCTAAACGATGAAGACTGACAAAGTCAACCCAGAAGAGTCAAAGCTCAGATTTTGGTAAAAATTTCGTGTATAGTATTTTGAGTACACGAAGTGATCGTGTACTCGAACTTTTGTGACAGATTTCGTGTACTCCTAGGCCTAGTATAAATAGACGTATTTTGTACAGGTTTAGGTTGGAATCCCGAGGCACTTGTTCTCTAGACGTATTGAGACATTTGTACTCGAAATCTTTCAGATTTATAAAAGTTTGCATTTTTCTTATTGCTTTCTTTATTCTAACTTGGATTCCGCACTCGTTAGAGATCACTGATGATGATTATGAAGATAAAGTATGGATCTTGATCAGTTTAAGGACCTACAAGTGGTATCAGAGCTTGAGTGCTCTTTTCATCATCAAGGTAACAACTTTCTGAAGCAAGTTTTATACTTTATCATTCTTCTCTACTCCATCTAGCTACTGTGTAAATTTGGGACTCCAAATCTTAAGAAATATTTTTATAAAATTTTTCTTAAGTATTTTCGAGTTCAAAATTTTCGAGTTCAGCTATTTCGAGTATAGTTAGAGTGTTCAAAGTATAAATACTTTTTCGAGTACAAGAGGAGTTCAACTACAGGATTTCGAATACAGAATCAGCTTCTAGTACACACAGGATTTCGAGTACAAGGGAATTTTCGAGTACAAGAGGAGTTTCGAGTACAGATTTGTGTGTTTAACTTTGAGCAGTATCTACAGGGAGCTACAGGGAATTCGTGTACTGGACTTAGAAAATTTTCTGATTCATCATGGCTTCAAAGAATCTGACAAATTTGTCCAACTTACTCAATCTGGACAATGAGATCGGCACCGGAACAAAGCCGCCAAGGCTCGTGTCAGGAGATAACTTCCAAGATTGGAAGTTCAGATTTCAGTCATTCATCAAGTATACCGATCCAAAGCTTTGGAGATCAATTGAGGAGGGTCCCTATGTACCCTCATACCAGAGTGAGATTAATGGTCCTCTTGTTCCTAAGGATCCTGAATTGTATACTGACAATGACATACTGTTGATGGAAAAGGATGAAAAGGCCTATGCGTTAATCACTATGGCACTATCGACTGATGTTGCTCATGGATTTAAGGAACACAAAACAGCAAAGGAACTCTGGAATGCCTTGGTTGAAAGATTTGAAGGAAATGAGGACATGCGAGAAAGTCGGAAGGATATGCTCAGGCAGAGGTTTAACATGTTTAACCACATCAAGGGAGAGTCTCTTGAAGCACAACTTAACAGATTCACACATCTGATGACTGAGATGACTAGTTCTGGAATTGAGATGACCAAGGGAGAGGTGAACAAGAAGCTGTTGAACTCATTACCTTACACTTGGAATTCAAATTGTACAACAATCAAAAGGACCAAAGATATGTACAAGACTTCTTTGAGTGAGCTGATCTCAATCATCAACTCCTATGATATGGATGATAAGCAGAGAGCACTGAATCATGCCAGCTCAATGGGCATTGCTCCTGTATCTGAAAACTCTGCCCTTCTGTCAGCAATCAATCTTCAATCATCAGGAATGCAGCACTATCAGCCTTCTTCATCTCATACAATTCCTTTTGAGACTGTGTTCCTATCATCTGGACAAACTGGATCAGTGCCTAAAGTCAATCCAGAAAGCGAAGAGAATCTGCTGCTGTTTAAAGGATTCATGAACAGCTACAATGCTTTCATAGCAGGAGAATTGGCACCATCCAATCTCACTCAAGACAATCTAGAGCAGATCAATCCAGCTGATGTTGAAGAAATGGATATCTCATGGCAGATGGCAATGGCAGTGTTTAGAGCAAAGAAGTTCATCAAGCGTTATGGAAGAAACAGCTTTGGAAACAATCCAGGAAAGAAGCTTGGTTTTGATAAGTCAAAGCTGCGATGTTACAACTGTGACCAACCGGGTCACTTTGCCAGAGAATGTAAGAAACCAAAGGTGGCTAAAGAAGGAGAAAAGAAGACTGAAGACAAATCTGTGACTGCAGCTGCGGGAGGAAGTGCTAGCACATCTAAAGCACTGGTGACTCAAGAGGCTGACTCCTATGATTGGAGTGATCAGGTGCAGGAACTGGAGCTGACTCTGAGTCATGCATTCATGGCCGAGGTGGACGACGAGCAGAAGGAGGTAACTGAAAATCTTTGCTCTACCTCATGCATAAATAAAGTATTTAAGTACAGGTCACACAATGAATCATTAATTAAAGAATTAAACAAACTTAAATACTTTAACTCAGAATTTCTTAAAAATGATGGAATTTTTAAAAGGAAACTTGAAGCCGAGGGTCAGGATGTGGCAAGGCTAAAAGAACTTTTAAGTGATAAAGAGTCCAACTATCGTGATGCTAGACGCAAAATCGATGAACTCACTTTGGAGCTAGACCAAGCTAAAACTCAACTTTCTAAAATTTCAGTAAAATGTGAACAATTTGATTATTCAAGCAAAGTTTTAGAAAACATGGTAAGCATACAATTCAAGAGGGATAATAAGGGTCTTGGTTTTAAGGAGTGTGCACCACCCTTTAACCATAATTACTCATGCATGCCAAGGATCAACACATCTGTTGATGACTTGGAATTGGATTCTAGTCGTGCTTGTGATTTCCCCACCAAACCAGTTATGCTCACAGCTGACCCTGTTATGACAAATGACTCTAAGGTTTGTGCAGAATAACTAAGTGTTGCAGGTTTAGAGGAGAAGAAGGTAGAAAGAAGTGCTGGGAGGAGCACAGATTGTTCAACATCTACAAGACAATCATCTTTTGTTCCAAAAACTGATTTTGTTGGAAAATTCGATGAAATTGACATTAATCTTAATGATATGTTGAAACATTTTCAAAAAACGTTTGCTATAAAATCAACTTTCTCTCCTTCGACAACACAGACTGCACCGGCTCATTCCAAAGTTACTAAAGAGGAAAGTTCACAGTTGAAACCTAACTGTGAACCTTATATTCCAACTGGGTCATTGGAACAAATTTCTTCAAACTCATCCTCTAGTCAAAGTAACTGTGATGTAAAGCCCTTTGACCTAATTGAATTTCACCAAAAGGTCTGCTGTTATGCATGTGGGAAACCATGCCACATTGCTAGACACTGTCTGCACCGACCTACTGAATTCTTCTATGGGAAGAATCAGAAGGTCATCCCTAAGGCTAAACCGGTTAACAAACATGTGAGGAACGTACCATCCTCCAAGCCTAAGTCAACCTCTCAAAAGGGGACTCAGACTCAGACTCCTTCCACTGCAAAAAGACATAAGAAATCAAACAAAACTCAATCTGATTTTTATAAGCAAATACCAAGGATTTTCAAAACTAAGACAAAATTAGTTAACCAGGGCAGTGGAAGCATGACAAAACATATTGAACACAATTCAGACAGACCCAAGAACAGACCCAAACCCAAACCCAAGGACAGAGTCTATTCTATTTCCAATGTACCTAAATCTATTATGGTTTGGGTACCGGTTTCTCATTAGTTAAATGTATACTATGCAGGCACAGCCAAGCAAGCTTAAACATGTTTGGTATGTAGACAGTGGCTGTTCCCGACATATGACTGGGGATTTCTCTCAGTTGCATGAAGTTACACCATTCAATGGAGGCTATGTGTCATTTGCTGGAAACAAGGGAGGAAGGATAAGCATGACGGGCACGGTCACAAATGGAACTCTTAGTTTTGAAGATGTGTACTATGTTGAAGAGCTCAATCACAGTCTTCTGAGTGTTTCTCAAATCTGTGACAAGAGTTTTTCCACACACTTCACAAACAAAGAATGTCTTATTCTGAAGCCTGGCTTTGTAGTGCCTGAGAAGTGGATTCTGATGAGAACTCCAAGGATAAATAATGCCTATATTATCAATATGAACTCAGATTCATTTACAGAGAACACTTGTTTGTTCTCAAAGGCATCGGAGCATGATTGTCTGTTATGGCATCGGCGACTGGGTCATGTAAATCTTAAGAATCTGAACAGACTCGCCAAGGGAGATCACGTCATCGGTCTACCTTCTAAAGATTTCTCCACTATTGAGAAATGTATCGCTTGTGCCAAAGGGAAACAACACAAGAGACGCCACAAGCCTAAATTGTTCAATATTATCTCTTCAGTTCTTCAACTTCTTCATATGGATCTCTTTGGACCGATTAACGTAATGAGTATTGGGAAAAAGTCATATTGTCTTGTTGTGACAGATGATTATTCTAGATTCACTTGGGTGTTCTTTATGATCAAGAAAGATGAAACTCCAGAAATTCTGAAGAAGTTCATTACCTTGATTGAAAATCAGAAGAATATAAAGGTCAAGGTGATTAGAACTGATAATGGAACTGAATTTAGAAATCAGACTCTTATAGATTTATGTGATGAGAAAGGGATAGCTAGGCAGTACAGCGCAGCCAGAACACCTCAGCAAAATGGAGTTGCTGAAAGGAGGAACAGAACGCTTATAAAAGCTGCACGAACAATGCTATCAGAATCTAAGCTGCCAATCTTTTTCTGGGCCGAAGCTGTTAACACTGCATGCTATGTACAGAATCCGGCACTTTTGAACAACCGACATCAGAAGACTCCTTATGAAATTCTCTTCAATTAGAAACCCAAAGTTGGCCACTTCAAGTCATTTGGATGTCCATGCACTCTTCTTCATACAGAGCCCAATCACAAGTTTGATGATAAGGCAGATGAGTGTTACTTTGTGGGTTACTCATCCAAGAAAGCTGCTTACAGAGTTTACAACAAGAAGACTCGGATGATCGTGGAATCATACTACATAGATTGGCAAGAAATGAACTCTACAGATGCTGGTTCTGGTCCAAACTGGTTATTTGAGTATGATTCTAGTTTCAGGCCTTTTAACAATACATCCGAGAATCCTGAAACATCCAAGCAGACCGATGATTTCTACAAAGATGATGATGTGGACTATAGAGTTGACTATGTTCCATGTGATCCTAATCTTTTGACAGTTGATCCTCCTGGCATGTACAATCGTGACCCTCCAGCTCAGCCGACCCCAGTACAAGAAGTTCTCCCATCAGAACCAGACACTTCTCAGTCTGTTCAACCACTTCTAGAAGCTGATCAAATCTCATCTTCCTCCCACCAGACCTTTGATAATCCATTGTTCTCAGATAGCATTCCTAAGGAACATTGCGTGGATCAAGGAATCGAGTCAAGTGAAAATGCTCATATCGACAACATGTCTTCTTCAAGTATAGATCAAGTGAATAATCTCAGAAACTTGCTAGACAATCTAGCTGTGGACGAAGTGCCAACACTCAGTGTAAACAAGAATCATCCAGTTGAAAATATTATTGGACCTCTCTCGGAAGGTGTTCTCACTCGAAGCAGAACCATTACAGCTCAGAGCCTCTTGCCTGAAGAGACGACCACCAGAAGTCAATCAGGTCCAATTAATTCATGTTTATATTCTTGTTTTATCTCGCAGGTTGAGCCCAAGAATGTTAAAATGGCTCTCAAAGAGTCCAGCTGGGTTGAAGCAATGCAGGAAGAGCTGATGCAGTTTCAGAAACTTAAAGTATGGAATCTGGTTCCCCTGCCCAAAGGAAAACTGCCTATAGGAACCAGATGGGTTTTTAGAAATAAAAGAGATGACTCTGGAGTCATTATCAGAAACAATGCAAGGTTGGTGGTTCAAGGCTTTTATCAACAGGAGGGAATAGATTATGAGGAAGTCTTTGCGCCAGTTGCACGACTTGAAGCCATTCGAATTTTCTTGGCTTACGCCTCCTATATGAACTTCACGGTATATCAGATGGATGTGAAGACAGCTTTCTTATACGGAAAGGTAAAGGAAGAAATCTATGTGTGCCAACCCCCTGGTTTTGAATATTCTCAGTATCCAGAGCATGTCTACAAGCTAGACAAAGCTCTTTACGTCCTTCATCAAGCACCGCGAGCATGGTATGCTACGCTTACTGATCACCTGCTTGCAAATGGATATACCCGTAGAGCTATCGATCAGACTTTATTTGTTCGTAAAGATAAGGATGATTTAATTAACGTCCAAATCTATGTGGATGACATTATCTTTGGCTCCACAAGCTCGGCATTGTGCAAGGAATTTGAAGGGGTGATGAAGAAGAAGTTTGAAATGAGCATTGGGAGAAATGACTTTCTTTCTAGGTTTACAAGTGAAGCAATATTCAAAGGGTGTGCTGATTCACCAAGGAAAATATGTCACGGATATTTTGACCAAGTTCAAAATGATGGAATCAAAACCAGCATCCACTCCCATGGCTGCTCGTCCTGTATTAACTTCGGATATAGATGGTGAAGACGTTGATCAACACCTCTATCGCTCAATGATTGGTTCCCTGATGTATCTGACTGCAAGTCGTCCAGACATCATGTTTTCAGTCTGTCAGTGTGCCAGATATCAGGCAAATCCGAAGGCATCTCACCTCATAGCTGTCAAGAGAATCTTTCGGTACCTAGTCGGGAAGCCTAAACTCGGTCTTTGGTACCCAAAGAACTCTGAGTTTCGATTATTTGCATACTCAGATAGTGACTTTGGTGGATGTAACCTGGATAGGAAGTCAACCACTGGTGGGTGTCAGTACCTGGGAGATCGCCTTGTCTCATGGCAATGCAAGAAGCAAACGACCGTATCCACATCCATTGCAGAAGCCGAATATGTTGCTGCTTCCAGTTGTTGTTCTCAGGTTATCTGGATGCAACAACAACTCCTCGACTACGGTTTGAATTTTCTTGACTCTCCTATTTATTGTGACAATGAAGCCGCCTTACAAATCGTCAAAAATCCGGTACAACACTCCAAAACTAAACATATTGACATCCGGATTCACTTCATCCGTGACTGTTTCGAACGGAAACTAATTCATCTTGAAAAGGTTCACACAGATGACAATCTAGCGGACCTTTTCACAAAACCGTTCGTCACAGCACGCTTTCATCACTTGCTTGCCTCTCTCAAACTAATAAGTTTTACCTAAAAGCATCTTTGTAAATACATTAAAATTTGTGTTTTACTCTGTTCACAAATTTAGGGGGAGAAAATTTACAAAACAACAAAAAAATTTTTTTCGTTCTTTGAGTCAAAATTTACAAAACAACAAAAAGATTTTTAGTTCTTGAGTCAGTCTAAGATGATCTATAAGTTTAGGGGGAGTTGAATTTTGAAACACTAAGAAAAAGAGATTCTGCTTCTTGTTATTCAAAGAAAACTACAAAAATATTTTCAACTTTTCAAAAACTTAATAAAATACAAAAAGAGTGTATCTAAACAAGCAAAGTGAATCGATCAAATTGGGAAGTGAAATAATCTCTAAGAATCAAAATTTCACTATCTTAATATGATTTCAAAAGGAATAACAACCTTGAATATCTATTCTATGCTAAGAAGTTGAAATAAGTTTTTCAAAAACTTAAATAATCAGACTTGATCAAAACTAAAATACATATAAATAGATAAATAAGTGTGAAATTCTGATCATTAGATAACTAGAAATGTGTGACAACTATTTGACTTCTAGATTAAATCCTTGAATCAAAACGAGATTGTGTTTCTATAAACTTAAAATTGTGTTTGAAAAACTCGGGTATTCTCTATGTTTTGTGCAAACAAAGAGCGGGAAATACCTACTGAAGCATTCTATGTTTTGCGTAAGCAAAGACCTGAATGTGTGACGTTAAGGCCAATGTGTCTGCAGATCGGTAAATAAAAGATGCCAATGAGCACAAGATGATAGAACCCCTTCTTGTTCTTGATTCTAATCTAATAGATCTGTTCTTCTCTTTTCTCACCTTAAAACTCTATCAAAATGATTTTAAGTTCGTTGAAACACAATCAAAGTTTGAAACAAAGGATTTAACAAGACTGATAGGTTGCATATTAATCTAGTCTTACAATCTAAATGTTCACAAAATTTCCCATAAGATATTTCTAGAAAAACTTGATCATATAACTGATTTTTTTAAGAGATGGAATAACAAATGGAAATCATTGGTTGGAAATAGATATTTAAAGGTTGTGCTTCGTTAAGAAATTAACTAAGATGGTTAAATTTTGATAACAGATTTGATCCCACAAATTTGACCCGACTAAACTTAAACTTGTCAATATTTTATTTTATTTTATTTTATCAAAATAAAATTAAAACAAGTGTGCGTACTCGAAAGTGTGTACACGAAAAGCGTATTCGAAATAGCCCTATAAATAGTCCAACTGCATTAAATTTCGAATACCACTTTTTCGTGTACACGGTTTTACACTTCGAGTACATATTTTGATTCTCTGAGGCGATTTCTGTTTCTAGAGCCATTTTCAAAATTCTACTCCGATCATCTTCTAGATCATCATTAGGCGACCTTAGGTATAGAGTTTTATCAAATTTTGACCGCGGATTCGAAAGTTATAGTCAAAATTGATTTTCGAATACGCAAAATTCGTGTACAGAATGTTTTTGGTCAAATTGACCATGAAATACTTAAAATTGAAAAGTAATTTGTAGATATGTTGGTCGCCTCTCAATTCCGAGTATACTGAACCTGATTCGAAAATCTAAGGAGCCAAAAATGATGGATTTTTCAAGCAATTTTTGAGTACACGAAATAAAAACTTTCGAGTACACGATTTCGTGTGCAGCCTGGATTTCGTGTACACCCTGAATTTCGTGTACAGGTTATACTTCGTGTACACATCACATTTCGTATACATCAAGTATTTCGTGTACATCATGGTCTTCGTGTACGCAAGACTTAGAAATTTTTTTTAACAAATCTGATTTTCGTGAACATTTTGGTCTTCGTGTACACTCAGACTTAGAAAATTTTCAGCAAATCTAGTCTTTCTTGAACCTGAACTAACTTAGTCAGTTTCCTTTTCAGATGGCTGATCTACGATTTGTGCACGACCACAACATGTCGGCATATCTTGGGGATCCACCGGAAAAGCATTCCGAGTTCAGGAGTATGGTTGAGGGTTTGATCTTATCACCAGTCAACTACGCCATCATGGAGCATCCTTTGATTGTGACCTCTTTTATTCGAGATTTCTGGAGCACGGTGGAAGAAAGTACTTATACAGATGGGAATGTCAGTATCGTCAGAAGAATTCAGGGTCATCCTATCGCCATCACCGAACAGATTATACGGGAATGTTTGCAATTTGGAGACAAGGAAACTGATCCAGTCGAACTTGATCAAGATCTGGTGAACATAACTGTATATCAGATGGGTCATGAAGGTGCCTATCCTCCGACTGAGAAGAAGCTGCTGCATCCGTACTGGAGATATTTGGCACATGTAGTCACTCAGTGTCTCTCAGGAAGAAAAGGGGGATACGACGTTCTGAACCAGACCCTCAGTTCTTGTCTAATGGCACTAGCTCTCGGAGCTGATTTCAATTTCTCCAGGATGATTTTTCTTGACTTGCATGCCAATATCAAAGGAAAGAGGAAAGAAAGATTTTTGGCCTTTCCCCGCTTTGTACAGATTATTATCGACAAAAGGCATCCGAACTTGGATCGTACATTCGGATCACTGGAGATCAAGAGAATGCGTGATGGCATTTTCGGATACATGAAGATGAATAAGCGCGGGAAAAAGCAGTATATCGGTCAGAGGGCCCTGATAAAGTTTGGGCGTTTTGTGGGAGAGGAAAATGTTGTGGAAGATCAAGGCACTCCTGTTGCCTTTGTGGCTGAAGATCATGACGTCCAAGCTACAGGTTCAAGAGTTGATAAAGCTTCAGATGATACTGCTCATGAGACTTCTTCTTCATCAAGTGATGACTTTGTTCCTGAGAAGCCACCTCCCACCAGGCAAGAAAGAGAAGAGGCATAGGATGTAGACTATACCCCTACTCCTGAGTCGTCGCCAAAGAAGAAGAGACAAAAGACAATGGCAAAGAAAACCAGAGATCCACGACTTCAGAAAATGTTCTCAAGCTTGTCCTTCTCATCTGTAGCTTCCATTATATCACAGGCACCCACACAACCACCTCCACCTACTCAACCACCTCCACCTACTCAACCACAACCACCTTCACCTACTCAACCACCTCCACCTACTCAACCACCTCCACCTTCTCAACCCACACAACCTAAACCTCCCACAAAACCCAAGCCATCTAAACCTGCAGCCAAACCATTACAGGCACCCACACAACCTCCTCCACATACAAAACCACAACCACCTCCACCAACTCAAACGCAATCCACTCAGCAAGCCAAACCAAACTTAGTCATCAAACTACCAGCCAGATCCACAACTCCATCCTTTACTACATCCATCCCTCACACCAAAACTCCACCATCTCCTACTCGCTCGAGCGGTGACAAAGGAAAATCTCCTTTGCACGCTGATTCACCATATGAGCCGGGATATGTGCCTGTCGATCTCGTTGGTTTAAAGGAACAAGTTTTCAGACTTGAAAAGGATTCTGAGCGCAAGGACAGTCTTATCAGAAATCTGCAAGAAGGCATGATCAAGATATGCAGCAAGTTGACCAAGTATCATGGACAAATCAAAACACACCGAAAGTATATCAGATTTCTTTCATTAGAGAACCATGAGATGAAAAAGGAGATCAAAAGACTTAAAGGAGAAGAAGTTGCTGAATCAGACAATGATGTCAATGATGATGATGATGAAAGTGATGACAGTGATGACAGTGACAATGATGATGGTGATAACAAGAGTGAAAAAGATCAGAAGGATAAAAAGGATGAAAAGGATGAGAAGGATGAGAAAGATAAAGATAAGGATGGAGGAGAAAAGGAAAAGGATCAAGATCAGGGACCCCCAGATGACAAAGATTAGGGAGGCGACACTGGAAATCCATCCTCATCAGGAAATTCTCCTGGACTTTATGATGATCTATTTGGAGATATTCCCGATGACATCCTGTTCGGTGATTTTGTTCAACCGGACGAAACATCAGGAGCCGGCCTCGATGGCTTGTTTGATGATCTGCCAGAGGACTTTGACTTCGAGTCATCTGGTGAAAAGACAAAGGAAGAAGCCGAATCCTCTGCAGGGGCATCTGTAGATGAAGAACCAGAAAATATCATACTTGGCAACGTCTCATCCGATCCTTATATTGATTATTTGTATGCCCACAAATACATTGATGTATTGGGACAGGAGGTCACCTCACTTCATGAAGTGATCAACAGCTGGTTCGACAAAAAGAAGGATTGGACGCCTTCTCCTCCTGTGGATAAATCTGCATGGTTTAAGGAAATGGGTGACGAACATCTAGAGCATACATTCATTTCAGACGACAGAAACCTGTTCGCGGTTCGAAACGACAGGTCCAACGTATGCTGCTGGATGTATGACAAAGTAAGGGACATTTATCTGGTAAAGAGGATGAATGGAAAGGTCGAATTCTATAAAAGGCCAAGAGATTTTTGCACCTTGCCAAAGGTTGACATTCGAAGCATCAACAACGCAATGTTCTTCAATCCCTCTAAAGACTCTCAGGCTGATCTTTTTGCCAAGTTTATTAAAGACCAATGTGAAAAAGACTTTCCAGTCATGCGTACAGCCAAAGGAAGACGGTTTGTTTCTTCTTGTATTATCGATCCAAAGACGAAAAAGCCATGGGTATACTACAAGTACCCCCCACCTCATGTCGAGCAAGCAGTGACAGTTTCCCCTAGAGTTCCTGATAATTCGTTGGCAAACTTCCTGTCTTGGTATTATGACGATCTCAACCTTGCAGCAGTCATTATCAAGAATCAAGACGATATTAATGATCTCGACATCATTCTCGACCCTATGGATCTGCTGAAGTATGGGAAGGAAGATATGATGAGGCTGCATGAGTCTCCTATTCGAGTGTATTCTGGAAAGGATGAGGAGGCAAAGCCTTTCACACGTGCAGTGGCCTTTGCTATCAAGTTAAAACTATATGCAGGAGCAGGACTGCACAATGTCACTCTTCCGATAGGATGACTTCGCCAGTCTAGGGGGAGTTTGTAGAGCCCGCTAAACGATGAAGACTGACAAAGTCAACCCGGAAGAGTCAAAGCTCAGATTTTGGTTAAAATTTCGTGTACAGTATTTCGAGTACACGAAGTGATCGTGTACTCGAACTTTTGTGACAGATTTCGTGTACTCCTAGGCCTAGTATAAATAGACGTATTTTGTACAGGTTTAGGTTGGAATCCCGAGGCACTTGTTCTCTAGACGTATTGAGACATTTGTACTCGAAATCTTTCAGATTTATAAAAGTTTGCATTTTTCTTATTGTTTTCTTGATTCTAACTTGGATTCCGCACTCGTTAGAGATCACTGATGATGATTATGAAGATAAAGTCTGGATCTTGATCAGTTTAAGGACCTACAATTATTGTAGGGCCCACTTACATTAATAAAAAATAATCTACACATTTAGATTTACTTTAATGTCGGCCCCAAAGTAATAAGATTTATTTATTCGGTTATCGCAAAAAGGAATGGTTAACATTCGAACCATCCCCTATATATATATATATATAGGGCATGTAATTTTACATAACCCACTGTTAAAGCGATAACTCTAAATAACCCGTCAAAGATCAAGTCAAATTTTCGATTTTTTTTAACTTCATTGTAAACACATTTAGAACACTTTCTTATGTTATGACTTTGCGTAAATTCATCACCGTTTAAGAGTTAACATCGTTGTAAGTTTTTAAAATTTTACATTTACAGTACTGTAAGTTGCAAAATTTTAAAAACTTACAATGACGTTAACTCACAAACGTTTATAAATTTACGCAAACTCATAAAATAAAAAGTGTTCTAAATGATGTTAAAAAATCGAAAATTTGGCTTGATCTTGACGGGTTATTTAGAGTTATTGCTTTAAAAGTGGATTATTTTTTTAACCTTCCCCTATATATATATATATATATATATATATATGAGATGAAAGTTTTCATAACCCATCAAAAATGAACTTACCCATTAACAATCATCCAATGGTTAATTTAAAATGCAAGTGCATAATATCTTGGCATGTGTCAATTTCTATTTTTTAATATGGGAGGGTATTTTGGATATTTTGTAACCACTTAAAAAGCTAGATTTAATATGGTTGTGACAAGTGTCACCATCTTATATATTTTAATAAATTTAACTTTTTATATCAAGTTTACTCCCTTCTATTTTAAACATTCATAATTTTTTTATATTATATTATTTTTTTAAAAAAATTGCACCATTATATTTGACTCATTTTTCTCTTTAATTCCGTTATAGTCTCGACTAGTTTTTTTTTACTTTTTTTAGATGTCATGTATTACATCATTGTAACGAGTTTAAACATAACAAATTAATTTGAAATTTTTTCTAACGGTAAATTACAGTGATTTAATTTACATTGATGTAATTTACAATGATTTAACACATTATTTACAGAGATATAACTTATTATTTACAATGATATATTTTCTCTTTAATTCCGTTTAATCTATACTACTTTTGAATTTTTTTTTTCCAAACATCCTGCTTTACATGGATGTAACGAAGATAAACATAACACATTATTTAATTTTTTCTAACATCGTTAATTAAAGTAATGTAATACAAAATGAAGTAATATACAATAATATAATTTACGGTGATGTAACACATTATTTACAGCGATTTAATTTTCTCTTTAATTTCGTTATAATCTCGACTAGTTTTTAAATTTTTTCTCATATATCTAACAAGAATAAAAATAAAACATTATTACGATTTTTTTTCTAACAATACTAAACTACAGTGACGTAATATAGCATATTATAATAACACATTATTTTAATTTTTTTCTAGCAATGGTAATTAAAGTGATGTAACATATAGTGATGCAATTTACATTGTTGTATTGTTACCATTGTTATAAAATTTCAAATTAATTTCACTACTAGAAAACAAGGGATTTGCTTCCAGAATTTTGGTTGCAAAATGGTGACAACTGCTCTTTTGAGACCAATTTGTGACCATAAAGGCGGTGGGAAAAACCCTCGTGGCAAATGACCTATTACTACCGTTTTGCCACCATTGTATTTTTTGCCACCAAAGTTGCGAATAGAAAAAAGGGTCAAAAATGTTGCTACCATTTTGTGAGCATATTAGTTCCTACCAGTTTACGACCGTATCAGTGGCTATTATTTGCTACCATTTTGCTACCATATTGGTAGCTATCATTTTGTGACCATTTTGGTAGGATCATTAGCTACCGATTTCTCACCGATTCCCACCAATCCAAAATATAATTGACCTTATTAGCTACCATTTTCCCACCAATCCCAAATATAATTGCCACTATTTTGCCACCAAAACCATGTATCACCATTTTTCCACCTGAATGATCCATAATTTCATTCCAATACCACATTACACCATAATTTCATTCCAATACCACATTACAGACCTTAATTAGACCTATATAAATTCCAAAATAACCAAACATAATAAAATTCTAAACATAACATCTCAAGTTCTCAAGAGGGTCTGAATGGCTAAGAGGTCTGAATGTTTGGTTGCACCTCTGAATGGTTCAGCATGGTATTGGTGCTGAATGGTTAAGTGCTGAACTGAATCATTAAGAGGTAATTTAATTTAAACCAAACGCGCTGAATGGTTAAATGCTGAATGGTTAAGTGCTGAATAGTTCCATTAAGAGGTAAACAAACAACCCCTAAGTCTAGTTTAATGCTACATAATAGAATTGTTATACCTAGGCTCGTTACAATTAGAGGTGAACAAAACGCCAAAAAACCGAACCGGAATCGAATTAACCAAAGAAAATGAACCGAACCAAATTAACCGAAAAACCGAACCGGAACCGAATTAACAAAAAAAACCAAAGCTGAATTTTTTGGTTCGGTTTTTCATACTCTAAAAACTGAAGCGATCCGATTTTTAATCTCAGTTAGAAGCTAATATATATACTTGGTGTCCGAAAAAACCCGAAAATCGAATGGTTCACAATTACTAAAAACTGACTATTTTGGTTTCGATTTCAGTTTTTCCAAAAGTTGAACCGAATCGAACCGAGCACACTCATAGTTACAATGATGTAAATACGGAGTATCTAAAAAAATTAAAAAAACTAGTTGAGACTGTCAGAGAATTAAAGAGAAAAATGCGACGAGTATTATGGTGTATTTTTTTAAAATAATATAATATAAAAAAATTATGAATATTTAAAAAAATAGGGGGTAAACTTTATACAAAAAAATTAGATATATTAAAATATATTAGATGGTGACACTTTGTCACCGCCAAGTTAAATCTAGCTTTTTACATGGTTACAAAATGTCTAAAATGCCCTCATATATTAAAAATAGAAAATGACACAGGGCACAATCTTATGCATTTACATTTTAAATTAACCAATGGATGGTGGTTAATTATGGTTTGTTCATTTTTTTGTGGATTATATTTTTATCATTTACCTATATATATATATATATATATATATATATATATATATATATATATAGAACAATGTCAAATGTGATGTGTATATATATAGGGGAAAATCAAATAAAAAGTCTATTTTGCCTAAAAAGGCTGAAAAGAATTTTTAGAACCTCCAAAACCGGCCCAAACGAACTCTGATTGGACTCATTTCGATGGCATTGGAACCGTCTTATCGAACCCTACAATATTAGCTTTTAGGTTTTAGTTTTAACAACTAGTTTTAAATTTAGATTTTAGGTCTTGGTTTTTAGGTTTTAGGTTGTCTTTAAGTTTAGGGTTTGTTTTTAGAGTTTTAGTATTCGGGTTTATTGTTTATGATTTAAGGTTTGCGTTTTAGGGTTTGACAACCCGGTTCTAATGATGCAAAAATGAATTCAATATGAGTTTGTTTGTGTCGATTTTTGAATTTTAAAAATCCTTTTAGCCTTTTTAGGCAAAATGAACTTTTTAGAGAAACATTTCTCTCTCCTCTATATATATAGAGAGAGAGAGGGAAAATTTAAATTGTTAACCCTTCCCTATTAAGATACCCGAATAATTAAGTCTTATTACTTTGGGACTTGCATTAAATTAAATTTAAAGGTATAGTTTTTTTCTTCTTTTTTAATTAATGTAAGTGGGGCCCATATTAATTACATTAATTAAAAAAGAAAAAAAACATATATGGGCACAAAGTAATAAGATGTAGTTATTCAGTTATCACAATTACTCAATAAGGAAGGATTAACAATTTGAGAGAATTAGGACTGGAACTTGGAAGGGTATTTTAGGGAATATGTATTAAGGAAAATTAGAAAAGAAAGAGGTAGTTTGTGAGAAATGAGATAAAAAATGAGATGGAGGGAAATGTGGTAAACAAATGAGAGTGATGGAATGAGTATTTTTTAAAATGTGTTTCATATAAATTTTTGTTTGAGGGGGTTGAAACCAGTATATTTAAAAAAAATTGCCTTATGGTCCGAAAATTAAACTATTGACAAAAAAATGAGGGGCGGTCGCCCCCGTCCTTCATATGCTTCGTCCATGTCTCCTTTCCTTCCAATTCCCTTCTTTTCTCTCTTTAAATGAACTAGGGAACAGAGCGTAAGAAAAGCCATTCCCACATGCATCTTAATTAACATTACACATAAGTTTTTTAATTATATTTCCCACATGCACAGTAACAACGCATATGACTCTAGACTCATAATTCACACATGTATTCTCTTTCTCTTCTACATCATCATTTCTTTTTCTAATTTTCTTTTACACATATCTTATTTTTAATATACACATATATTTAATACACATATAAAACATATTGATTAAATAAAAATATAAAAATTCTTGATAAAAAAAATCATAAAACAAAGCAAAAGTTAAAAGTAATAATTATAATTGAAATTAGCCTAAACTAATGTTTTAAAAACCTTAGTTTCAAATTACTATATATGTTTTTATCAATATAGAAATAAAAATTATGACTAGATTTCTATTTTAAATGTTATGTTATTAAAGTAAAAATAAACAATTTAAGAATATAAAACACATTTAATTAATAAATATAATAAATGAACATACACGAATGTAAGTGAACGTTAGCAAACATAAAGGAACACATTACTGAACGTTCACGAACTTTGTTTATGTTCGTTCATTTAACAAAATGAACCAAATTTCTTATTCGTGTTCGTTCCTTTATTAAACGAACGAACATAAGCGAACTTTCCGCCGAACTGTTCGCTGAACATTCGGTTCTTTAACAACCCTAAATAAGACGCAATAAAGAAATATATAAAGAATAATGAGTGTATGTTTGTGAAAATAGGTGGTGAAATTAAAAAAATTTACCACCATCCCACCAAGGAGAAATATACTATAGAATCTCCCACTAATACATTTGGTTAAAACAGTCTCTTGTCAGGCAGATCTTGGATTCAAACTTGAGAAATAAAAGAATAGCCGCAAGTAGTTTAAGAGTACGAATAACATAATTTTTGTTACAAAAATATACCATCACTAATGGTAATTGGTAAGCATCACCTTTGAACCCAAGGCCGGTGAATCAAATACGTACCACCATCATATCATATTTCAATTTGGGGCTTATGTCTTGAATTCCCCACCATAGTAATTAATAAGCACCAACCCTATGAGAGAGAGTAGAGTTTTGCTGTGGCCACAACTACTTGAACCTAAAACACCCCAACCCACAAGGCCACAACCATTGATCTGCAACCAGAACCTAGTTGTTCAACCATTGCCTCTTTTATCTAATGTTCCATCTTCTTCCTCCAATTGATGGTGAGAACTTGAATCCATGGAGGCCACCTTTATTGTCATTATAGGAATAAATTATTATTTTTTTATAAGTAACTAAAATCTGAAAAACAAATATAAAAAATTAAAATTCTATTTAAAGATATAATGACAACACTTTTGTTGGCACATTTTAATTATGCATTTAATTTTTTTGTTAAGTTGACAGTTCGGACCGGATGACATAGATGGGTATCGGAAATTGAGGTCTCTCGGGTATCAATTATGTTAGCAAAAGATCAGACCAAAAATGAAGAATTTGGGCTATTATTCCATGCCATTTCATGAACAATTCTCTGCCGATAAAGCCTGCAAAAATCGATGCAAACACATTTAGGCCTAGATGTAGCAGTAGTATAGTTAGATGCCGTATAAAATAATTTGTTTTCAATTTTAATGTATGCAGAAGAAGTAATATTTATAAACTCTTTGACCTACAAAGTTATACAAAGTTGTTAGACCTATGCAAATTGGGTACCTGACCCGATTCAACACTACCCGGAACGAGACCGATACCAATTTTGGCTAATAATTGAAACCGAAAACCGAAATGAATATATAGTACGGTCCCGGTTTTTAGGTAATTTCCAGTTGAGTTTTTGGATACGAGCGGATACCCGTTTTTTTGCCCACCCTTAGTTGACAGGATAAAGTGTAAACATTATTATTATTATTATTATTATTATTATTATTATTGTTATTATTTTAATTCTTGAGTGTATTTATTATTTAAAATAAAATTCAAACCTAAAATATATTTCAAAATATAATGATGAGACATTGTCACAAAAGAGTTATAATTTTTTTTCTACAATGTAGTAATGGTTCACATGTGAACTTATTAGCCAAACATTCTTAACAACTTTATATGAAAGACATGTCGACGTTATATACTAACCTATAGCGGCGATATTTATCGTTGTGACAGATGCTGTTGGAAAATAAGGACTGATGAGCAAAACCACTGAAGCCATGCAAATGAATAAAACCACGGATTGACCAACCGTGGATACTTTCTTTTCTGGATACTTTCTCTTTCTGATACTTTCTCTTCCGAATACAGAACTACTGAACTTTAGCATCGGAAGCTCAACAGCGGAAGATTCGCAAAAGAATTACCGCAGATCTCCTTGACTTCGGAAGACAATAGCTGAACCTAATCCCTTCGGAAGACAAACTTTGATTAAATAATAACTATTGTTTAATCAGCTTCCGACGAACACCTCCCAAAAGAATAACCACTGAAATTCTATATAACTATCTAAACCTCGGAAGAATAGAAGACTTCTAAAGACTCATGATTCCATGGTTGTTGACTTTGTATTAGTTGTACTCTTCTGATGATTCAGTATCTGTAACAGTGTCAGCTATTTGTCTTATTATTTCCTTGTCTTGCAACATTGAATGTTGGGTATTTAAGCCCCAACATTGCCTGAGATAATTGAATTACATTTCCCCAAAATTCCTTGTGTTGTTATTCTGTTTTCTCTCTTTCTAGCAAAAACTAAACAATCAAAAATAACTAAGTGTTAAACTTTAGAGGGAGCTAATACCAAGGCTTTGACCCTGTGTCTAAAGTCTTTGTTCCTGGTTATATAGCCTCTCCGAGTTTCAACAGATGCCGTCACTACAACTCTATTCATATGGTCATAGATCACTTTTATGTCATATAATGTGTCACACCCCAACCGACGGCTTAATACGTCGGCCACGTGCCTGATTTTTTATTAGCTCATGGTGCTATTATAATGTTTCGATAATTAATGCATCATTATTAATCAACATAAAAAAGATTCATTAATCTAAATAAATTCCATTACATTATCCAAAACCAAACAAATACAATCGAAACTCAATACATCGTTTTTAAGGATTAACTAGGTCAACTAAAACCCAGCCTAAGTCTTCATCATCTTCACCCAACATGTTATGCATATAAAATAGATTTATGTCAACTTTTTGCATGGTTGGTCAGTACACATACAAGTTTACATAATACATAAGAAAAGATTGTAAATTCGAAGCCTAAAAGTTATTGATCTAAAGTATATGATCTTACAAGTTCTAAGGAATCATGTACATCAAAATAATTCAAATAAATCATGGAAAGTCATACAAGGCATACAAACAAGTAATCATAGCCCTCAATAGTCCTAGTAGTCCTCGATAAGTCCTCAAGCAAGTGTCAAACATACTTGTAAATAAAGGCTTGCAAGACCAATATTAAGAATCTGTTGGATCGAGTTATGCACTTTGCACAAAACTGAGATTGGTTATATTTTACTAGATTGATAGATACAGAATCTCTATCAATCTTCTTATCTGCCTAGTGAACAATAAACGATAAAGAACAGAAGAATTACTTCATGCTCAAAGTATATTTCACTCAAATACCAATTACAAGATAATAATCACAAGCACACGTTCTAGGTTACAAGTGAACTGTTTTATGCTAAGAACTACAGTTGTATCCTCGTAGGGATACTAATGTGACATCCCGACATTTTGGGTTAACTTTGTTAACCAAAAGCCAACGGAATTAGACGGAATCGTAAAATGTCAAACAAGAGGGACTAAAATTTTACAAATATAAGGACTAAAGTTGTAATTACATAAAATACTCAATTTTGACTTTAAAAGTCAAAATTCGAGTGATTCATCAAAGGGGAATTCGAAATTCACATTAGCAAACTGAATTTAATCGAATTAAACGCTCATGAAGCTCACATTGATGATGATTAACGGTTATCATGCGTTATTAAGCCATCAATCATCGAAATTAATCGAAAAAGAACCCAAGAGTCGAAACCGAAGTTGTTCGTGTCAGGACCTATATAATTCGATTGAAATTCATCAAATTGAGGCTTCCAAACTCCATTCGGCATCCAAGGAATCTTCTACATACAACAATTCAAACCAAGAATCTCTGGACAGAAGATTTGATTCAAGGGACGACCGAAGATCAACCATTTAGTCGAACAGGTCCAATTTGAGATCAATCCGGGTAATTATCAACACCTACACTTTCCTCATGCTTTGTTTGATTAAATCCCTAACCTAATTGAACCTATGAACAACGAATAGTATAAGTTTGAGTTCTAGGGTTCATCAGTCACGATGAATTGGGGTTTTTAATCTAATCATATTCAAAAATCAAATTAAACTGTACCATCAGTTTCACAATGTGATATTTAATGAAAACCATATGATAATTTCATCTAATCACAACGAATTATAGGATTTCAGGTTCCAAGGTTCATAGTACAAAACGATTTGGAGGTTTCTTCTCAAACGTGTTTAAAAATCAAATTAAATTGCATCTTCAGTTTCGTAAGGTCCTATATAGCGAAAATCCCATGTTAATTTTATTTAACAACAACGAATCAGGTGATTTTGGGTTCTAGGGTTCATCGTATGAACGAGTTTGGGGATTTGTATTTAAACAAGTTTGATAATCAAATTAAATGGCATAGATAAGTTCTTAGTAAACCGTTTGATGAAAACCCCACGAATTTATGGTTTAATATAAACGAATTCAACCCAATTGGAATGTGGGTTTTGGTACTTACGTTCAAAGCTATGTATGTCACAATATATTACTTTGAGTTGATTAATTATCAAATTGAAATTAAGGTTGAGCTCGTTTGGATCCATAGAAATAATGCCCCATGGTTATGGGTTCGATTAGGAGCAAATCATGGGTCAATTGGAATCCAAATGGGTTCGGTTGGGGATAACATAGGGGAGCGGACTGTTTATGGCTTAAAACAATTAACAAATAAGTTTTAATGTGAATCCCTAGCGGGCTGAGATGGTAGGATGGGTGTCTTGTGAGGGGAGGTTGCGGGTTCGAATCCGTGCCTCGCTGGTTTTGAACTAAAATCTAATTTTTGGTAGTTTGTCCATAACTTTCTCGTTTTTTCCAGCTTCGTTGGAACCGAAATGAAATCCTGAACAAAATGGAAACATTAAATTAATATTTTTGAACAAAATCATGATTGCGTGTAATTACATATGTTTGAATGGAATTGTATATACGTATACGATTTAAATAAACAAGTTCAAAACCATGCGTACGTTTGTATGTACGTTTTGAACATTCCAAATATATGTGGGTGGTGACACATATGTGATCACGAACACGATTTGACATTTCAAATAACACGACATTATTGTAATAACACAGATTTCTCGTAGATGGCTATCCACGCGATTTCACGAACATTTGACTACTCAATTCACATCATAAGGTGCGTACATGACCCCTTTTTACTTTTGTTGTTTTGGGGGAGAAAAATTGTGAAAACAAACGCTTTTAGATACCTATCACTTGCATTAGTTAGCTATTTACTATAAGTGTGAATATAACACTATAAGTCCTTACATATCGAACCGTTTAGTTTGCTTTAGTGCAAAGCGTGGTAGCTGAAGATAGATCTATTTGGTTTGACAAACCTCACTTGGTAGATGGTGGATCTACTCAAATGTTTACCTGGCCAAATCAAACATTACTATTGTTTGTGTTAGACAATAGTAGAAAGGCAATTAACAGTTAACAGTCAGCTTTGGTGTAGACCATTTGTAGTAATAGTACATATGACTAGTTATCATTAACTATGAAATTTGTGATTTATGTGATCTGAAACTTTACTTACAAATAGTTTGTGCAAACATTTATGATTGATATTACAAATCTATGTAGACACCAACCTTGTGTTGACTACACTTAAATGTTTTCTCAAGACACTAAGAAACAAGCACAAGCAAGCAAGGACTAGGATGATTGAGTCTCAGCATCATTTAAGTTTAATTGTTTGAAATGATTGATTAAACATTGGAATTCATGTTTTGCAACTGTTATGTTTCTTTTTGTCAAGGATTTTATAACGCTTCCGCAAACACTACATTTTTTTATTACATTTGTGACTGAATTATGTTTGAAAAGCATATAGAGGTTTTCCGTTATGTCTAATGACTAAGATGTTGGTTTGTCATGCCCTAAACGGTATGATTCCGTCAGTGGGAAAATGAGAGTTTGACAGATTGGTATCAGAGACATTGGTTATAGCGAACTAGGTTTGCATTGGTATACTTAGACTATAACTGTTGGGCATTAGACACACGTGCTTACACAATTCATTTTGCATAGCATTTACGCATTGTATTATGTAACATATATGGCATCACCACCCACACCTACTTGTGACGAGGAATAGTAGATCGTATCATCACCAGAATCCAAGCAGAGACGAAATGAGCCAGTGGATGAAATGATCCACTACGATGAGGAGATAATCATACGAATGAGGGAGAATAGTTAGTATTGGAAGTGATTCCCTGATGTCATCCGCAGCTAGGTGCATGAGGAGCGAGTACCTCCGCCACCTACTCCTGACACTGATGCTAACGGTTGGACACTCTACCTAAATTGGGATACCCACCAGAGTAAGCATTTGCAGCCTTTGTTGCATGTATGGATCTGGAGATTCGCAACATGAGAGAGGCAGCTGGAGAGATCACAGGGTTGTTAGAGTGGAACAACTGGATGATGAAGAAGTGGAACAAACTTGCAGAGGACTTGGCACAGATGGAAGAGGTGCACAATAACTTAGTCGATACTTTTGGGGAGTTCCAAGAGACTGTGGCTGAACTTAATGCATGGTTAGAGAGTACTAAGACACGAGTAGATGCACCTGAGGCAAGGGTCGAGGAGGCTATTGCACAAGCTGAAGCAGCTGAGTCTGGAGCCACTGTAGCGGGTGATATGCCTGGGGAAGCCCTAACACTCATTGTTGGTCACTTAGAGAACGATCACGGTGCCGATGGTGGTCCAACAGAGCAGGAGGACTCATCATCCACTGTTGCGACATCAAATAGTGGGGTATAGTTATTTTCTATTTACTTTTCATTTACTAAACTTATATGAGTTGGTTGTACTCATAGAACTTAATTTCATGTTTTATTATTTTGCGTATCTTTGAGGAATATTTGTAGAACTAATTTTACTATATTATCTAAGAATCGTTATATTTAAAGGTTATAGTTGTGTGTGCTATGATTAATTTATGCATGAATGGTGATTATGTGATGGATGTAATATCATTATGTATATTTGTGCATATGAAGATCATCGTTGAAGGCAACATTAACAAGACCGGAGTAGAACCCGACACACTCATCAACAATCAGATTGCTGAGGCAATTGCAACCTATGCTCAGACACATCAATTAGGACCACAAGGTCCAATGGGGGGACTTTTGAATCCAATGGTGTGCACGCTAAAAAAATTTCTTGACTACAAACCGCATAATTTCAATGGATCGGAAGGAGCTGTCGAACGACTCCGATGGATTGAAAAATCTGAGTCGGTGTTTGCAATGTGTAACTTCCTAGAGGAAAACAAAGTGAAGTATGCTACGGGTACATTAGAAGGTCAAACATTGACATGGTGGAATTCTAATGTATAGACACTAGGCCTTGGTGTGGCCAATGCCCTCACTTGAGATGGATTCAAGGTACTATTGCAAGAAGAGTGTTGCCCCTGAAACGAGGTGCCAAAACTTGAGGATGAATACTGGCATCTCAAGATGGAAGGTTCTGATATTGATGAATACACTACAAGATCCCATGAGCTAGCAACACTCATGCTTCATATGGCAACCCCACATAACAAGTGGATCGAAGGGTACATTGAAGGGATGGTTCCTCAAATTCAAGGGCTAGTCACATCTGCTGATCCCACCACCATTCAACAGGCTGTTCGATTGGCGCACCAATTGACTGACCAGTCGGTGCAACAGGGAACTTTACCTAAACGAACAGCAGCAGCTATGGTGGGAGACTACAAAAGGAAGTGGGAGAGTAGCATTTCTAAAAACTCCACTCAACAGTCATTTCAACAGAATCGCAAGCATGAACCAACCAAAACTCATCACAACTCAAATCATGATCAACAGTCACATGGAGGGTATAGCGGAAAGTACCCAAAATGCAACAAATGTTGATTCCATCACTTTGGGAATCAATGTGACAAGTACCGATGCCAACGGTGCGGGAAGATGGGTCATTCAGCAAAAGACTGTCAGGGAGAACTACAAACGAACCCTACCAATAACCAGAACTACACATAGAAGGGTTTCTATGAGTGTGGCAAACCTGGTCATTTCAAGAAGGATTGCCCACAACTCAAGAAAAGGGGAACTAATGATGCATCTGCAAAGGGAAACGACACCACCACTAACAACAACACAAATGGTGTCAAGGGCAGGGCTTTCGTGATTGGTGGACGTCAAGAACGGGAGGATCCCAACAATGTCATTGGTATGTTCCTCTTCAATAATCACTATGCCAGTATGCTATATGACACCGGTGTAGATCGGAGTTTTGTATCTACTAAGTTTTGTGAATTGTTGAATGTTAGTCCTACTGCCCTAGAAAATCCATGCACTGTAGAACTAGCTGAAGGTAAGTTAGTTGTAGTCGAACTTATTCTTAAAGGATGTGTCCTTGACATGATGTGTCAAACACTTGACATCGATCTTATGCCTATTGCATTGGGCAGTTTCGATGTAGTCATTGGCATGGACCAGTTGTCGACACCACCAGGCCGAAATAATATGTCAGGAAAAAATCATTCGTATTCCTCTTCCACACGGAGAGACTCTATATATACATGGAGAGAAGAGCAGTACACCATTGCGTCTCATCTCTTGTATGAAGGCACTCAAATGTTTACGTCAAGGTCATACAACGGTTATAGCACTTATAACTGAAAAGTCGGTAGCAGAGAAGAAGATCGAGGACATTCAAGTGGTGCGTGATTTTCCTGAAGTATTTCCAGAAGATCTACCGAGATTACCCCCTACCAGACAAGTGGAATTCTGAATCCACCTTACACCAGACGCAACACTGATTGCTAGAGCGCCTTATCGAATTGTACAATCTGAAATGCAAGAACTATCCACACAACTCCAAGAGCTGTTGGATAAAGGCAAGGTTGCAAAAATCGCTAGGCGCTCCCAGGTTGGAATAGCTCCTTGGAGCGAGTAATCGGGGAGTACTCGGCCCTAGTCTGGAGTACTCGGGTAAAACTCAGGAAGTACTCGGCCTCGGGACAACCCCTTGGAGCGAGTACTCGGCCTTGGAGGCCGACTTTTGCAACAGTGGATAAAGGTTTTATACTACCTAGTTTCTGACCATGGGGAGCCCCATTTTTGTTTGTAAAGAAAAAGGATGGGACTTTCCGCATGTGTATTGATTATCGGGAACTCAACAAAGTTACTATAAACAACCTATATTTAGTGCCTCGAATTGATGATCTGCTTGATCAGTTACAAGGTTCGAGTTACTTTTTGAAGATTGATCTCAGATTTGGTTACCACCAACTCAGAGTCCAAGAGGCAGATATGCCAAAGACAACTTTTAGAACGCGTTATGCCCATTACGAATTTTTGTTCATGCCATTTGGTCTGACCAATGCTCCAGTAGTATTCATTGACCTCATGAATCGATTCTTTAAACCCTATCTCGATAAATTTGTAATTGTATTCATTGATGACATTCTCATATATTCCCAAACTAAAGAAGATCATGTTGAACATCTTCGACTGATGTTTGAATTACTTAAGCAAGAATAACTATACGCCAAGTTCTCTAAATACAACTTCTGGATATGGGAAGTTCAGTTCTTATGGCATGTAGTCAATAAAAAGGGCAAACATGTTACTCCAGCTAAGATAGAGGCGATTAAGAATAGGGAAGCACCAAAGACCCCAACTGAGGTACGAAAATTCCTAGGTTTGACAGGTTATTATTGTTGATTTATCTAAGGTTTCTCAAAAATTGCCAAACCACTTACAACCCTTACTCACAAAGGAACAAAGTACGACTGGACGGCTAAATAGGCAGCTGCGTTCCAGCTACTAAAACGGAAACTTTGTAGTGCACCAATTATATCAGTACCAGAAGGAACAAAAGATTTTTTGGTGTATTGTGATGCATCTGCCCAAGGTTTGGGGTGTGTTTTGATGCAATGCGATAAGGTGATTGCTTACGCTTCATGACAACTGATACCTCACGAAAATAATTATACTATTCATGACTTGGAGTTCGGAGCAGTAGTATTTGCCTTGAAAATTTGAGGCACTATTTATATGGAACCAAGTGCACCATTTAAGCTGATCATAAGAGCTTGCATCGTATCTTTGATCAAAAGGAGCTCAATATGAGACAACGACGATGGGTCGAATTGCCAAATGATTATGAGTGCGTAATCAAATATCATCCGGGCAAAGCTAAGGTGGTAGCTGATGCTTTAAGCAGGAAAAAGACGGCACAAAAAAGTCAAGTTCAAGCACTTAAATTAATAATACATATAAAAATGCCTGACTAGGTACGTAGTGCTCAACTCGAAGCCTTAGACAAGGAAAACTTGGAACAAGAATCCTTACGAGGAATGGAAAAACAATTTGAGGTTATGGCTGATGGAACTCATTGTTTCATGAAACGATTATGGATACCTTTGCATGAGGGTATGAGGGAACTCGTGATGGATGAAGTGCGCAAATCTAGATATTCAGTCCATCCGGGGTCAAACAAAATGTATCATGACATGAAAGCACGTTATTGGTGGCCTAACATGAAGGTTGGCATTGCTAAGTACGTTAGCAAATGCTTGACTTGTGCCAAGGTTAAAGTAGAATACCAAAAACCATCTGGTTTACCATAACAACCAGAAAATACATATGTGGAAATAGGAACATATTTCAATGGATTTCATTACTAAGTTACCCTGTAGCAAGTGGCTGTGATACAATGGATAATTGTAAATCAATAAACGAAATTTGTACATTTCCTAGCTATTAAGGAAACTGACAAAATGGAGAAATTAACTCGTATTTACATAAAGGAAGTGGTATCGCAACATGGGTTACCAATATCCATCATATTAGACCAAGATGCCCGATTTGCTTCAAACTTTTGGAAATCTCTTCATAAACCCCTAGGAACTCGATTAGACATGATTACCGCATACCATTCGCAAAATGACGGTCAGAGTGAACGTACAATCCAAACGATTAGACTGAACGTAAATCCAATCAGGCGGCACATTTTGAGGCTTTATAGGGTCATAAATGTCGTTCACAGGTTTTTTGGGCTAAAACTGGTGGCAGGCAATTAATAGGACCCAAACTAGTACATAAAATGACGGAGAAGATTGTACAAATTCGGAATCATATGGCAGCGGTTCGGGATTGACAGAAGAGTTACGCTGAGAAGCGGCGGAAACCATTAGAATTTCAAGCAGGAAATCGAGTCCTTCTAAAAGTATCACCTTGGAAAGGTGTAATATGATTCGGCAAACACGAGAATCTTAGCCCACGTTACGTAGGACCTTTTGAGATTCTGAAAAGGATTGGTCCGGTAGCGTATCAACTCAACTTACCGGATGAACTCAATGGAGTTCATGACGTCTTTCACGTTTCCACTTGTTGAAGTGTCTTTATGATGAGACATTGATAATACCACTTGAAGAAATACAGGTGGACTAACAGTTACTGTTCATTGAGGAACAAGTAGAAATCATGGATTGAGAGGTCAAACAGCTCAAACAGAGCAAAATTCCAATAGTCAAGGTCTGGTGGAATTCAAAACGTGGACCCGAGTTCACATGGGAAAGAGATGATCAAATGATAATCAAGTATCCTCAACTGTTCAAACAACGACTACAAACACTGATAATGTATGTTAAATTTCGAGACAAAATTTACGTCAACAAAGGGATGATGTGATACCTCACACTTCAACACCTTCAAATTTCAAATCCCAAGTACAAACACCTTATACCTTTGGTATTATTACAAACATTTGCACTAAACACAAACACTGTATATTGCAAACACTTATATTTTATGTGTTACATCTCATGGTAGTACGAACATGATTAGTTACAAACATTTTGCTATGCGTAAGGTTACATAGTACGATATGATACAGTACGAACATTTAGGTGTATGAACTGATGTGTATACAAACAAAATGAATAGAACGATCACACTTATGTGTGATGTTACAAAAATTGAACAACATTGAACTCTTCAAAACACTAACACATACACTTCGAACTATTGAACTCTTCAAAACACTAACACATACACTTCAAACTCACTAGTAGTATCCTAATCACTTAACAAATTTTGAGAAGAAAATTCCTTCAACAAGGGGATGATGTTACATCCCGACATTTCGGGTTAACTTTGTTAGCCAAAAGCTAACGAAATTACACGAAATTTTAAAATATCAAACTAGAGGGACTAAAATTGAACAAAATAAATTTATGAACACCTAAACTATAAGGACAAATGTTGTAACTACATAAAATACTCAATTTTGACTTTAAAGTCAAAATTCGAGTGATTCATCAAAGAGGAATTCGAAATTCACATTAACACACTGAATTTAATCGAATTAAATGTTCATGAAGCTCAAATTGATGATGATTAACGATCATCATGCGTTATTAAGCTATAAATCATCGAAATTAATCGAAAAATAACCCAAGATTCGAAACTGCAGTCGTTTGGGTTATAACCTATATAATTCGATCGAAATTCATCAAATTGAGGCTTCCAAAACTCCATTCGACATCCAAGGAATCTTCTGCATACAACAATTTGAACCAAGAAGCTCTAGACAAAAGATTTGATTCAAGGGACGACCGAAGATCAACCATTTTGTCGAACAAGTCCAATTCGATATCAATCCGGGTAATTATCAACACCTACACTTTCCTCATGCTTTTTTTAATAAAAGCCCTAACCTAATTGAACCTATGAAAAATGAATTGAATGAGTTCGAGTTCTAGGGTTCATGAGTCACGATGAAAAAAATGTGAAAACAAACGCTTTTAGATACATATCACTTGCACGAGTTGATTATTTACTATAAGTGCGAACATAACACTATAAGTCATTACATATCGAACTGTTTAGTTTGCTTTAGTGCAAAGCGTTGTAGTTGGAGATAGATCTATTGGGTTTGACAAACCTCACTTGGTAGATGGTGGATCTACGCAAGTGTTTAACTGGCCAAATCAAACATTGCTATTGTTTGTGTTAGACAATAGTGGAAAGGCAATTAACAGTTAACATTCTGCTTCGATGTCGACCACTTGTAGAGATAGTACACATGACTAGCTATCATTAACTATGAAATTTGTGATTTATGGGATCTGCAACTTTACTTACAAACAGTTTGTTCAAACAAACAAGTACACACCAACCTTGAGTTGACTATACTTACATGTTTTCTCAAGATGCTAAGAGACAAGCACAAGCGAACAAGTACTAGGATGATTGAGCCTCATGCATTATTTAAGTTTAATTGTTCGAAATGATTGATTAAACATTGTAATTCATGTTTTGCAACTGTTATATTTTTTTGTCAAGGATTTTATAACGCTTTCGCAAACGCTACATTTTGTTTATTACATTTGTGACTGAATTATGTTTGAAAAACATATAGAGGTTTTTCGTTATGTCCAATGACTAAGATCTTGGTTTGTCATGCCCTAAGCGGTATGATCCCGTCAGTGTGAAAATGAGGGTGTGACAACAAGACTAGAAAAAAAATAAAAAACAAATGAATGCTGAGACTAGTATACTGTTATAACTTGACAAGCCAAGTTATATTAATTACAATTAATAAAAATAACTTCTTTGACTTTTACATTAATTACCTACACTACAAAAGGCATTAATGTAAAGTTTCCTCTACTGTTTTGATAAGTGTTCTTTGATGCTGATTATCATGAGAATGTCTTCTGATTTGGTCTTGATAATTGAAAACATCTCTGAACCTTTCTTGAATAAAATAGGCATCTGCAGAAGAATCTTCTTGGAAGTTCTTGTATCGGAAGCTGCAATGTTGAGCATCACACTGGAAGCTTTGTGTTTGTTAATTGAAGATACAAGGTTATCTTTCGGATGTATTCAGTCTTCCGAAGATCTAACATATCTTTCGAAATACTGATGACTTCCAAAGGATAGCATTATCATCCTGATATTTATCTTGGACTTTTGGAAATAAGGCCAAGGACTTGGAGTATTTTGGAAAGCAACAGCCATTAGATCTTACAACATCTGATCCACAAGTTTGCAATGTGTACAATTTCACCCTTTTTGCACAAAGACCTAAGTCGATGTGAAGAACGTATCTAACCATTCTTAGGCTACTTTTGTATCGAATAGTTCATACAAAGAATCCAAGCACATAATATCTTTCAACATGTAATGGAATATAACTAAAGTTAATCTCTAAAGACTAAGGCATTGCGTCATTAATGTTTTGACTCTAAGAATAACACGATTTTGTATGCCGTGTGTCGCATCCCTAAAACATTACAAAAATGTAAAGAAGGGAGTATGAATGTACTCACTTGATTGTTTGCTCATTAGTTAGTTCTCAAATCCTTTGAGCAATGTTCGGGGAAATCAAGATAGTGACCCTAAAGTTTAAATAACATAAAGTCTTAATATCCTAAGTTCAGGTTTGCTAACTTATCATGATAACATACTTTGAAATTCCTAATGAATAATTCTAAGTCTGAATGATTCATTCGGAATATTGATGTAGCCGAGATATTCTTTCAATACTTCATTAAAATAGAATATTAGCTACTCTCTTTTTTTATTGGTATTGTTGTTTGTATAAATAACCTAAAAATAGTAATTGAGTAAAAATAATGGTGATTATTAAAATAACCATATATTAGAAATTTATAAATATTTTTGTATAGAATAATTATATAACTATATATAATTACTCTAATTTATTTGTGTAATATTTTGATATTTAAAGTTTGACGTTAAAACCAAATTTAATGATTTATAAATAATTTATTTAATTTGATTACAATATAGTTTACAAATTGTTGTTTTCAAAATTAATTACTCAAAATAAAATAATAATAATAATAATAATAATAATAATAATAATTATTATTATTATTATTATTATTATTATTATTATTATTATTCTAGATTGTAAAACTTTCATTGATTAAAAAAATTGTATTTCCAGTAATTATATTTCTAAATTTTATAATTGATTTATTATAAAATAAAGTTTATGAACTTATAAAATTTATATGGTTTATTTTAGAACAATTTAGACTTTTTCAAAGAAATCCTTCAAATCATTTATATAATATTTAAAAACAAATATTAAATTTTTTTATAGTTAAATATTTTACTTTTGATAAAATCTTTGTTTCCGATAAAATCAGATTGTTGAAAATTATATTTTATTATCACCGAAAATTTTTAAAAATATGTTATATAAAAAAATGATTAGGTAATGTCTCAAAATTGACAAAATCGATTTAAGGGTGCAGGTCCCGGGTTTCGTATCTGCTCCTTCAAAGGCACACGCGAGACATAACCGCTACATTTCCTTGGAGGTTCGTTGATGTACTTGTATTGAAAATCTAATGAATGTTTTTTTTGTTAGAACCCTTGTTTTGATCTCAGATTCAATTCAGACATTCGAGGAATGACAAGATCTCAGGGTGCATGTTAGGACTTTCTATGCAAATGTATTAATGAGTTCGATGGTATTGGTGGTTACCTTGAATTAGATGGATTCAATTGGATTTGGATGAAGCATAGTCGCGTATGGTCCTTTGAATTCAATCCAATGTTTTAGGGCTTTTAGTGACTCTTCTTTGTATGCTTCAAATCAAAACGTGAACGCTAGACTATTTATGTGTCTAATTTTGTTTAATTATGTTGATTATGCTTACGCACCATTTGCGGTGCACGCATATAATGTATATATGTGTGGGTCCTTAAGGAGCAAAAGTAAAAGTGCACTAATTTTAACGTTATTTTAATTATTTTGTGAAAATAACGTTAAAATCGTTGGGTTGATCAACTTCAAACGATAACTTTGAGCCGGTGACTCTTTCGGAGCAACCTCTTTATCCCAATTGTGATAGGGGTAAGGTTTGTATCTATCCTTCCCCCTCAGACCCTACTGAAAAGTGGGAATATATTGGGTAAGGCGGTTGTATGTTGATTATGCTTGATTACATGTTTACTTGTGATGAGTTGTTCCTTAGCTGCTAATTACGTGTTATCGTATTTGTTGGTAATAGGTCCCTCCGATTCAGTAACTTGATCTACAAAAAATGGGTAATATGAAGAAAAGATAAATTAAATATGCAATGTAGTAGTTTGCAAAAGACTCACCCTTTTATTCAATACCCAATACACCTATTTATAGCTTACAAAGCACAAACATACTACTACAAATAGAAAAGCATACATGCAATTACCTATTCTAAAGGACCTATCCTAAAGATCTCTGAAATTCAATAACAACTTAACAACTAGTCTTTGCAATGCAACATTCATAATAACGTTAACATTTACATGCTTATTTTAATACTAAATAAAACAAATCAAATTATTAATTATTAATTAATAAAAACCAACCCACGACCCGTCAAGATTAACTCAACATTCACCTCCTTAATCTTGACCTGTTTCTTCATCACAACAAAGTTGGTTCTTTCTTTTGAGTCAAATTTGCTTCATTCTCCTTGTCTTTCCATTTCGTACACTCGTTTGAAAAATCCCATACGGCCCACACTCACATCATCTAAACCTGCTTTTATCACCTCGACCCGAGCCTCTTCCACATCCTCTTTCACATCTACCGGTTCCTCTTCCACGACGTCTTCCTCTTCCATATTGCCTTTCACTTGAACTAGCCATTAAAAGTTGACCTTGATCTTCATCCTTTTCTTCATGACTTTAGAGCCTATCTTCATATGCTTTTAACCTTCCTACCGCCTCTTCAAATGTCTTACTTTCAAGTTCCGAATATTGTTCAATAGGAGCAACAATTGGTAAATACTACTTTGGCATCGAATTAAGAAATTTTCTCACAATCACTTCTTCATCAAGACGTGAACAAAGTCTTTTGAACTTCTCAGCTATACCACTTGTCTTACTGGAGAAATCATTTATGGTCTCATTCTCCTTCATTTTTAACTTCTCTAACTCACCCATTAGTGTTTGTAGCCTTGCCTTTTGCACCCGATCAGTACCTAAATAGCGTATTCGAATAGATTCCCAAACTGTGACACCCCGCAAAATCTAGGTTAGCATTACTTTAAATAAATAATATTTTATATTATTACTATTATATACGTGGCTCTAGAATTGGTTTTATTTAATGTAACACATGGCACGATAGTACAAACACAAAAAACATGCACCGTAATTCAATGAATTACTGGAAACACACACGTGTCTTAAACTCGCGAACGTTAGTCTAAAGTCGACAAACTATGACCAATAATCGAAAACCGGACGAAAAACGAACTCAAACAAATAAAAATAGGTCATTGGGTCTACCCAGGACCCATCGCGGTACGCGATAGGGCTCGGCGAATCCCTTCGTGGTACGCGAAGGATGAGCGGGTAATTTGAATTCAACCGAAAGCTTCGCAGTATGCCACGACCGATCAACTTCCACCTTGGCGATACGCGACGTGTACCGGAGGAGTGCCCGACTCTTTAGTCCTTGGCGATACACAAAGGCCCCAGAAACCTTAACTAAAACATTATAAATACCCACATATCCTCTTTCATTTTGTTCTTTGCCCATTTTACATCAGACTTCCTTAAGCCATCTAAGCGTTGTCATTGATTCATCTAAGTTCTTGAAGCTAGAAGGGAGCTTGGGGGAACCATCTACCACCACCAATGCCTTGAAACAGCTGAGGAACCTACATCAACTCCCTGTTCAGACACTTCACCCCTGCTCCAAGCTCAATCCAAGCCTTCAAAAACCTTTCGAGGTAGTTTTACTTGACAAAAGCACATATAAACACACATGCACACATGAAAACCCACATGCAATCACTTGTGCACACATCCAACTCTAATGGTGACACATGCATAAATTTATACAATCTCAGATCTGTATTTAGATGTCTTAATGATTGATTTGGGTTATTGGAATGATCTATGTTGAATATTATTGACATTTGGTGATATCTTGCATAGTATGCATATTACCATAAATAGGATCTTTTATGGTGGATAATGTTGTTAAACGTTGATTTTAAAATAATAAATGGCTTAGAATTATGACTTGTGGTTAATGTTGATGATATGTACATGATTGGTGTGCTAGATTTGATGAAATGAGTGATGTGTTCATATATTTCTATATATTGAAACTTTTGTCAAGAAATGTTGCCATGCATGTTGTATTTTGGTCATGATTGATTGTCTTGATGTTATTAATAGTTAAATGAACATATTTGAATGGTTTATTGTTGATTAAAATAATATTTATGACAAACTTTCTATAAATAGTAACTTTTGATTTGAGGATTTTTGTAAATAAAGGTATAGGAACATGTAGATGGTGAAATATGATTGTGAATGATTTGTTATGATAATACGAAAGTTGTTGTATGATTAATTGTATTAAAACATGATAAATATAGAAACTTTCTATAATTTGTAACTTTAATTACTTAGAAATGGATTGTATGCTTATTTGATGACCTGTGACAACGTGCTATGTGATAACATGATCACTTAGGGAAACGAGCATGCTTAGAATAATAAAATATGATTTTCTGTGAACTTACTAAAAATAGAAACTTTCTAAAAATGAAAACTTACTATAAGTAGTAAGTTGTTCATTGAATGTGCTTTTATGTGGTTACGTGTAGTACATAATAAATGACGAACATTTAACAAACGATATTAAACTAAACGAGTCACCAACGGGTGGTCGAGTTGACACGGTCAAACTCGGAAAAATATGGTATAGGTAACAATATATATATACTACGAACACGTACACGAACACGAACTTATATATACTACGTGATATAGGTAACAATTAACGGACGAACAAGCTTAACACTTACACACATGCACACATGAAAACCCACATGCAATCACTTGTGCACACATCCAACTCTAATGGTGACACATGCATAAATTTATACAATCTCAGATCTGTATTTAGATGTCTTAATGATTTATTTGGGTTATTGGAATGATCTATGTTGAATATTATTGACATTTGGTGATATCTTGCATAGTAAAATGCATATTACCATAAATAGGATCTTTTATGGTGGATAATGTTGTTAAACGTCGATTTTAAAATAATAAATGGCTTAGAATTATGACGTGTGGTTAATGTTGATGATATGTACATGATTGGTGTGCTAGATTTGATGAAATGAGTGATTTGTTCATATATTTCTATATATAGAAACTTTTGTCAAGAAATGTTGCCATGCATGTTGTATTTTGGTCATGATTGATTGTCTTGATGTTATTAATAGTTAAATGAACATATTTGAATGGTTTATTGTTGATTAAAATAATATTTATGACAAACTTTCTATAAATAGTAACTTTTGATTTGAGGATTTTTGTAAATAAAGGTATAGGAACATGTAGATGGTGAAATATGATTGTGAATGATTTGTTATGATAATATGAAAGTTGTTGTATGATTAATTGTATTAAAACATGATAAATATAGAAACTTTCTATAATTTGTAACTTTAGTTACTTAGAAATGGATTGTATGCTTATTTGATGACCTGTGACAACGTGCTATGTGATAACATGATCACTTAGGGAAACGAGCATGCTTAAAATAATAAAAAATGATTTTGTGTGAACTTACTAAAAATAGAAACTTTCTAAAAATGAAAACTTACTATAAGTAGTAAGTTGTTTATTGAATGTGCTTTAATGTGGTTACATGTAGTACATAATAAATGACGAACATTTAACAAACGGTATTAAACTAAACGAGTCACCAACGGGTGGTCGAGTTGACACGGTCAAACTCGGACAAATATGGTATAGGTAACAATATATATACTACGAACACGTACACGAACACGAACTTATATATACTACGTGATATAGGTAACAATTAACGGACGAACAAGCTTAGCACTTACGCAAGCATAACTCAAGTGAGTTTACGGCCTTTTTTTCTGTTAAACTGTTTTCAAGCTCTAAACTAGGGGGAGAATACATGTTGCTATAAAACTATTTGTACAAACATTTGTGTGTATGCTGGTTTACCGGAAACAAACTCATAAGTATTGTATGTCGTAACAAGTTCTCGCACAATCATACCGTTAATATGTATACAACGAGGCTAACTTAGATAGTACTATTGGGTTTGACAAACCCCACACGACACCAATACTGACCGGAGGTCAGGACCTGTGTAACCTCGACCCATCGCCATTGTTTTTACAATAGACATGGAGGAGGCACGGTAAACAGTCTCATTCGGTAATGACGCAACTGACACTTAGGGCTTCGAGCCAGGCAAACATTAATAAACAACATATCATACGACAAACTCTACTTTTATTACTTACTGTTGATATAAACCTGTGAACTCACCAACTTTTTGTTGACACGTTTTTAACATGTATTCTCAGGTAACCACAATGCATAGGACTAGGACTGCACCTAAGGATGCTGAGCACGAGAGTCCTGCATGCATTTCTAACATTTTTAAAACTTTATATGTTATCATAATATGTAAATAATTTATCTTATGTTTAAGCTTCCGCACAATTATTTAAATTTCCATTGTGTAACTTTTAAAACATATTTTTGGGATATTGGCAATATATATGCCCACGTATTTTCTAATCGTATAGAGTCGTTCTATATGACCAAAGTATCTAATCCTGTCACGTCACACCCAGCAGCCTAACGCTGTAAGTGGTAATATGGGGGTGTAACACAAACTTCTTGTCCATCCGTATGTTTGGCGACCTGCAAATGAACATCTTCAAGGATGCCGGGTATGATAAATTATGGCTTTTGTAGTATAGATCTTCTTCTCATCCTCATCTTCTTCAGTTATTGTCGTCCAAAGACCTTGTGCTCTCACACGGTTTCAAACAAAATAGCCCATGAAATATCATTAGTCTTAGTCAATTTTTGGGCATTGGAGTGAAATGTTACCTTTCTCACGGACCATTATATCACCTGCGTTTTCTGCCATTTTTGCTGAACTTTGTGTTTATGTCTTGCAATCTTCACTTACTTATGGTTCTTGATCTTCCTTGCTTCAACTTGATGTTCACGTGCTTCTTTTCTTGCTATCTCTAATCTTTGTGTTCTGCCTTGCTTCGATGCTCTTGCTTAAATTGATGTTTGCTTCTTCTTGCTTTATCTTGCTCTAGTTCATGTTATTTCTTGCTTCATATTCGTATTGCAACGAACCTTAACTTTCTACCTTCTTGCTTTAATATCTTGCTATGTGCTTTACTTTTCTCGACGGATTACATAGGGATGCAATCAACCATATCTTCCTTGCAAGGAACCAGGTTTGTGCCTAACTCTAATACCAAATGTTGGTAACAGGTCCCTTCGATTCAGTTATTTGATCTGCAAAAAATGGGTAATATGAAGAAAAGATGAATTAAATATGCAACGTAGTAATTTGCAAAAAACTCGCCCTTTTATTCAATACCCAATACACCTATTTATAGCTTACAAAGCACAAACCTACTACTGCAAATCGAAAAGCATGCATGCAATTACATGCTTAAGAACTAGTCTTTGCAATGCAAAGTTCATAATAACGTTAACATTTATATGCTTATTTTAATACTAAATAAAACAAATCAAATTATTAATTAATAAAAAAGACCCAAGACCCGTCAAGATTAACTCAACAGTATTTTATTATTTTAATAGATCATTGAATTTAGATCGTAATTAAAGGATTGATATGGTGTGATTCGGTTTTGATTTTTCGAATGCGTGAAAGTTGATTTCGGTATAGAACCGGTCACAGCCGGGCTCGAGCATGGAATTAGGAAAAGAGGAATAAGGAATTCCATGTTTTCATTTTAGTCCCTCAAGTACTATTGATGTTTTGCAAGTTGGGAGTTAAAACCCATGTCTCTACGTATTACACTATAGCCCTTCCAGTTTATTTTCTTATGATTATTTTGTTTTATCCTTATAAATATTTTATAACCAATTATTTTGGTATAATTTTATAAACTAATATTATGAAATTCTTAGTTAGTTTGTATTTTGCATAAATTTATATGTATATATATAATAATTCGCTTATCGTTGAGTGACATTATTTAACTTAGTTAAGTACATAAAAGAAATATAAAATGTTATGATGACTTGTTTATGGAGACCGGGTATACATATAAACAATTATATAATGATATTGATATTTTTAGCCATTTTTGGTCTTATTTTTCACGTTACCAACACGCTAATGTTAGTATAGGAGAACAAAATCTAAACTTTAAAAGATTTGATATTTTACAAAGTTGAGGGAAAACTATGATTTTGTTATAGGTATTAAAACATAGATAAAAACAATTATATTACATTACCAATGTTCTTTAGTCGAGGTATGTTTTTTTCTTCATGGTACTAACAAGTTGCCAACATTCGACATAACTCATGGTTGTTATTATTTTTTTATATTAACATACAAAAGATACTGAAGAAAAAAAAAACAAATTATATATGCTACAGGGAATAAACTATAAAATATAAAAATAAGGGGTCAATCTAACATTTTACAAAGTTTAGGGATGAAACCTAAAAGTTTAGGAGTTACACTTAAAAGTTTTAAAAGTATGAAAGTTGTGTTTGGTGGCAAATTGTCATCGTCAATTAAACTGAGTATAATAATAAAATTTTAAATATAAAAACTTGATTTAGTTAAAATAATATTTTATAAAGTATAAAAGTAAAAAATTAATAATTTTGATTGAATATAGCTTATGGTAAATTAGTTATTGATATATTACAAACTAGATTAAAATATCATGCGTTACATGAGTATTAATACCTACAAAACATTTAGAGCTTCAACTTTGGATTTTTTATTAGATTTTAGCATTTTTTATTAAAACATTGTTTCAGTTAGATGTTAGCATTTTTATGTAGTTAGACAAATTTTAATTCATATATATTAATACCTACAAAACATTAAGAGCTTCAACTTTGGATTTTTTTTAAAATCACTTATGTTTTATTATTTTACATAATTTATTTTCATCATTCAAATTATCCGATCATATGAAATATTTGATTTTTTTTAGAAATCACTCATAAAAAAAATAGTATCATTATTCACCTTTAACGAAGATAATTTAAAGCATAGGATGTTTAGAGATTTAGGTACAAGCAATTTTCAATATAAAAGATAAGTTTATTTCAAGACTTAAATGTTCTTACAATTGTGACAAGTATTTCTAAATAGTAAGTTAACCCACGGTGTGGCGGTAATGTCACTGTAATTTCGAATATCAGAATGCAGACACATTTTAGTATATCAAAACATAGATACAAAAACATGTCATAGTAGTTGTTACTTCGACATAAAAAACTTAAGTGTAACACTCGTTAACATGTCTGTTACACGATAACAATAATATTTAAATAGTTTAATATTTAATTATCAATATTTTATGTAAATATTAATAATAAATATAAATGGCATTATTTTATTATTAATAATATTTAATTATTATTATTATTTAAACTTTATTATTTTTTTATTATTAATATTATTTCATTTTCAATTATTGGTATTATTAAATTAGTTTATCATAATTTAAATATAAATAGTGTTATATTTTATTGATAATAATATTTAATTATTATTTTATTATATAATTTTTATCTAATTTAAAATTTATTATTAATTAATTGTTATATTATTTAATTATTATTATTATTATTTTATATTCGTACTGTTGATATGCAATCATTGCATATGAATTTTGTACAATATAGTATAATTTGTGACAAACTACTGGAACAGAAAATAATTGCTCTAAATTTTTATGGCCGACTTTGAATATGTTGAGTAGGATTAAGGTTCACACATATACAAACGTGTACATGAGGGATGGATGATGCATAACATGATTTGAAATGCAACCTCAGGAAGTTATTATCTAATTGATAAACCATGTCATGTCAACTTTGATGATTGTTTTATTTTGACAATTTCAATGGTCAAACTTTTGTAGGTATATCCGTAAATGTGATACTTGGAAGATCTTCTCACTCAACTTTTAAAATAATGTTTTCAAAATTTTGAAATAAACCAAAATTATTTATTTTTGTTAAACGTTGACACGTTTTGTATCAATTATTTTGACCCTAATAAATTAATTGAGAGACAATAAAACTATTTAAGTTTACTATTGATTTAGATATATTGTTATAAATGGGAGGAAACGACTCAAAGCAGCTCTTGACGTTATTAAGATTAACTCGTTAAAAACTTTAATTAAGTTGAGATTAAATAAGCTCAAGCTATTATTAGTATATATATTAAATAGGAAAATATGGTTTGTGTCTTATGAGCACTGTTCATCTTGGAACAAATATTCATGCTTTTGGTACAAGCAGACCATTGCATGTGGGGGAGGTGAGAAAAAGGGGAGATGTTTCCTTGGTAGAAACGGAAGCTCCAATTGGGTGACGAGAACGCTGCCCTTAAATACAAAAAATATTATTACTATATATATATATATATATATATATATATATTACATAGGAAAATATACTGTGTCTACAAACATTCATGCCTGTGGTATAGGCGTATGTTGTATTTCTAGCTTTCTTGAGATTTCTTTAATTATAGATAATAAATTCATCAATGACATGAGGCATAAGTAAAACAACATTTCACGACAAGAATGCTTAAAGCCACACATTTTGGAACTATTAAAAAAAGAATAAAACAAATACAGATGTAAGCTAAATAACATATGCACCCTCTATATCTAGATAACCGCCGCAACGCGCGGATCGTTATTTCTAGTTATGAATCATTTAGTAAACAAGATCAAACTCAATGTTTACATATTCATCGCAAGACAACTCACGAGTCCAGACAATTTTTTTCTTTATACTATTTTTTATTTGATCTTTTGAGTATATACTTATACAATTATTAACATTACATATAAAACTATAATAAAAATAGTTAAATTATATAGTCTGCTAAACCTGAAAATTTTCATACAAGCGAAGTTGGAGCTTCATAATTTAAGTAAATATTTAAATTATTGGAGCTCAAACTTTTATAAGTTAAAATGATAAGGGCATATTTTAGGAAAGCTCTACTCAACTCAACCTCTTTATATATACACTTGTTAAATTATTCCTAAAGTAAAAAAGCTTCTATCTTTTTATATTTTTTGCAAAGCAATTTTTACTTTTTATAATACCTAATTTTGTGTTTTTAGCATTTGATACTAAACTTCTTTTGAGACCGAAAATCATCAACGCTACTTTTGTGTCAATTGTACCTTTAATTTAATTACCTAATCAAATAACCTTAAAATACGTTTTGTTACTTCTGGTTTATATTCATATTGATTTTCAAATGCTAAGTGGTTTTTCATGATAAATGACCTAAGTTTTTTTAATACCTAATTTTCAAAGCTACTACTTATAATAATTTTAACAAAATCTTATATTCATTTTAAAACCAAAATTCGATTTCATACATCTTGGAAAGTAAAACGGTTTACTCAATGTATATCTTTATCATTATTATTTCCACATTAAAATATTATATCTAGTTTCACATACCATAAATTTGTGTCTATAAATATCATGTCATAACAAAGTATGATTTCATGTTTATTTTTATCAACAATGTCTAGTAATATTATTGCCCTAATCTTTTTCTTCCTCTTTAGCCATTCGTTTGCAACTTCAAATAATGTTGAACTAAACTTCATCCAATGCCTAATCAACTCAACCCAACTCACTACACCAATCTCCGGGTCAGTCTACACCCAAGCCAACTCTTCATTCTCCACTGTCTTACAAGCATACATTCGTAACCTCCGGTTCAACGAGTCAACCACCCGCAAACCGGCCCTGATCATCACCGCGCTAGACGTTTCACATGTGCAAGCCTCCGTCCTATGTGCCAAAGAACACAAACTCTTGATGAAAACCCGAAGCGGCGGTCATGATTACGAGGGTCTATCGTATGTGGCTGACCGCAACTTCTTTATCCTCGACTTGTTTAACTTGCGGTCTATTAATGTCTCGATTGAGGACGAAACCGCATGGGTTCAAACTGGTGCAACCCTTGGAGAACTTTACTATAGAATTGCCGAAAAAAGCAGCACCCATGGGTTCCCTGCTGGTGTCTGCCCAACCGTTGGTGTTGGTGGACATTTTAGCGGTGCCGGATACGGTAACATGATGAGGAAATACGGTCTTACGGTTGATAATATTGTTGATGCTGAGATTGTTGATGTTAATGGAAGACTTCTGAACCGTGAGTCGATGGGTGAGGAGCTGTTTTGGGCGATCACCGGTGGTGGAGGTGTGAGTTTTGGTGTGGTTATATCATACAAAATAAACTTGGTTCGTGTTCCTGCAAGTGTGACCGTTTTTCAAGTGAGAAGAACGTCTGAACAAAACGTGACCGATGTTGCATACCGGTGGCTACAAGTTGCCGATAAACTAGACGAGAATCTCTTCATCCGAATGGTTTTCGACGTCGTGAACGACACGAACGGTGCGAAAACGATACGTGCGTCGTTTCCAAGTTTGTTTCTTGGTAACACAACAACCCTAATCACCATAATGGATCAAAGCTTCCCAGAGCTAGGGTTAAAACCATCAGACTGTCAAGAAATGAACTGGACTCAATCGGTTCTATGGTACTACAACTTCCCCCCTGGCTCACCGGACTCAACTCTACTGAGTCGAACCCCGCGATCACTCGTTCATCTCAAAAGAAAATCTGATTACGTGAAGAAACCTATTTCAAAACAAGGGTTAGGGTTTATATTCAAGAAGATGGTCGAGTTAGAACGTCCGGGGTTAACTTTCAACCCTTATGGTGGACGAATGGCTGAGATTTCTGAGTTTGCTAAACCATTCCCGCATCGAGCCGGGAACATAGCGAAGATCCAATACGCTTTAGACTGGAACGAAAATGGCGTTGAAGCAGCGAACCGCTACATTAACCTGACTAGGGTTTTGCATGAATACATGACTCCATTTGTGTCAAAGTTTCCTAGAGAAGCTTTCTTGAATTACAGAGATTTGGATATTGGGGTGAATCATAATGGGAAGAACAGTTTTCTTGAAGGGACTGTTTATGGGGTCAAATATTTTAAGGAGACTAATTTCAAAAGGTTGGTTAAGGTGAAAACGATGGTTGATCCTGATAACTTTTTTAGAAATGAGCAAAGTATTCCAACTTTGCCATTTTTGAGGAAGTAAAACAATTAAACTATGTATGGCTTTGTTCTTTGGCTCGTTGATTATATATATTTGGTTTGTAGACTATATATATTGTATACAGCTTCATAATCATTTGTGTAATAATTAATAAAGAATAAGACTTGATGTGATTTAGAAATTGGCTTCCTTTTTTTAAAGTGATAAATAATTAGTGTTTTATATATAATTATACTAGGTTATATACCCGTGTAATACACAGTTTTGCGAATAAAAAATAATGTGATTTTATGATCATGTCTTCATGAATTTACATTATTAAACAATTTTATTGCTTCTTTTTAAATTTACATGATTACATTAAAACTAATAATATTAGTTATACCTTTTTTTTACATAGACGTATTAAACATTTACACATGTTAAATATTTGAATTTTAAAATTATTTGTTTAAAATAACATAATACATATTTTTCAAAGACGTTTTATCAAAAATTAAAGAACTGATTCATAATTTAATCATATTATTTACTAAGTTCAATAAAATTATTAATATTTAATAGAAGAGAGAAAATAAAAAAATCCAAATTTAATAAAAACATGGTATTGAAATATTTATTATGAGTGAGAGGAGGGAAATATTTTTTTAGGTGGCCTAAAATGTTGACAAGTGGTATATCAAAACCTTTATTTATTATATAGTATAGATATAGATATAGATATAGATATAGATTATATGTGTTTATAATTATGTCCAAAGGACTTTTAGTTTAGCCTATTGATTCTTCTTATAAAAGGTTTTGGGTTGAAATTTCGTGTAGAGGAATATATTGATCTACATTGAGTCACGAGGTTTTCCTAGCTATCGGTTTTCTCTTAGGGAGGTGGGCCAGGTCACCACACTCTGTTTTTTAAGCAAAAAGGTTGGTTTATTTGACAGGGTGATTCCGGGTTACTGAGTATTTGCTGTTAAAAAAAGCTAGTATAAATATACGTATTTTTGAGATATGATTATTTAATCTGCACTAAAAAAGGATATTTTGAATCTTTGATGTTTACATTTAATTATTAATTAATTTTGCGAAACGTAAGGATATATTCCCAATAATATATTTCAAAGACATAAAATATAATTATATATGTTTCTTCAAATAAATAAACTTGGTTTTATTTTGTCTTTTTTATAAAACTAATATACTTATGGATTCATTACTGATATTTGGTTGTAATGCATTTATTAATGGTGCACACTGTAGATGTTCTATCTTGTTGAAATCAACTAAATGTTCTTGAACCATTAGCTTCTTTCTATCATAGTACTACGTACAATCCATATCAAGAATTTGGTACAAAAGCTAATTGAACATTAATTAAATTAGTTATTTAATTTTATGAATCTTGACTCATTAATCAAGCCTGTTATCATTTAGTATCAGAGCTTTTAAACAATACTTTAATTTAAATCATTATTGGTGTCAGAATTGATTGAAGAAGCTAGATATGTTATGTTTGAAACATTAGAAGGGGAAGGACACCGAAAATGGGAGTCCTAGCTTAACTATGGCATGCGATGAACATCACGCCTTCGATCGCGCGGTTAGTCAAGCCTTGTTTCATCTTTTTCGTGAAAGAATAATGGGTTTACCGTATTGAAGGAGAGGGGGTGATCTTTTCTTCCATTGAAAAGCAAAATTACACTAGGGATTATAACGCAAATAGCAAAATCTATGTGGTCAAATTGATCGAAGTCACTCAAATCTTATCATTCCCCCACTCACGTTCTAATTAACAAATTTAATATAGTGAGATTTAGTGGCAAGGTATATTTGTTTGTTTTATGTTATAATAATAACCATACGTGGAATGATACTATGAATATATATTGGATATACATGTTAAACACTCAACGTTAATTTGCGAGGAATATTACTAATAAAGTAATAATGAAAGCATCATAAATGATTACACTAGGTTGATAAGATATGTATTATTCATGTTATAAAAATATAAAAGAAAGTATGATATGTATAATTACATTATTTGTTGAATTAAATAAATAATTATTATTTAGTAGAAGAAAGAATAGAAAAAATAGAAGTTTGAAAAAATGTTATGTAAATATTTAATAGATTGGAGAGTCAAGAAATCAATTTAATTCCAGCTTATGTTGATTTTCCTTGGAGGCCACAGAGCACGTTGCTTGCAGCCGTGATTTATCTGTTTCTCCTAGTTAGTTGAGTATTGGGAGACCCGAGGATTTACCATGTAACATGGTTCCCACGATTATTAAAAAAAGAATGGAAGTCTTTTAGAGTATCTATTGGATCTAATGATGACTTAGAGGAAATACGTGCCTAATTATATAAATTTAAACTGCATATTTTAATTTTATTCTGATTCATATTGACAATTTTGTAAAAAAGAAACTTAAAAAGTATATAATTATTTATTTAAGAAGATCAAATCTTAGAGGCTAAAAGTGAATGTACCTTATAGTTCAATAAGAGTGAGAATGAGGGATAGAACTTGAGACTCCTTAAATTTCAGATTTTAATATTAACTCTAGGAGGTTACAGCGGTGATTTTCCTCTTGTATTGGTAAGATGTAGGTGTTGTAGCTGATTTACGACCTTTTCTTCGGAGACGTGCCAGCCAATACACGTTTGCCGTTCCAAAATATTAAAAAAAAAGTGAATGTTGGAACCATGACAAACTTTAATGTATTTTTTTATAACCATGGAAACCCACTAATGCCATAAACCTTCGGGTCCCCTTCAATACCTGACTAATTAGAGAGAACGGGCAAAGTGCAACTGCAAGCAACGGAGTTTGTGACTTTTAAGAAAACCAACCTTAGTAGGAATTGAACTTGAAAGGTTCAATTTCTCTTGTTCACTTTAATCACTATACAACTTGCTTAAGGTTAAATTATAATGAATTGACCTCAAAATAAGTGAAAACCCAAAATAATTGGACCCAAAACAAAAATGGGTCAAGGAAGTCAAAAGTAATAGAAGAATCCTTAACCCAAGTTAGCTTAATTAGGTACGATTACCAAACGTCATGGGATCTTTGATGAAAATCAACCATATATGAAAATATGGAATCTTGGATCAAAACATAAATCTGCATGCAGTTTTGAAAATAAATTGAACACTATTTTGACATTTTTAGTTTTTTGATATCTTTAAAATTCTAATTTCATAAATTATTATTAAAAATTTGTATATTAATATTATATGTTACTTTTAATATATTAACATCATACTAAAAGCAAATATATAATAAAGAAACGGCATGTACTAAAAGCTTGGCTTAATTAGTGTAATAAACAAGCATACTCATGAACCTGTTTAAATTAAGGGTTTTTATTACGATTGATCTAACATGACACAAAAATAATCACATTTGAGTAGGTTACTATAAAATCTTTAATATATGATCATGTTTGACTTAACCTTGCGAGTTGCGATTAACAGATGGTTAATCTGCTTAAAATTAAGGGCTCAATTACATGGGCCGTAAGATCTCTTAAAGAAAACAAATACGTTTATATGGGCCTATCGTCTTTGACAGATCCCCTCATCCCCTTTAAATTGAATAGAAGGTTTCTAGTTTGTACTTTCTAGACCTAGAGGTGGGCAAAAAAACCTATTCCAGGACCGGAGTCTGACAGCCGACCACCAGAACCAGAACGGAAAACCTGGAACTGGTTCTACCATTACCCGATCAAAACTAGAACCGGCCAAAACCCGAACTTAACCGGAATTGATTCTTGACTTTAATGACCAAAACTAATATTGGTTAAAAAAAAACCCCTGTTTGTGCACTTCCGATTTCTATTTCCTAATGTTTTCATTTGTTAACTAGTTGGTGAATCAACATGCTATGACGGAGGTGTTAAATTTTGCTGATGCATTAGTAATCACTCTAGAGGTTTGAAGAAAGTTTACATCTACAACGGAGTTTTATAAAACATTTACATCAAATGCTTATAAAAATAAAATCATCGCACAAGGCAAGTTTGGATGTTACAAAACATTATATTTTAAAAGTTAGCAAAGTATATTAAAAAAAAAGACCCTGAAGCAACGTACTTTAACGGCTTCTACATTTTTGTAACGATGATTCGTTGCGTTATAATTACGTACAACTCGATTTTGAATGAAATTTACTACCTCAGGTAGATTAAATAGCACTTCAATTCATAATGATATATTCAGAACATTGAACAAATGATGCAGGATATCATGAAATAAACCTCATGAATACGCTAATGTTGTCTGCCCTAATTATTGTGCCACTTGCAATCCTTGCAGAACTCCAATATATACAAGAACCAAGCTATTGTTTAAATTAAAACAAAAATACGTAATAAAAGTATGTAAAATCATTATCTTGTTGATTAAAATAATATTATAACTTTTTTTTCTTTTGACCGGATTCAAAGTAATACTATCCAAATAAATAAATTGAAGATTTAAAGAATGTGATGGTCCAAATATTCTTTCTAAAAATTGTTCCATATTACATAAAATACAAATTTTATCAAAATCAACTAAGTTTCTTCTAATTGTAAAAAGTTCTAACTTTTAAAATTATACCAAAGCGACTAAATCACATGAAAATTTAATTATGTAACAAATAAGTGATAAGGAAGGGTGAAGGGTGGGTGGGTCCAAAGGTAAACTGTTAGATTTAAGGTGTTGTTATTCTTTAGGTCAAAAATTTATGCTCACTGAAAACAGATTCGTATAGAAAATAATGCTCAAAAAAGGAAACAAATATCTATCAAATGAACATATTGGACTACAAGGGATTAAATATGGAGTTAAATTGTTAGTTGGTAATTACCATAGTCACATAAATCACTGAAACACCTATGTTTTACGATCCAATTCGTTCGTACCAATTCGCTGTACGATCGCGTTTCGGGTACGATCCAATAGAACATGTTAATCGTTATCGGCGCTAATTGGATCGGGAAATTAAGAAAGTAGTTGAAACTCCACATCCTTCTCAAGTAGACGACTGATAGGTCGGGTGATCTTAGAAAAATACTTAATGAAATGTCTGTAGAAATCCGCATGACATAGAAAGCTAAGAACAGCTTTAACACTCGTAGGAGGAGGAAGTTTGCTAATTGTCTCAATCTTAGCTTTATCAACCTGAATGCCGTCACGGGTGTGACACCCCGCAAATTCCAGGTCAGATATTATTTTAATTAAATGTTTATTTAATTTGCATTTGCATACGTGACACTAGAATTAGTTTAATTTAGTGTGACACGTGGCACGACAGTACGAACACAGTCACACAACAGGATAATTCGAGGAATTATCGAAAAACCGCACACACGTGTCAATTATGACTAATAATTATCGAAAAACCGCACACACGTGTCAATTACAGCTACGCCCGGAACCAACTCCTGCTGCTTGGCGATGCGCGCGAGAAGGAAAGGGGGAGCCAGATGAGAGTCATCCGCGCGCTACGCCCGATCTCGGTGCGCCACGTCAGGAGATGCGCCTGAGAGCCCAGAATCGCAGAAATCTTAAAAGGACCAACCAGAGACTTGATGCAACCATACCACTCATTGCTCTCGAAACTACCAGCTAAAATCCCGCTCTACACTCTTCCTCTCCATCATTGCAACCTCTGGAAGCCATTGTTGAGCCTTTGGAAGCTCAAGTTTGAAGAGCTAAAGCTTGGAGACCATAGGAGACTTGAAGAAGAAGGTTGGTGGAGCTTGGAGATCATCACCATCGACTTGTTCCTGTCAAACACCACTCTCCAGAAGGTTTTTATAGTTGCTACAACATCATCTTGGTGTTACAAGGTCTTCAGAGGTAGTTCTAATGTCCATTTCGCACATTCACCACACACAAACCCACATGCAAGGCTCAAAGCTTGCATGCAAGCACTAAATCTACACATGCACGACTTTTAGATCTGGGTTTGATGATAATACAACTGATATTGATGATATATAATGATTTGGTGATGTATTTTGATGTTTTATAATGATCCATGATGATGTGGGTGTGTATATTGCTTGACTTGTTCATAAATGATCAAAATATCTACATGCATGCATGATCTAGAGTATATTAAATGATTTTGGATATTGATACATGACTATTGGTGATATTAGTGATGTGTTACATGACTTGTTATCATTAAAATGGGTTATTTGATGAACTTGCTATTTATAGTAACTTTTGAGTTATAACATGGTGATAGGGATGAAGTTACGAACATGCATGTGGATAGGAGTATCATTTGTGTGATAATATGATGATATGTGGCATAAGAAATCGATTTGGGATTGATTAGTGGTCATTTTGGACCTAGTTACTAAATATGGTAACTTTTGTAACCTAAATCTTGCTAGATGATGATTTAGGTGAAATTGTTATGTTAAATAATGATTTATGATGTTCTATGATGATATATAGGTATGAAAAATAGATTGCAAATGGTTATGATGATCATTTGATGAGTATTTGTCATAGTTACTATTTATAGTAACTTTATTTTTGGAAAACTCGATATAGTAATGCTAGATATGATTTGTACATGCTAGATGGCTTGACATGATGAAATATGATTATTGTGTAGATAAAAATATAATTTTATTGATGAGCATGCCAAAACTAGCAACTTTCCTTTTAAGGAAACTTTAACGACCAAAAACATGTTATGTGTTTATTTGATCGCGTATGATAACATGCTAAGTGTTAACATGATCACATATGAATAACGAGCATGCTAGAATCTTTAAAGCGATAATTCGTTATGAATTGAACTTTCTAAAAATGGAAACTTACTATAAATAGTAAGTTGTCCATAAACGCGATTTGCATGTTTTGCACACAATGAGAACGATTACGAAATTATACGAATCACAACCGACACACGGTTCACCAACGGGTCGTTGACTTGACACGGTCAAACATGAGCAAGCATGGTCAATGTGGACCGACACGGACAAACATAACAACCGAGGGTTGTTAAGCACAAACACGAACACTAACACAGACACTTACACGAACTCACGTAAGCTATTCGATATAGGTAGCTGGTGACCGACACGTCTACGAAACAGGAGCTTACGCATTATCCCATTATCACTAAGGTGAGTTTACGGCCCCTCTTTAAATATTTTGCAAATCTTTCATATAGGGGGAGAATACCTGTTGAATCGAGTCAAACATTTAAACTTATACAAACATATTGTGTATGCTGGTTTGTTAGACAAACATAAGTGTTATAATCGTAACAAGCCCTCGCAAAGTCTTATCGTTAATGTACAAACAACGAGGTGAGTTTGAATAGATCTGTTTGGGTGTGACGAACCCCACGTGGCACAATACTGACCGGAGGTCGGGACACGTGAAATCTCGACCTATCTTTCCACGTTATTACGAAACATAGCCGAGTCAAGGACAAGTAAGTCTAGTTCGGTAGTGACGCACTGACACTTGGAGCCTAGGGCTCGGGACTAACATTTTAATAAACCACATGACACATGATTTTCGATTATTATCTATGTATATCAAAACCTGTGAACTCACCAACCTATGTGTTGACACTTTTTTTAAACATGTATTCTCAGGTAACTAGCTGAATGGCATATGGATCAGGGGTGCACTTAGGGAAGAACACAGGACTAGCATGCATACACATTGTGTCATTTGAGACAAACACTATTTAATCTGTTTTGTTTAATTAAACTATGTAGTGTCTGAAAATTATTTCCGCTGTATTTAAACTTATTACTTTTCCGCTGCATTAAACATTTGAAATTCCACTTCAAACTATTTTGGTTAACTTTTGTGATTTCAAACATTGTATTTTGAAACGCATATAGAATTGTTCTATATGACCATGAGCTGTGATTCTAGCCACGTCACACCTATGTGGACTGACACCACAAGTGGGATTTTGGGGGTGTGACAACGGGATATCTTGTGTCCTAAGACAATCCCCTCGGTGACCATGAAATGGCATTTCTCCCAGTTGAGCATAAGATTAGTCTCAATGCATCTCCTGAGCATCTTCTCCAGGTTGGTCAGACATTGATCGAAAGAACTCCCAAACATAGAAAAATCATCCATAAAAACCTCCATGGAAGTCTCGATCATGTCCTGGAAGATGGCAACCATGCATCTCTGAAAGGTAGCTGGAGCGTTACATAACCCAAAAGGCATACGACGATATGCAAAGGTACCGTACGAGCATGTAAAGGTGGTTTTCTCCTGATCCTCTGGTGCAATCGGGATCTAGAAATAACCTGAGAAACCGTCAAGGAAACAGTAAAACTGCTGTCCTGACAAACTCTCCAGCATCTGATCAATAAATGGGAGGGGGAAGTGGTCCTTCTGGGTGGCGTCATTCAGCTTCCGATAGTCTATGCACACCCTCCATCCGATGACTGTCCTGGTGGAAACTATCTCTTTCTTCTCGTTCACCACCACAGTCATCCTACCCTTCTTCGGGACCACAACGACCAATAACCTAAGGACCTCCTTCTTCACCACCTCACCCATGTTAAGATTAAGCCGTCTCTGTGGCTGAACCACTACTTGAAATCCTCCTCAAGTAGAATGCGATGCGTGCAGAAAGAAGGGTGAATAACCTTAATGTCCATTAGCTTCCATGCAATCGCTTGCTTGTGCTACTTGAGCACACTAATCAGTTTACTCTTCTCTATTTCTGTCAAAGCTGATTAAATAATGACAGGTAGATTAGAGTCCCCATCAAGGAATGCATACTCAAGGTGAGGTGGCAACTCCTTTAGCTGTAATGATGGGGGAGCCTCAACAGATGGCTTGTCAGCCGGCTCATGACTCTCAACCTCAAACACTGTGGGATAAACAGGAGGCTCCACTGCTAAACTGCTAGGAATGTAATCAAGGTAAGCCTTAATAGCAGCAGCATGGCCCTCGTCTCCCACAACCTCATCTCTCACTCCCCCGTCACCTAAGTCCTGATCTCTCAACAGATCTACTCCGCTGATGTAGTCCAGACAACGATCCATAGTAGAGAAAAATGCATCAAGAAAGTAAACCTGATCGTCCTGACCACTGGAGTTCTTCATGGACTTTACCACATCAAAGGTGACGATATTATCTCCAACACGCAATGAGATCTTCCACTCATATACATCAATCATCGCCTTCGCCGTGCGAAAGAAGGGTCGTCCCATAATGAGGGGAACTCGATCATCGGCTTGCATGTCAAGTATGACAAAATCCACGGGGAAAAAAAACTTGTCCACCTTCACCAGGACATTCTCAACAATTCCCCTAGGATACTTGACTGACCGATCAGCCAATGCCAGGCTCATGCGTGTAGGTGTCGGCTCTCCGAGATCTAGCTGCTTATAAATCGAATAAGGCATCAAATTGATGCTACCACCAAGATCAGCCAATGCATGGTTTACAGAAGAACCGCCAAACAGACAGGGAATAGTGAAAATCCCTGGATCCTTGAGCTTCTCTAGCAGTTTGTTCAGAACCAATGCAGAACACCTAGCTCCCAAAGTAATGGTAGAGATTGTCTCCAACTTCTTCTTGTTAGACAGGAGGTCTTCCAAGAACTTAGCATATTTGGGCATATGCTGGAGAGCCTCTACAAATGAGAGATATATCTTCAGCTACTTGAACATGTCCAAAAAATGTCCACACTCCTGATCACGCTTCAACTGCAAGGCACGTGCAGGGTATGGAAGCTTAGTCAGGTCAACCTCAGGCTCATCAGCTACTCTCTTCCCTCTCTTCTTCTCCTCCAACTTCTCCCTCTTCAATCTCTCAACAGAAGACTCACTGCTCGGTCCAGTACTTGCTGGGTCTAGCCTCAATGGCACCTCTGCAGGAGTCTCCAACTCAATCTCCTCAGCCACCGGCTCATCATCAACCTCAATGATTGGTGGTGGCAGCTCTACCTCTCCTCCTTTACCACTGCGTGTGGTAACTGCCTTCACATGGCCCCTCGGGATAGGATCAGTGTTCGCCCTAAAAGATCCACCCGGTCTCTCATCGAACCTCTTTGCTAGCTCACCGACTGATCGTTGCAGATCCAAGAATCCTGCCTGCTGATTCCTCAGTAGAGTGTCATGCTCCTCAATCTTCTGGTCACGCAGCTTGTCTTTATCCATGATCTTCTCTAGCATCTTCATCTGCTGAGCCATCATATCCTCCAGCTTCGTGTCTCGATCTCTTTTGCAGGAACTCTAAGGTGCATCTCTCTCAGTGATCGGAATCTGGCGTCTCTACGGTCTCTCGTAAGAGCTGCTGTTGTTCCCTCGCCAATTAGAATGTTGATGCTGATGTTGTCCCTGGTTCTGGTTCCTTCAATTCGAGTTCTGGTTCCAGTTGGGATTGGGATTGAAAGACCTGTTCCATCCAGAATTGATTGCCTCAACCTGTGCCTGATCAGTGATCGGGCACTCAGCAGTAACATGTCCACCCGACATATCTCACACCTAGCAGCTGCCATCTTCAACTCCTTAATATCCTTAGCCAGTGCTTCTAAGGCTGCAGCAGTGCTAGTGTTGGGCGTGACATGATGCATCCTTCTAGTCGGGATCGGCGGTGCAACAGTGGGCTTAACAGCCGGCGCAACTCTCCTCACATAGGACGGATCCTCATATTCAGCCAAGGCAAAATCCTCAAACATAGCCTCACACTCCTCGGGCTCCTTCTTATCCATGATATGTCCCCCAGCAGCAGTGTTGAACCTTCTCTCCGTCTCCAAGGTAAGTCCATTATAGAACTTCTCAACTAAGGCTCAATCGGACAGGCCATGCTTGGGCATCTGCTCAGAAGGGAGTTAAAACGCTCCCATGCCAAATAGTATGGCTCATCATCATCCATCCGGAACGAATGGATATGATCTCTCAGTCTAGAAGATTTGGAATGAGGATAATACTTCTTCAGAAACTTGGTTTGCAGATCAGCCCAAGTGGTGATGGAATCCCTGGGAAGTAAATTCAACCAGGTCGCGGCTCGACCCACCAGTGTGAAAGGAAACAAACGAAGATAGACAGCCTCCTCAGAAACGCCATTGATGTGAAAGGTATCGCAGATACGCACGAATAGAGAAAGATGGCCGGGGGCGTCATCATCGTCAAGGCCATGGAATTGAGTCGAGTTCGTAATGGTAGACATGACATGCGAAGGAATCTGCCAGCAGTTGTTGTTGACTCCCGGATGTGTGATCGCAGATCGGGCTCCAACAACTCCATGACTAGCAAGCTCATGAACAGTCCGCCTCGGTGGCGGAGGTGGTGGTGGCTCAATATCAAAAGTAGGGTCAAGAAAACTTACCTGCTAACGGGCACGCAAAATCTGCTCCGGTGAAGTAAGCTCAAACTCCAGTGCTCCCTGCGAACGGGTGTGGGGCATACACTTACCGAAACCCTAATTAAAAAAATCAAATAAGACTCAAATATGCACAGATAAATCTAATCTAAGGCACAAATAACAAATAACAAGTAAAGGCACTAAGAGGAAGATAACACTAACTTTAAAAATGAAAATTAAGCTAAGGGGGAGGGAAATAAAAGACAGGAAAATAAGCACTAAATGGCCACAATCTAAGTAATCTTTGCTATTGCCTAGTGTCCCCGGTAACGGCGACACAAACTTGATGTGCAACGGTCTGTACCCTAAAAATAGAACAATTTAAAACTGTCTAACATAAGCTAAAGACACTATAACTAATCCTAGACCTAGACTTGACCTAAACACCTAGTTATAATCGGAATCCTAAACCAGACCGCTACGAAGGCAAGTGTATCTATCGGTGACAGTATAGCTTGTGAAAGTCCGGATATCAAACCTAAGGACACTAGTTTGACAAACTTAACCTAGACTGTGAACAAAATAAAGTAAGGGGGGGGGGGGTTTGGTGCAACTCTGAAAACCTAATTTGAACTGTAACTGACTAACTGACTAAACTTACAACTAAACACTAAAACTGAAACTAAGAATAGGAATGAAAAATGAATTTGACTGCAACAAGGAAAACTGGTATACCTAGGCTGGGAATCAAAAGTGTGACAAGTGATAACTTGGACTGACTTGTGAGGGATGAAGACTAGGATCTTAAGTAACAAACTTAGAATGACCTAATGGGATCCAGATCAGATACCAGGTAACACCAATGGAAATCCTAAGAATGTATATATGCACTGGTCTACCTGGTCACCTTCCGGATTTTCCTGATATGCAATTGCACACAAACGGGTGGATCACCTCCCGGATTTCTCCACTCATATGTATCCTAAGACACTAGAGAGTTGTAAAGTTGACTACTTTGACATGGATTGACACAAACACTAAGTAAATCTAAGACAAAGCCCTCCCGGATCGTTTAACTCAAATATCCTAAGTGAAAGAGACCAACCATCTAACCTATCACCTCCCGGGTCTCTAGGTTAGGTCACATATGCAAATCACAATACTTAAAGATATTACATCCTATGGAATGTGATCACCAATCCTTAAACTAACCTAAACACCAAGTAGTAGGCCTAACATGCATCTAATGATGGAAAGACTTTCCTAGACACATGTGGATCTTATCAATCATCAAATATCATCATTCACACATGCAAATATCATCAAAGATTCAAACTTTACAGCTGGTTACAATGCATATATCGTCCTATAGCATAAATCAAGTCCAAAATCATCAAAGTTCACAACTTTATCATCCCAAACCTAGATATAACCCAAGATCTAGCCAACAAACATCATAACAGTAGCAAACCAGATCTGAACAAGGTCTAAATACATCGTAACTACTGATTAAACTAAGAAAATAAAAAGATAAGAACAATACTCAAAATGGGTCCATCTTTTTCATTCCCACAAGCTCTAATCAAGCCCTAACACCCATGGTTAAGCTCTAGCAGCTCCAGGGCTTGATTAGGCAATTTTGCAGAAGAAGGCCCTCCAATCGATCTGGACGCGTCCTATTTGTAGAGGGCATGAAATAGGGATTTGGGGTTGATAATGGTATGTGGCGCATCGCTTAGCGGGGCTGCGTGGGGCTAGGCGATGCGCGCGGGACAACTTAGTCGGGTGGCTGAACCTGGCAGGCGCATCACCTGCGGCTGGTAACTCTGACCAGGTGGTGAGCGCGGAATAATGGGAATCAGAGAATGTTCCCGGGCGCACCGCCTGGGATCAATGCTCGGCTCGGGGAGTACCGCCTTAGACTTGACCTAAACACCTAGTTAAAATCGGAAATCCTAAACTAGACCGCTACGTAGGCAAGTGTACCTATCGGTGACGGTATAGCTTGTGGAAGACCGGATATCGAACCCTAAGGACACTAGTTTAACAAAACTAACCTAGATTGTGAACAAATAAAATAAAGAGGGGGGTTTGGTGCAACTTATAAAAACCTAATTGAGACTATAACTAACTAACCAACTAGAACTAAACACTAATTACTGAAAAGGCTAACTGAACTAAAACTGGAACTGTGAAATGGATACTAACTCCAAAGAGGAAAAATTGGTATACCTAGGCTGAGAATCCAAAGTGTGATAAGTGATGACTTGGACTGACTTGTGAACGATGAAGACTAGGATCTTAAGAAACAAACCTAGAATGACCTAATGGATCCCAGATCAGATACCGGGTAACACCAATGGAAATCCTAAGCATGTAATGTATGCACTAGTCTACCAGGTCACCTTCCGGATTTTCCCGATATGCAATTGCACTCAAACGAGTGGATCAACTCCCATATTTTTCCATCCGTATGTATCCTAAGACACTAGAGAGTTGTAAAGCTGACTACTTTGACACGGATTCACACAAACACTAAGAAAATATAAGACAACGCCCTCCCGGGTCGTTTAACCCAAATAACCATAGTGAAATAGATCAACTGACTAACTTATCACCTCCTGGATTTCTAGGCTAGGTCACATATGAGAATAACAATACTTAATGATGTCAAATCCTATGGAAAGCAATCACCAATCCATAAACTAGCCTAAAACACAAAGTCGTAAGCCTAACATGTGATCTAATGATGGAAAGATATTCCTAGACACATGTGGATCTATCAATTATCAAGAATCATCATTCAAGCATGCAAAATTCACTACTTCAAATTAGACCTAATGCAACCCTGATAAAATGTTGCTTTAGACCTTAAATAAGTTGCAATAGACCTAATGCAACCTTTTATTAGGAGCTGCATTAGAAGCAGTTGCATTAGAGCTAATGCAACCTTTTCAAAGCCTAATGCAACCTTTTTTTTAAAAGTATTGCATCTAATATTCAAATGCAATCTTTTTAACATGCAACTTTTTTTTTTCATATAATGCAACTTTTTTTGTATAATATGCAACATTTTTCATAATCAAATGCAACATTTTCGACATGCAAATGCAACCATTTTTACTTAGATGCAACCTTTATTATAGGTTTGGTTACAAAATTGCAACCTTATTCTAGACTTAATGCAACCATTATTTTATTTTTTATAACCAAACCCAAATGCAATTTTGTAACATAAATTCATTTACTACTAATTAAATACATGTAATCATAATTTGCCAAAATAGTAATAACAAACATATCATTGATTGTTAAATATATAATTTAACATAGTTGTCCAAACTTAAATAACATTATAACAAACAGAAAATGTCATTGCATTAGTAAATATGGAAAATCATTCTAGTCCTCTTGATCTCCAACAGGTAGTTGTCTAATAACCTTTCGCATCATAGCTTCCAAGCTTTGGCGTTGACTGTCAATATCTTCACGCATGGCTTGAAGCTCGGCTTTTTTTCTTTCATGATCATCTTCAATCTCCTTGCGTATTTCGAGCAATTGGTTTTTATCAACATCAACATTTGCTTTGAATGATTCCATTAGCCCCTCTGCAATCATGTATGATGTAGATGGACCCTCTACTTTTTTTATCAATGTATTTGTAGCACATCCACCATAAAGTCGATGATATCCATAGTTCTCTTTGTTCATTACAACAAGAAACGGGTCTATTGTTGTGTTTTCATTCTCTACGGCCTTGTAGTTCTTCATTTGTTCCTGTAATATTATTAAGATGTCAAAAAAATGTTAATAATTATGTATGAAATGTATAGTATTTTAGAAATCAATTTAAAAATTAATAAAAACAAAAATCGATACAACTTAAATAATTACAAGACTAAACAAACTAATTTATTCTTTATAATTAAAACTTCAAACATAAGTGCCATCTAAATAATTGTTGGTCTTAATACAACAATTATGATCATGTAAAATTAGTAAATGACTTAACGGGTCAAATGAGCCAGAAATTTATGTTTAATTATGTCTATTTGTGTGTTGTTATAATAGGTATATGTGTTTTACAAAAATATACGCACACTACACCGCACTACACACAAACTGCACACATTTACACACACATTGCACACAAACTGCACATATTTACACATACTGCACACATTTACACACACTGCACTCAAACTGCACACATTCATACACACAATCAAAATTGAATAAAACATAACGATGTGCTTGTTCCTTTAAATTAGTGTCTAAATTGAAAACTTTGTCCCGTCTGCCTTGTTTACCTCCTAATGGATGGCCACCATTCATGAATATCGGTTCATCTAATTCATTTTCATCCACCAAATCATCATTATCTTTTACAACCTTATTAACACTTTCATTTACTCCATGCATGTAACGTGAGCAAAAGGTCAAACATTCTTCAATCAAATACCCTTCTGCTATGGATCCCTTCGGTCGGCCCTTGTTCCGCACATATGACTTCAACTTGCACAAGTATCTTTCCATAAAAAACATCCATCTATATTGAACAGGTCCTCCAATCCTAACTTCATTTACTAAGTGCATAGGTAAATGCACCATTACATCAAAAAATTTTGGCAAAAATATTTTTTCAAATTCACACAATGTTTCAGTAATTTCTAATTGTAATCTGTCAAGGTCCTCAGGCCTAATCACCTTACTACAAAAGCTTCGAAAAAAGAAACCCAACCTAATCAAATGGATAGCAACATGCTTAGGTAATGATTTTCTTACGGCAACTTGAAGCAAATAATGCAAAAAGATGTGAGCATCATGACTCTTGTAACCCGAAAATTTCTTTTCTGAAGAATGAACACAACGAGCAATATTAGATGAACAGCCGTAAGGTAATTTTGTTTCCTTTAGAACAAGACAAAAATTAACTTTCTCCTTTGAAGACATTAAGAAACCTGCTTTTTGGATGATAACATGTTTGCCATCATCAGAAAGTACTGGTTGAAACCCTTCTTTAATGTCGAGTTCTAAAATGTCAAATCGAGCTTTTGGATGATTTTGACTTCCCACTAATATCCAACAATGTCCCTATAACATTATCACATATATTTTTTTCAATGTGCATGACATCAAGATTATGTCTACATTTATTGAATTGTAAATATGGCAAGTCAAAAAATATTGACCTTTTCTTCCATGGGCAAGTGCTATCATTTTTCTTCTTTTGTGTCTTTCCAAATAGATTTTAAAAATTACAAAACTCACTCAAAGCATCAACACCTGATAGTGGTTTTGGAGAAACCCTCTCCTCAATCTTCCCGTTAAAAGCACTCTTGTTTCGTCACCATGGGTGTCGCGCATCTAAAAATCTACGGTGATCCATGTAGCACATTTTCTTACTATGCTTCAAATAAAGTGAGCTAGTCTCATGATTACAACGTGGACATGCAAAATTTCCCTTTGTTTTCCACCCAGCCAACATTAAGTAAGCTGGAAAATCATTGATTGTCCACATTAAGGCGGCACGCATTTCAAAGGTCTCATCACTAGATTTATCTTATGTCTCCAACCCATTAATCCATAATTCTTTAAGCTCCTCAACTAAAGGTTGTAAATAAACATCTATATTATTACCCAGAGATTCAGGTCCGGGAATTAGCAAAGACAACATCAAGTATTCTGGTTTTAGTGACATCCATGGAGGCAAATTGTAGTTGACCAAAACACAGGCCATGTGCTATGAGCAATGCTCATTGTTCCAAATGGATTAAATCCATCGCTTGACAACCCTAACCTCACTTTTCTAGTTTCTTTTGCAAAATGAGGATACAAAGAATCAAACTCCTTCCAGCTTTGCCCATCTGCAGGATGCCGTAAATTACCATATTTAGGCGTCCCTTATCATGCCATGTCATATGTTTAGCTGTTTCATAACACATGAAAAGTTTTTGTAGCCTCGGTTTTAAAGGAAAATGCCACACCACTTTAGCCGGAATTTTTGAAGGTTTTTTAGAATGCTCACTATCATGCTTCTTTTGTTCATTCTCCTCCATTTGTTTCCACTTAGAAGTATTGAAAATGCGACACACTTCAATATGTTCATCCTCTTTCCAGTAAAGCATGCAATCATTTGGACATGCAGGAATCTTCTTATAATCAAGGTCTAAATCCCTTACGATTTTCCTGGCTTTAGTAAAACTACTTGGAAGTTTTTCCTCTGGAATCATCTCTTTTAATAGTAGTAGAAGATCATCGAATGTCACATTACTTTGCCCATGAATGTTCTTATAGAGAAGAAGTCTAACATTAAAAGATAGTTTTGAAAAACTCTTACACCCGGGGAATAAAACTTGTTTTCCATCTTCTATAAGCGTATACAACTTTTTAAGTTCTTCATTTAAACCTTCATTTTTTGTACTTGTTTCCTCCATAGTTTCTCTAAATCTGTCATGCAATAATTCATCAAAATTATCATGCATACCATCTCTATTATGTCTTGTTTGTGAGGTGGTTTCTCCATGAAATACCCATACATAATAGTCATCTACAAATCCATGCCCTTTTAAATGATCAAATACTTCATCTCTTCGATACCAGTAACGGTTCTTACATTGTTTGCGAGGACAACATATTTGAGATCCTTTCGCCGCCTTACCAAATGAAGCATTAAGAAATTCAATTACTCCGGCTTCAAATTCAGGTAACCGTCTAGGTAAATACATCCACTCTCTAACATTCCCCATGTATCTCGTATTCTGAAAATAATATCAAATTATGTCATAAAAATATATATTTATCACTTTCTAAAAAAGTTTCAATTTAGTGCAAACAAATTTATGAGTTGCTGCTATAATTGTCCAATTTGATCACTTTAAAATTTTATTCAACCTTTGATGTTCAAATATGGATTGTAGTAGACTCAAATATCTTTCCAACCATATAAGGCATGCTTTCTCCAGATTTTTATATGATTTTTCAAAGAACAAGACAGATTCATCATTTTACCAAAAAATCAGCTTTTACACAACATGAGAGGCTGTTTTAAAATGTAATTTTCGTGTACTTGTCATCTACATCTTTTCTATTTCTAAAAATTTGTAGAAAGTAGACTCAATAAGCTTTCAACGACAATATTATACGTCTCAAACCGATTATCGATTGATTTTATATGATTTTTAAAAAACAGTGCAACAATTAAAATAATTCCAATCAACACTATGTTTAACTTTTCATTCAAGCTTTTTAACAAACACTTGGTGTGCATATGACTTCTAACACATGATGTAATCATCTAAAATCCACTAGTTAACCATCATTCATCATCATAGAATTTCAAAGTGGGTGGTTTCAAGTTAGTGCACATGATTTACATTAAACCTATTAACATTTAATACCATCTAAGAAACAATTTTCTGAATTTTACCCAACACATCCATAACCCATGAAATTTTACACCAAAATACAATAAATCACTCACTAGATGTAGAAGAAGTACAATTTATTGCTGTATTCAAGATCAAGACTTGATTTGATGACGATTAAGCTCCAAATCCAAAATTGATGTTTTCTATCTTGTTCACGTGAGTACGTACAAGATTAAGAAACAATTAAGAAACAATTTTGTGATTTTTATCCAACCCATCCATAACACACGAAATTTTACACCAAAATACAATAAATCACTCACCTAGATGTAGAGGAACACAAGAAGAACTTCAATTTATTGTTGTATTCAAGATCTAAGACTTGATTTGATGACGATTAAGCTCCAAATCCAAACTTGATGTTTTCTTTCTTGTTCACGTGAGTAAGTAAAAGACCAAAATTGAGGATTTTGACCAAAGTCAATAAACCTATACTCTTTAAATATTAGTTTTTCAACTTGACAATTTAACTCTTCTACTATTCTATGACAACTTAACTAGATTTATGAACTAGTTAATTATTTACTATCTATCCCACTAATCAAATATCATAGTTAAATAATGTTTAGAATAAAAATTTTGACATAAAAGATTTATTCATAAATAAATTAAAACAGGTCGTTAATTACATTTTGACATTGAATCTTATACATTTAGATGCAACATTTAAAACTAAAAGTTGCATTTAATTTTTAAAATGCAGTCTTTTATAATAAAAGTTGTAATTAAAATTTTCACAATGAAACTTTTGAAGATAAAAGTTGCATTTTTAGAAAATTAGCAACTTTTAAATACAAAAGGTTGCAAATTCGATAAAATGTTGCAACTTTTTATAGAAAAAGTTTCATTAGATCTTTTATTGCAACCTTTTTGTATAATAACGTTGCATTAGAATCAAATGCAACTACTTTAAAAAAGGTTGCTTTTAAAAAGTTGTGTTGATCTTCTACAATTGATCTTGATCGTATAACGGAATCCTATGAACAATCAAATATATGCGGAATCTATATTTGATCTTTAAGAATCAAAGAAGAGCAAGCATTTCAATAATCATATCCATTTCATTAATCAATCTAAACTAATTAAAATGAAATACAGTCTCACACAGAGAAAATACACTAAAAGTTTCCAAGAGTTATGACAAAATCAGACAAACCTACAATATATACAAACTGTCAGCCGAACCTAGTCTAGCCGAGCCATTAGGTTCGCCAGCCGAACCTTGAGGTTCGCTGGACTAACCTAGACAGCCAAACCTACTAGGTTTGCCGAACCTGCTAAGGTTCGTGGGCCAGACGAACCTCAGCCAAATCTCAACAAACTTTCTATAATTTACATGTTTTGATAAGCAACCTATTACAAATATGTACGAACAAACTCCCCATTAATAGTTGCTATCAAAATCTTCAATCTCCATCTTCAATCTTCACTTGGAACTCCACTTGTTTCTCCACACACATTATCAGCAGCATGAATAACAACAGATATTGGAATCTTAGATAACCTTTCAGCTTCCATCTTAGCATCTCTATCATCAATCTCTTTTGTACTTTCATGAGCTCAACATACAAATAATTGACATCTTCCCAGTTACATCCAGAATGTATACCCAGAGTATAACACATCCGAGAAATTGTTTGAAATAGAATTGCCATGTCTTTGTAACTAATCCCAACATCATGATATCCATCATCAGCAAAAATTTCAGCTACATTCAGCAACTCAATGTCTTCTTTTGAACAGTTTACTATCCATACAGGATCCAACATCCTAATCACCCTCCACCTTTCTTCTTGTCTCAACAAAATAACAGCCTCAGATGTCTTTTCGTCATAGAACCAGAACTTGAAATAAGAATTCCAATTCTGTTCTATCCTTCTCAATCTTGGTCTTTTAAAAACTTTAGGCTTTGAATATCCATGCAACTTATCTTTTACTTGTGGACTCAACAAACTCCACCCATACTTGGCCTCTTTTATCAACAACTTCTCAAATATGTCATTATGTTCAGTCTGAATCGACTTTATCATCTTTAACCTGGCTAACTTCATACATTCAAAAGATGGTAAGGACATCATATCCAATGCTTTTCCAAAATATTGGCATCCATCAGTCCTTTTGACTACATAACATCCTTTATCTTTCATGCTTCTAGAAATGTTGTGAAAGTAACCATAGCTTACAATTCTTCCATTCATCTTTGACTTAGATCCAATCTTGAATCTTAGGAATTGTTTAGCTTGGTTTTCTTGAAATTTTTCTTCAATATCTTCAATCATTTGCTTGAAAATGTACAAGTGATCAATTATGTACTTGCTTTCATCTAGATTTTCCTTCCACAGCTCCATATAAGTCTTTTCTTTCATTTGAACAACAGATGATTTTGAAACCCCTCCTTGAACTTCTAAATCAAATATCTTCTTCAACATTTGTAGATTATACAAATTCTCATCCATCTGATCATTTTGTTCAAAATCAAATAACTCTAGCTGATCATCTTGTTCAAAATCAAATACTTGATCTTAATCAACTTTAAACATATCATAGAAATCATTCCTTGAATAATCACCAACAATTTCTCCTTCTTCCACTTCTTTATCTTCAGATATTTCAACAAACATTCTCTGAAAATGAATATCAGAATGTTGTTTAAACAAATCAAGAAAAGTAGGCAAAGAATAATCAACAATCTTCTTTGGATATTCCATATCAGTTAAATCTTCAATATCAACATCTTTACAATCTCTAGCCTTATTAGAAGAAACAACTGAAATAGGATTAGCATCAAATGAAATCTTGGAAGGATTATAGATCACTATAGCACTAGTCCTGGAATTCAATCCACCTGAACTTCCTACACTATTCACATCACCATCATCATCTTTATCATCAAAATAAGCATTAACCTTGGATGTTCATCAACATCTGAATCCTCATAATCTATCTTCTCATCTTCTTCTTCATCATCAATGTTCACAAATACAGGCTTAGAAGTAGCACCAGTAGCCTCAGCTTGATCGTCTTTGACTTGAATATCATCAATCTTTTTCTTCAAGACTTGATTTTCTTTCTTCAACACATCAATATCAATACTTTGTTGTGCAGTCAAAGTCTCCAAAGAAAAAATCCTGTCACTCAACAGCTTCTTCTCAACTACATCTTCTTCTCTCCATTTCATTAGTTGAACAATTTGGCTTTTCATAACATCTATATCACTTGAGTTTGAAGAAGATGGTTGTTCAGCTTCAGCTTTCTCCTTTTGCATCATATACTTTTCAAACTCTTGTGACAAGATAGATACCCGTCTTCTAAGCTTAGTGTCATCATAATCTATGGAGAAATTTAAATCCAAGTCATCTAAACCTTCAAATAAAGACTATCCTCTGGAAGTAGAAGCATCTTGAAATGAAGCAGTTGCTTGAAAAGATGTAGTCACTGTTGTAGCATCCATGAAAGAAGCAACAAAAGTAGCAACATTCACAAACTCAGGTGTTTGCACAAAAAGTATATGTCTGAGCATGAACATGTGATATAGAAGCTTCTTCTTGAACTGTTGAAGCAACAGTAACAAGTGTAGACACAGAAATGGAAGCAGGTGAAGTAGAAACTAACACAAGATGATACAATAATCCTTGGAGCTTTAGTCTTCTTCTTCTTAGGCATCTTAGCCATTCTCTTTTTCTCCTTCGGCCTTGAAGCCTCAGGCTCATCAACTGTAAAACTAGGATCAACTGCTTCTTCTCTAGATTCTTCATTTTGTTGTTGTGCAGGTCTCTTCTTCAATCTCCTAACCATATTATTTCCATCCTGAATAGTTTCACTCAGACTCAGTCTCTGTAGATTCTTCACCTTCATCATCAACTTCAACATTCTCAGCATAAACATGAGCAGAAGTAGTATCCTCTTGTTGTCTTTGATCTTCTTGTTGACCTGGAAAGATTACTTGAAGAGGAACCAATGTAGAAGGAGTTACACTTGGCCCTTGAGTTGCTCTTGAATTTGTGGCTGGGATTGTGAAGACTGAGTTTGTGACTTCCTTGCTTGTTGTCTAGGAGGAGGAAGTGGTTGGTTGTGGTGGTTGTTGATGATAATCATCATTGTCACTAAACAGTTCATTATCAGAACTTGAATCTTCATGCCTCCAGGCATCATTATCAGGAGCAACATAGTTGGCTCTGGCACAAACATACTAAATCTTTAGTCAAAACATCATCGATGCTTTTCTGATAAATCTTGTCCTGACCAAGACTAGAGTCAGTCATATGCTTTAATTGAGTAAATCAGAAGCATCTCTAGGTAACATCTGCTCAGTTATCTTTCATCAATCAACATCTGGATGAATCTGGGATACATATAAAATCTATCCTTTGCTTTGGTGATGTTATCAAATCATATATCTGAAGATCATAGCTGAGAAATTGAACGGTTTGTTCAATATCGAAGCTACCATAGCAGATCTCA